>JADAZS010000040.1:0-308835 GCA_014872975.1 Diaporthe citriasiana | reverse complement strand
TAATAGATATACTTATATAAAATTACTATATCTGGGTATTATACTATACCTGGTAATATAGTAAGAGGGCTATTCTTATAAATAAATATTTACTAGAAGTTTTAAATAGTAAATAGTTATATAGCTCTTATAAGGTACTTCTAACTTAAAATAAACTTATTATTATATTAGTATATATATATTTTAGATCTATTTAGGGGAATATCCTTACCTTGGATCCTTTTATCCTTCTTGATTATAAAACTAAATAGGTAGTTTATTTTTTATAATATAGCTGGTTTTCTTGGTTTCTTTTTACTAGTATCTACTATTATTTTAAGATATTATTTAAAGTTAGTAGTAAACTTATTAGGTATCTTATTTACCTTCTTACTGTGGTATTTTACTATACTACTAAATATATATTTTATAGTAATATAGTATTATAGTAGTTTATTTTAGGATTAAATAATAAGTACTATATATTTATATAAATTTATTTAAAGGTTAAGTATATTTTATAAGTAAGAATTATAGTTAATTTTATATATATTAATATAAGGGTTATAACCTTTATCTTAATTATTATTAATATTATACTAAAGTTAGTATTTATAATAATATATAACGTGTATTATAAGGGGATTAAAAACACGCTAGAAGTCTTGCTTAAAAAGAAATAAGTAATAATTAAAACTAGGTAGATATATATTTACTTTTAAACAGAGAAAAGGAACGATAATAACTACTAGGTGGCTAGTACTTATCTCTAAAATTACCCTTTCCTTATCCGTCTCTTTGGGCTTCTTGGAAGCCATCGTGATAATTATACAAGGAATGGCTTGTGTGCCCAGGACCAGGGAACGGTCTCGCAAAAATACCTCAGTCCAAAGGGCTTGGGCAAGTTGACAATAAGGCATGTGTGAATTTCGGTATGCAACGACTAAGTAGGGGTTCTGTACCATCTATCAAGGCTTTACTAAACTTATCTTTTAACTTATTAAGTTCTTAGTTTATTTCTTTACTTTAGTTAAACCCAAGTTATACACTCAGTAATTATGCCATATGTTCCGGGTCCTCGACCACCTAAAATAGAGCGACACCCACCTTTACCCTCACACACCTTCAGATTATTCCGCTAAGTAGCCTCGACGGTAAGACGTCTTTTTGCGGCGCCAGACGACGTCGGGGCTATTGTCGCCTAGGAAAAGACCTCGGCATGTTATCCCAGACGTCTTTTGCCCTCCATAGCTTTTCTGCCTAGGAAAAGAAACGGAATCCGGGGTACTGACGGTAAGGTTTTCTTTGCTTACAGTTCACATGATACTTGTTTACCTCTGACCTGCGCGCGCGCGCGTGTGTGTACACATGTGTGATCTGTTTCACCGTCCTTGCCAGAATATCAACCTGTCTATTATACCTGCTCCGCATCTGCTCCTGCTCCTTGTACTCTCTCCACCCTGCACTCTAAATGCCACAGACACCCACCACCTGGCTGCTGACGCCGACGATTTGTTACGCGCATTTCGACTTGCCCGCTTAGAGTGGACGGGGGAAGGTTGATGGTAGAAGAGAAGGTTGGATGTGGGGGCGGCGGCGGCGCCACCTTTGGCATTGTGATAAAAGCTGCAGACGGGTGGTTAGACGGGCGGGGCGCACACACACCACGAGGCAAGCAAGCAGGAGGGAGGTGGAGTAACTCACAGTCTCAAGCTTCTCTAGGCAGGCGTGGCAGGCGTGGCAGGCGGCTGACTGACTGAAGTTGGACTGCCTATGATGAGCCAGACGACGAGGGCCAGGGCCAGAATGGTGATGGCGATGATGAATTGGTAGCGAGACTGGGCAATGGCGCGGTGGTTGGTGTGGCCTAGGGCGCGCAGGAATGCCTCGTGGCCAGTACTGGTACCAAAGCCAGTGCCATTGCTGTCAGTGTAGATCATCGCTGAGCCATTGGCATGAACAACGATCAGGTCGCGGCCATTAGGAGGAGGAGGCGGGAGCTTCTTGACAACCTTGGCAACCCCATCCTAGGAGGAAGCCAAGAGCTGCTGGGGCTGCTGGCCGGAATCCGTGGCGTTGGTGCCGGCGTTGACGCCGATTCCGCTATTGACAAAAGCGAGGAGTTTCTTGGCCATCTGATCCATCTCAGTGCTGTTAATACAAGCATCGAGGTACTCGGTGTGGTGTGCTATAACGGGTCCAGAAAGAAGAGCGACGGTGATGAGACAGATGTTGGGCTGACGGTTGGGATCGGAGACGGAACGGTGATCAGAATCAAGATTGGGGGTCAGGGTAGGGCCTGCAGGGTAGAACTGGCCATCCCGGAGGACAAACCAGCGCTGATGAATGGCAGATGGGCTGTGGCCCACGTCGCCGCCAAAGTCGCCGCCAACGTCGATCACGAGGCTAGGCTGGTCAGAAAAGCCAAGTACGGCCAGCTGGAGCTGTGGAGCGTTGTCAGACATGCTGACCGAGTGGACTAGCGGGCAAATGAGCGTTGGGGCTGTGTATGTTTGTTCTTTAATACACGACCCGTCGTCGTCGCTTGTGTCGGGTGGATAGAGGGCAAAGACTCCAGAGGCAAAGAATCCAGAGACAACAAACCCAAGGACATGCATGACGTCTGATGGGCTCGGTGAAACAATGTCCCTATCGCTGACTTGCATTATCGGTCACGGACCTACCCTGTACACCTTGGCCAAGGCCTTCGGTTGCCGGTAGGGTCAAGCGAGCCACCCACAGGTACCAGTAGGTGGCCCATGCTAGATGTCCCAGATGAGCGCGGGCAAGTTGAATACATGGTAGGTGAATGTCCAGGCCTTTTCGATGAAGATGGCGCTAACTTGAAGTAGTCTGGAGAACTATATGATGATGTAACAGTACATATGTAAGTAAGGCTGACGGTGAAAGTTTCAGCCCTACAAACCTACCCTGAGGCGCTCCTTAGATAGATTCAACAAAGAGTAAGACGGACACTAACTAATATCGGTCCCCAATATAGCTCTGGCTTGTCATGTTTAACTGTGACTCATCCAATCAAGCGTCTACCTCACACATACTATTGAATAGAGCCACGGATCACGTATTTACACCACGAAACGTGTGCACACCTGGACGGCTCATGACTATATTTTTGACGAATCATCTTCAGCCACTTCCGCCCGCCGCCAAAGTAGGCGTGCCGTCCGACGTGAGCTCCGTGATAATCCAGCTGCCATGAAACAAAGTAGGTATTCACCGTAATTAATCCGAAGGCGACTAGTTAAATCAAATACCCCGATTAGTACTACTTGTGCTGACTGTAATGGTTATTATTAGTAATAGAGATGTAGGTGTAATAGTGAAATGAGAATACGGCGGAGGCTAAGCAAAGCATGCCTCGGACTGGTTACAAGAAGCCGTATGTAAATAGTAATAAAGTTTTATGGCGGCGTAGGTAACAGTGTTTCGGATTAATATATTTTATAACTAAATACTAACTATAATTCAGATTAAGGATAGTGTCAGATTGGTTTAACGGCTTGGAGCAGTTATGTGTGCACCTGCTATACAAGGCGTAAATGTACGACCTAGGTAATTAATACTAAAATTCTCTCTGATCAGACTCGATTATCTCAGCAGCCCTCTCTGCAACCGCATATACTGTAGCCATGGTATTAGCCCGAGTAATCAGCGGGAAGATACTGGCGTCGACCACACGAAGCCCGCGGGCCCCGTACACGCGCAGCCGCGTGTCCACCACGCCCCCCTTCCCGCGCGGCAGCATGGCGCACGAGCTAGTCCAGTGGAAGGCACCGACGACGTTGTCACACACGAAACCCCGGGCGCGCTCAAGCCCCTCTCCGCCGTCACCGGCAGGGCCATCTGCGAAGGCTGCCGGCCCAGGTGGGAGCCCCTGCGACCGCTTGGCACCTGGCGACTGGTTGAGGTGCGCAGCCAGTGCTGACTTTGTGGTGTCGGCCGCGAGTACGGACTCGACGAGCTGGACGTGGCGGGCGAGGACCTCGATGTCAAGCGGGTGGGACAGGTAGTTGGGGTCAACCTCAAGGCCTGGTGCGCCGGGGGCGGCCGTAGTGATGTGTACGGAACCGCGGGAAAGGGGCTGGTTGAGCATCACGGGGATGGAGAAGAACGCCTCTTCGCCCTCGGGGATCGCGGCCCAGCTACCGTCGGGAGTATAGGATGCCCATCCGGGGACTGTTAGGTAGATGGATGATGATTGTGTGGGATCCTCGAGGACGGACCGTACGTAAGACTCGAGTGCGTGGTCATAAGTAGTCTCCTCAGCAGCGTTTCCGAGCGTGCTTGTTAAGACCCTTTTAAGGTCTCGCTTTCCCTCGTCGGTATTGATCCTAGGGAAAGGCACATGTGCTTGTACGTTAGAGTTGGTCTTCGAAAGTGGTCCGGCCCGCCGCCCATAAGCTTCCATGGCAGCACTAAGAGCCACTGGGTCTTGGCGAGATAGTCTATCAATTGTCTTAAGCCCTTCTCCTGCTTCCTTCGCGACCTCAAATGACAGGGGGACGATGGTGTGATTTTGAAGGTTCTCGCCGACAGATGGGTTGTCGATTACAACGGGGATCTCCAGCGATTCGAGCCGTGATTTATCACCGACGCCAGAGATCTCCAGGATACGCGGAGAGTTGATAGCACCGGCCGACAGTATGACCTCCCTTCGCGCAGTTACGATGTGGCCGGTAGACTTCTTGCCCTCCTCGGTTAAGGTATACTGGACACCTGTTGCTATTGGCTCTCCGGCGGATGTGCAGTCAAACAGAACCTTATCAACCTGGGCTGACGTACGCACGGTCAAGTTGGGGCGCAAGCTCGCCGGACCGAGGTAGGCATTGACAACGTAACTCCGAGTCTTGGTCTTGGGGTCAACAGACTCGGGATACGAGACCGCGCCGAGGATATTCTCAGCAAGAGGTTCGTTATCGACAGGCAGCCCCAGCCCGGAAATTGTGTCGCGCCAAATCTGCGGCCACTTGCTGTCTTCCTCGGGGATCCGGATGTCAATGGCACCGTTCCCCTTGACCGAGGCTGCCCGGGGGGCATCTAGCTTGTAAACCTTTTCCAAGGACTTGGAGAGGGTTGCCCAGTCCCAGCCTTGGTTGCCAAGCTCAGCCCACTGGTCGAGGTTGGTCTTGGCGCTCACGATGAAGAGCATGCTGTTGAGAGCGGCAGATCCACCCAGCAGGCGGCCCTGCGGAAAATCTATCTGGCGGCCGGCGAGGGCCTTCTGTGGGCTTGTCTTGAAGCACCAGTCGGCTGAGCTTCCAGAAAGCTGAACCCACATGGCGGGCACATTGACGCGTGGGTCGGTAGTGAAGTCCTCGCCGGCCTCTAGAACGAGGACCTGCGCCTTGGGATTCTCTGAGAGACGAGCTGCAAGGAGGAGGCCCGCGGCACCACCGCCGACAATGACATAGTCGAAGGATCCAGTGTTCGTCATGGTGCTTGATCAGACAGTGTTTGATCAGTTTTGAGTCTTAATCGCACAAGGTTGTGTTTACTGATCACGAACTCTGGTGGAAAGGCACGTAATGGGATTACAACTGGTGAGGGCAAGGCAGAAGACTGACACGGGTCTGAACGGGAAGAGAGTACAGACTCTGAGGACGGGAAGAGTGGAAGACTGGCGAACCCCATCTGCTGCGTCTTCGCGTTTGTCGGTTCGATCAGTTCACCGCGAGGCGCAGTCGAAAGTAACCAACTGTCATTTCACAATTCCTCGGTTCCCCTCCCCCACTCACGAAGACAATCGAACCGAGTGCGACACCAAAATACATAAAATCGGACATGTGCCTTAATTTCTCAGCTTTTATTCATGTCATACTAATGCCATTTAGGGAAACGACCTCGCGTCCGAAGTGGATCAAGAGCTGCATTTAGTGTTGTTGCCTGGATAAGAACCAACCGACACCTTTTTTTCGTAAGTGTAAGGACCAGCCATTGTATCTCCTGCATGTGTCGCTACGCCCTCTTGGCACAGGTCCGTCACATTAATCCCACCCCATACCGTTGGGCCCAGGTGCCGCATTAGATCTACCCTAGTGTATACGTAAAACCGGGGCATCCAGGGACTCGGCCCTGAACTAGGAATCGCGATGTTGACCAAGTGAATACAAAGAGAGAAACCAATTAATCGAATATAAAAATATTAAGCTGTTCCAGAAATCGGCATGTTCTGCCTGAGGCCAAAGGATTGACAGTGGCGCTGTGATTTCGTGGGTTCCCACAGGTCCAGGAGATCACGATGCAGTAGAAGACACGGAGAAGCACTTGATACTCTCTAAAGGAAAGATTTCGTACTTGGCCTAAGCCCAAAACTGATGGCCACCTGGAAAACAGTAGTAGCAGAATGGTTGCCTATCTAAGTGGATAAAATTAAAATCTCATCAGGAATGCCCCCTCCCCCTTCGCCCAATCTCCAAACACACCCAAAACAATACATACTGTTTATGATACTATTACAACTATCCTGTTTTCAAATCCACGGAGAACTTAAGACTCGCGTGAATAATATCGCACAAGTTCTACGATGTTCTGGTCTACTAGCTCGGCAGTAGAGACGATGGCTCTCTCTTCAGCCTGGAAAGCCCCTCAGTTTCAGGCGGTCGCCTGGGCTTCCGGCGCTGTCGTTGGCATCGCAGCCCATGTGGGCCTCTTCATCCATGGAGAGTGGCATATACAGGCGCCCTTAATCGTCAGATCTCACCTCATTGTCATTGTGACCACCTTCGCTGGCGCCCTCTATTTCGCCGAACGGCCGCCCTTCGGCGACTTCTTCAGCTTCCTGGCGATCGCCAGCATGGCCTACATTGTCGGCTTGCCCCTGAGCATTATCACCTACCGCGTTGCACCTGGCTTGCATAGGTTGACGAGAGCCAAATTTCCGGGCCCTTGGCTGCTGCGTACCTCGAAGCTATGGCACGTGTGGGCATGTCGAGGCTCCATGAACCATTTTTTCCTGGACAACCTCCACAAGAGGTACGGCGATTTTGTGCGCACTGGTCCATCCGAGATCACTGTCTTCCACCCGGATATCTTCGCTGCTACCGATGGTCCAGATACAGAATGCGTCAAAGCAGAGTGGTATGACCTGCTTCATCCTGACAGGGCTCTCCTCACGACCAGAGATCGGGCGGTTCATGATTCCCGAAGAAGGGACTGGAAGCAGGGCTTCATCAACCGAGGTGCGTCTTTGCTTAGATAAAGGAGTCCAGAAGCATAGAACGGAATGAGGCCGAGGGCTAATCAGGACCTGGAACAGCACTGGTATCGCATGCCGAAAAGTCTCTTGCGCACGTTAGCATCCTCGACGAGGCGATACAACCCGCCGCCGCCACTGGGCAGCCACTAGCAATGCGTGACCTCTTCTACTGGTACGGCTTCGACCTCATGGGTGACTTCGTCATGAATAAGCCATTCGGCATGCTGCGTGAGAAGAAGTGGCAGCACATGGTCATCCGGTTACAGCACGCACTGTCAGTTTTGGGCCCCGCTAGCCCGGCCCCTTGGCTTGTCCAACTGGCCTTTCGCCTGGGGCCAAAGATTTATCAGGTCCGCTCCTGGAACCTCATGGCTCAGTGGTCCTGGGATGAGATCAATGCGCGCCTCGCGGCCGGCTTCGAGAAACAGCCCGCGCCCGACCTGGTTCATTACTTGCTTGAAGAGACAAATCGCGCCGGCGACATGGAGAGCCTACATACAATGCGGGGAGATACGCTGCAGGCTATCGTTGCAGGGAGGTAGGTGAAGAAATTTCTCTTGGGACCATTTCCCGTGGAGATGTAACTTATCACTCATGGTTGAAAACAGTGAGCCAATACCCATTGTCCTCCTCGGAATCTTCTCTGAGCTCGTACAGGCGCCGGAGCACCAAGAGCTCATCCACCAGGAGCTGGTGGACCACGGCTACCACAGTGTCGATGTTGAAAACTGCACGGCACTTTGCCGGCTAAAGCATCTCAACGCCGTCATACAAGAAGCTTTGCGCCTTTACCCCGTGCTTCTGACAGGTGGGCCGCGTAAAACAGGCCCTAATGGGCTTACCATCGCCGACACCTTCATCCCGCCAGAAACGACCATTGTGTGCCCCCGCTATACGATTCAAAGAAGTGTGTAGATCTTGATCCCGAAACCCTTGATTTCATTACTCTGTGTTGATACTGACACCGAGTCACCAACACAGGGCCTGACAACTTCGTTGAGCCGCACAAATTCTTTCCCGAGCGTTGGACTACGCACCGCAAGGAGCTGCTGACGAACACAAACGCGTACAGTCCATGGGGGACAGGTCAGTTGCCCTGTGCCTTCAGAATTGAGCGGTTTTGCTCTTTATTGAGCTCTTATTTTTCACCCGTCGCGTTCCGTATATGGTTCCCAAAGTGTTGTTTACTGATGGTTTGTGTGATGCAGGACACCATAGCTGCGTGGCCAGGCCTATGGCTCAGGACACACTGAGGATTGTGACAGCCAAACTCCTACTAAAGTATCGCCTCCGTTGTGGGCCGGGTGAGACGGGGCGTCCCGTCTTCGAGGACATGAAAGATCAGCTTGCCCCGAACCCGGGCCGCTTATCACTAGTTTTTGAGCTGAGATCATCGAGCGCATAGACTCTGTCATCTGTAGAAGTATCCATAACTCGCTGCAATTAAGCGAAGATCAAACAAGAGTTGTTATCCTTGATTCGATTCGATTCAATAGCGTGTACCATGCTGAAAGTTGAAGCGTATTTCGCTCCAAGAAAACGCTTGCTAGCCGATTTCAAGATGTCGAGTCACATACGCCGCAACAAATAGATGTCTGGGATGGTCTACGATCAACCATACGGCGCGTTTCTCACAAATCAAGGGTTCAAGGAATAGCGGCCTGAAGTGAAACGTTTATTTTTATCGCGAAAATTCCACTATACGTCGACCTATTTTCTATCAGACATTTGTATTTCCTCATGCAAAACAGACTCTTGCAACTCAAAATGATAATACATTGGCGCCCTTAGAAGAATACACATAATTACAGGAGTGCCGTGATTAGTAAACTTGGCCTCTTGATACCTCATTTGTGCTTGAAAAGTCCCGTTGGACATAGATTCGTCCCTGTGGAAGCGCTTTATCATGCTTAGAGGTAAACCCCGGCCGAGGTTCGACAGCAATATCGGTCATGGTTCCAGACTGCGCGCTGCCGAGATAGGTGGGCATGCCATCTTGGTAACCTTGGACAACGGACAGCTTTGACCGAGTTTCGTTCTGTGCCTTCAAGACGGCCGGTGGAAAATCAGCGTGCCTGGTGTACAGCTGCTGGCCGCCATGCTTGTCGACAGTGTTGCCGTTGATGGCCTCTGTGCTGTCGTTGAGCTCCGACCAGTTATGCTCCGCTGCATGGTTATCGAAGTGCGGAACGCCGGTGCCGTGCTTCTGCAAGGACCCCATCTTGAAGTCGCTCGAAGGTCCGGATAATTGCTTTCCATCGGAACCACCGCTGCGGCTTTGACGGAAGGTGTTGATAATCCTAGTTAGAGCGGGCTGGCCGTAACGGTTGAGAATGGGCCCAAGGGTCGGGATGCACGCGACGATGATGCCCAACCAGAGCTCAAGCATGGTGATGAGCGAGATTTTGATGAGATGGTACGTGAAATCTTTGTCCTTGCCTGACTCAATTGTGACGGGATAGCGCCAGATCAGAACGGCGATGGTCCTGCGCCGGTAATCGTCAGTTTCTGTTCCAACACTTTGACTGGGAAAGGAGTATGGTGCTTTGCAGCCAACGTCGGCCTACCCAGCTTCTTGCGTCGGCCTACCCAGCTCTTTCTGTATGCCCACCCAGTACACATCTTTCCTAACAGTTTACTAGGAACCTTAAGTACTTTCTGACTAAGTAAAAGAGCTACCCCGTATCTCTAAAAAGCTTCCCTCTACATATACAAGCCCTCTGCACATAAGCCCTTTATACATACAAGCCCTCTGTATATAAGCCCTCTACACATAAGCCCTCTATATATAACTCCGTCAACCCATACTGGCGACGGACAATCTTCCTGGCTTTTTACGGAATGTATGCAACAACCCCAAAACTCTTCTGCTCTCCATTTCTATTCTTACGTACATTGCTTGCCTTTTCCATTTGCATGGGCTATCTCAAATTACTTCTGACACTTGAAACTGACCAAATCCTTTTCTTTCTCAGTGCATACGACAAAGCCAACCTCACAGTGAACTTCGTCGCGCAGGACAATGTCACGAACATCATATCACCGGCGCTCGAGGCACTCACGCCGAACGGTGCGGCCTACTTGAACGAGGCAGACTATAATCAGCTGAACTGGCAGGACGTATTCTACGGCCCCAATTATGAGAGGTTGCTGTCCATCAAAAACAAGTACGATCCCCATGGGCTCTTCTGGGCAAAGACAGCCGTGGGCAGTGAGGGATGGGACTTGAAACGTGATGGACGACTCTGCCAGGTGTCACAGTAAAGCTCATGGGTGTGCTCGTTTTTGAAGCCTGGTACATATGCTTCTGAAGCAGTTTCATCCAGCCCGGTTATACGCTGACACACCCCCCCCCCGGGATCATTTCGGCCACCCCATTACTTTGCGCAGCCAAATATACTTGCTTTGGTAAATTTATTCATTATACTGCTTTCTCATAGAAGTGAGAAACTCACAATTCGGCTTGAGATTCAGGCTATCATGTGTAGAGTCTGATGTATCGCGGCCAAAACTGCATTAAACCAAGTAACATGACACACACACAACAAGTTTAACCTTGTAAATCTAGAAATTTAGACTACTATGCTAGCAGTAGGTAGGGTCTTTAAACTATAGGTATATAGAAGTAGTACTACTCCTTCTCTTCAAACAGAAGATCTTCCTCTCCTTTCCCTCAGTAGTACCTTAACTACTTAGTAGATAAGCATTAATAAGAATAAACTACTTACTAATTTTAAACTATTTATAAACTATTTAAAAGAGAAGGAATAGTTATTAAATACCTTAGGTATAAATAGTTAGTAAACTTGGGTTATAGTTACTCCTTCTAAATGAAAGTTAGACTACTTATAAAAACTACATTGTGGTAGTATAGTAGTATATATACTTGGTAGGACGAAAGTGGGCTATAAAGTCTTTATTAATGCTCCCAATCATGAACCTACATGTATAACATGGCATAAAACTACTTAAAGAGGGATTTTGAAACCCCCAGGAACTTGATGTCTAAAACTCTTCCGTGGGTCAAACCGCTTCTGCACGCGCATAAGTCTTGCGATACTCTCCGCACCGTAGCTCTCAATGGGCTGCTGCGATGAGTCGGCGTAGTTGAGTTAGACAAATGGGTCGTATGCCCCCAACGCTATCGCTGCTTGTCGAATGTTTTCTGCCAAAGACTGTGTCGCTGCATAAACCGCTGCGTCATTGGCAGCGTCGGTCCAGCTGGCCATGAGTAGAACGACGATCAGAGGCGACGAGGTGCTTCGGGTATGCAGGACGAGCGAGTTCGCGGCGGCGCCGTGCATATAGATGGCCGGGGGCAGCGCCTCGAAGACCATAGACCAGGATGTACCACTGAGACTAGAGACGCCGGGGATGCTGTCGTTGAAGAGCTTCCATGCGGAGTGCAGGGCCGCGCTGGTCGAGATAAGTGTGATCTCGTGGTAGTTGGAGCTATGAGCGGATCAGCACGAAACTTCCCACGCAAGTACCCTCAATTCCGGTGGGGAGATAAGTAAAGATGCATCATACCGTAATCCGGATGCTTGGAGAGAAGCCGCCTCTGCCGCGAGGTCCGTGAGGTCGGTGATTCGCAGGGAGTTTGAAACTGCAGGAAGACTCAGAAGTCCCGAGTAGACTTCAGGTTTGTCTATGTACAGGCTTGGTATACACGGGCTGGCTTCCAACCATCATACCCGTGCTCCCAGAGTAGATGATGGCCGTGTCCAAAGATGCATAGATATCGTAGTCCGTAGCAGAGTTGAACCAAACGAATTGAGCAATTATGTCCTCAATAAGCGAGACCGGTTGCCACAGGAAACCACCCCAGACGGGTCCTTGCTCGAAGGCCTGAATATCGACGGCTGTGATGACCCCAAAATTGTTGGAACCGCCCCGGAGGACCACCAGAAGCTCATTGTCGTCTCGGGCCGCTACAACAGACCCGTTAGCAAGTAAAATCTCGTAGCTGAGAACACTGTCACAGGTCCAGCCGTAACGGGGCGAGAACCATGACAGCCCGCCGCCAGTGCTGAGGCCCCCCACGCCCACGCCCGCAGTCCTCCCGCCCGCCACGGCGAGACCGAGAGGCTCGAGGGCGGCGAAAACCTCATCCCACGTCGCCCCCGCACCGACTGTGACGACATTATTTTCTTCATCGCTGACGTGGATGGAACGCAAGTCTCGGAGGTCGACAGTTATGCCCGCCTGGATATTAGCTGCGCCGGCATTCATAGCATGACCGCCCGAGCGCACGGCGAACTGGCAGGTCCGCGAGGCTGAGAGGGTCGCGACGGCAGTTGCGACATCTTGAGCAGATTCAGGGGAGACCACACAAGCCGGGTGGAGCTCTACATCCTGCGCTGCGTAGTACGATCCCAGGGATTGGTCATAGGCCGGGGCCCCTGGGTAGGACACTTTACTGCCTAAGAGGGAAGATAATAGGGCACACTGTAAAGCTTCTGTAAGCCGTGGCTTCAAAAATGGAATCATATTTATGGAATCATATTTATGGAATCATATTTATGGAATCATATTTATGGAATCATATTTATGGAATCATATTTATGGAATCATATTTATGGAATCATATTTATGGAATCATATTTATGGAATCATAAAGAACAGCCAAGTCTTACACAATAGGTAGTTGAGTTCATTGTCAGGAAAAAGACCTCAATGTTGCCCAATCGATGTTGAGGGCAAGGTGTGTACTACTCAGACTTTGTCCTTGACGTTTTATGTGCAGTGTAATTGTGACTTGTTCTGCTTCCGAGCACATTTATCTACAACAATAACAAAGAGTCAAAAATTTACTCATCAAGGTACGATGCGCCAGCCAACGCAAAGCCCGAGGTAAGTCGGTGCGACCCCATTCGGCCCAAATTTCCCACCAAAATCCACCAAAATCGCAATTTTTATCTCTATCACAGAATATAGTATAATAACTAGAAAAGTATTATTAAATAGCTTATTTCTTTCTTATTAATTTATAAATATATGTATAATTTGCTAAAGCTTAAATATTAATAAAAGTTTTTTTACATTAAGAAAAAATAAAAAATAGTAGTAATATTTAAGGTAATAATATTTTTAGATTCTTTAAATATTAAAGTTATAAAAAGTAGTCCCCTTTAAATTTATATCTTTAATTTAAATAAGTTATAATAAGATATATTTCTTTTTTTATAAGAAAAAAAGAAAAAATATATCTTTTTAAATTTAAAAACTCTTTTTATAATTTTTAAGTTTTATAGTAATTTTTAAGGTATTTTATACTAAAATTAATATAAATACATATATTTTAATTTAATTCTAAGACTAAAATAGTAGTATTAGTAGAGCTATAAGGCTATTAAAAGTGGGTATTTTGGTGGGAAATATTGTGGGCGCATCGGGCTGGGCGTGACTGGCAGGTGGGGACTGGGCTGCGCACAGACCACCTGCAGCCCTCGAGGCCCTTAGCTACTTGACTCTTCAGACAGTTGGAAGCTTCCTTTCTTCCTTCCTTTCTTTCTTAGCTAGACGAGGTTTTATTCAGAATTCAACAATTTAGAGCATGATTTGAGAGCTTTGCCTCTCGTATGTCCCTCTCGTGACAGGAAAAGCGGGCCGAATGGGGTCGCACCGACTTACTGGTCAGGCAGATTCGCTATAGACCGTCTCAACTCCGAGGAACATGACAAGCCTGGAAACCCAGTGACGTACAAAGCGCAACCATTTATAAAACCCTGCACTGAAGTTCTCAATATTATGCGGCAACGCTGTCGGTAAAGCACAATAGGTACCCAATTTCGAACGTCGGGTGACTTTGACCATGCGTTCTCCTCGATGTCGAGAAGCGGGCTCCTTCCTACTTGGTGTTGGGACATCACAGATGGATTGCGCTATTGGAATTCTTGCTAGATTTGATATGATACACAGAAACCGGGTCCGCGGTGTTGACACTGTGAGTAGAGATCGGCTTCGAAGTGGCAAGGCTGAGTCGGAACAGACCTCAACAGACAGGCAATTATCCTCACGATAGGCACACTTTTCAAGGGTGAGAATCCTTCATTCTTTGGAACCAATCGATTGTTCCATTTGAACCATCTCCAACATCGAAAGCACGAGATATCTCAGAACATGGTTGTCCCAGCGTGATAATTGGTTACCACGAAGCTCACCGTTCGTATCCTTCAAGACCCATTGAGCTCTCCGCCAAGAGCATGCAGCATCGTGTCTCGCCCGATCAGGCGATAGCACCGCCGCTCATGAGTCAAATTAGTACGCCCAACGAGCAGGCTGCAATATGCGACGTGAACCAACAACTGCGGGCTTGCGGCGAACCTTTGTGAGAGTTGGCAGACACTCAGATTAACCGCCGCATTGAGCCGCAACCCTGCGGCGCAGACAAAGCCTTTGGACCACAGCTCGCGACATACGAGCAATCCTGCGGCACGGCGAAGGACTGAGCTCGAGGTCACCTCAGGGAGCGGGGCTAGGTCGCATTGAATGTTGGCAGAACTGGTTGGCAGCATACTGTGTAATGCATGCAGACGTTGGTTCCAATGTTCGCACGCAATGCGGCACAGTGCGGTGTGCCGCACGCATACACAGTATTCATCACAAGGCAAGCGCGGCGTGATGTTTGAAATGTAGCTCTGCGTACCTATAAGCACACACCCCCTCCCGGATCACCAACTGCGCAGTACCCGCCACCTACGCCGCTGACACGCAGCAATTAGCAGACCAATATATTGTAACAGGCAAGTGTACGTCTCGCAGGCGGTAGTAGCATTTGTTGGTTACTGGTTCGGACGGACTAACTCAACACTTCCCCGGCTTGGACTCCACAACTGTGCGCGCACTGCCTTCTGCGAGATGGGGACCAGGTCTCGTCCTGAAGTGCAAGGAAGTGAATAGCCATGTCAATTTGCAGCATTCAGTGCGGTTTCTTGGCGCTTAGAAGGCAAGGGGCACATCGACCTTATTTAGAAGTTTGACCGACCCCGAGATTTGATCGATCCTTCTCGCCATTTGACCAACGCCTTCTCGCCCCTCTGTTTTGAACTGGAATTACCTACTGCAAGTTGCTTGCCCAACATGCAGCCGCCCATGCCATCAGCAACCGCCACCTGGCACAACGACACCTACCCGGCCATCTCTCCCTCACGGCCCGAGCTCACTGCCAAGGGCAAGACTGTTGTCATTATCGGATCGGTGAGTTACCCCGAAGCAGAGAAGGATTGTGCTTGTCCAGATGCACGAAGGAACGGAGAAGACGTGAGAGAGGCATAACGGTGAGCAAGGAGGTTGTGGGGCAAGTGGGAGCGGTGCAAAGAGAAGACCCCGCTGATGACTTCCCATCTTTCTAAACAAGGGATCCGGGATTGGAAGACAGACGGCTATCTCATTTACTAAGGCCGGGGCAGCCCGCGTCGTATTGCTAGGACGCCGGGAGGATAAGCTGAAAGAGACGGCGTCCCTGATAGCCGATGCTCGCAGCGGGGCCGAGACACTGGTCCGCCCCGTAGACATAACTGATTTTGAGGCTCTTAAGGACGTCGTCGCAGCGGTCGGCAAGTGGGACGTCCTCGTCATTGCTTCCGTATATGCGTCGGCGCCCTCAACCGTCGTATCCGCCGACGTTAGCGAGTGGTGGCAGGGCTTCGAGGCAAGTGGTTTCATGACTCTCCCCGCTCACTCCATCACCAGAACACTTCCGCTTTTGCTCCATGGAATCACTACCAATTCTGATCCGAGGTACACAGACCAACGTCAAGGGTCTTCTCTTGTCACTCAAGGCCTTTGTGCCAACGGCCGTCGAGGCCGGCGGCGCCGTCCTCGCTCTGACGAGCCAGCCGACCGCCTTCCCGGTGACCCACGTCCCGGGTACCTCCGGATATATGGCTTCCAAGCTCGCACAGATCAAGATCATCGAGTTTCTAGCCGCAGAGCAGCCGTCCCTGTTCGCCGCAACCGTCCACCCCGGTATCTGCGACACAGCTGTTCTGGCCAAGAGCGGCGCGAAGCCTCACGAGGTGCCCCTGGATCAAAGTAAGTCTCCATCCATCCAATCCATGCATTTATTTCCCTGCAGAAAAAATCGACAGGCGATTATCTCCGCCCGAAATGATTTGCCGCGTATAAGGTAGATGCTGCTGACATCAATGGGACATCGCAGTCGAGCTTCCGGGTGACTTTCTGGTCTGGCTGGCGAGCCCTGAAGGGGCTTCCCTCAAGGGCAGGTCGGTCTCTGCCAACTGGGATGTAGACGAGCTCAAGGCCCAGGCTAAGAGCATTCAGTCCGGTTTGGACATGACCGGCGGCATCTATGGATGGCCTTTTCCTCACATGGCATCTGCTTGAGAATAGTTGCTTTGCAACGTGGGTCGCGCCGAGATTGGTACCATTCGGAGTTGATCACAAGGCGATCTATGAACAAATTGTCAATCTAGGCTCGGTTGCGTAGTTGCGAAAATAAAGTTTCCTTGAGGTTACTACGTGGCTGGAATGAGAATGCTAAGCGACTGATCAGATGCCTAATGTTGGCACACACGCCAACAAAGTCCACCCTCGATAGGGGGTCCACCCATGATTCTGTGTCGGCGGTCGCCTTGATCTTTTTCAGTGAGCTGCCTCTGCCAGGCTTGGTGACCATTGCTATTAGCTCCGACGCAAAGAGTGTTTTCTTATTTGACAGCTCGTGGGTCCTCATTACTAGTATTAAGGGGATTGGTGTTGATTTTTAGAAATAGTTGATGAAGGTTTTCCGTGTTAGAATCTTCCGCGGCCCCAAATACTATACGCTGCCTTCTGAGCGCGCCTTTATCTCATAGGGGATAGGAGGCTACGCTGGCTGAAAGCTCAAGCTAATCTACCAAAAAGCCCTCCCAACGGTGGCGGTCCGCGGCGGCCCACCAATTCCTTTGTATCAATAGAAATGATGGGAGAACGTTACAAAATGAAGTCGTTGACCAGGGACCGGAGTCCCACATCATAGGAAGCATCCGTTGTTAATTCATATTCCAAGTACCGCTAATTGTGCTTACCGCTTTCTAGGTGGACTGTTCTCTTGGTCTTCCTTTTTATTCCTTGGCTAACTAAGATTTCGAGCATCCGTTTAATGTTGGAGCTCTTCATCAAGGGAAGAAGAAACCGAACACGGTACAGGATAGTGGGACACCTAGGATGTATCACATTGGTTGGAGATTGGACGCCACGGTTGACATGTCATGAAGCAGAGGTTGTTGTCCACGGACATGTACCAGCACGTAGAGCCTGGCACAGCTACATCAGACAGATTAGGCACCATGTCGAGGGGTTCATGTCGTAAACTGTACCTATCGCATCGGGCGAGTCAGCAGGGCTCCCCACCTCAATCTTGTTTTGCTCCTCGTGCTCAGTTGTTTGACGGGAAAGCCGCACCTGATGAGTAGCAGTTCTTGACACATTCTGTAACCAGTCTACTCTGTAGTGGGCTTGTCATCTCTTATTGGCCTCAGAAAGTACAGTAAAATAAGGTTGCTGGTGGTGTTGAAATTAACGCCGACCAGGTCGTCGGCCTCGTTTGGGAGGTTGCCCAGAGAAAGCATTATGGGTTATTGGTCAGAGAAGGGGATCAGCCAGGCTGGGGCCATTGCTTCTCGAAGATATGGACGAAAGGAAAGCCTCATCGGGCTAAAATGTGTAGTAAGAAAGAGAAAGTCAATCTGTCCAGACACAAACCTTTAGCATTAAGAAGGATATGATCCTAACAAAAGCCTCGGATACCAATGGAGCCTTCGCCTCTTCAAACTATACACACTGACGGCTCATCGTGTACTCCACATCATCAAACGTTGATATCCTTTGGACCTCCCCCTCAACATCTCCTTTACTTTGAACTTCTTTCCTGCTAAGGGAAGCTATCTCATCCGTGGCCCTCTTTACGAGCAAACGCATCCAATACGTCAGAGCCAACTTGTATTCCAACTCGGCCCTAGTACCGGTGGACTTTTTCGGCAGCTGCTCTCGATAACGTTGCAGCCTTTCAGCCCGTTTTCTTTCGCAGATTCGTCGTCATAGCTCCTACCTCAGGGTTTGCCACCCCCAGCATGTTTTCTACCACGATAACTTGTTGACCACCTTCACATCCACTCGACCAGTCAATGAAATTTGAGCGCCATCTCAATAGCCCCCGGAAGAGGACCACTAACAGAGGCACAGATTTACTGAAGCCATTCAGAATTCGCTCTTTCCTTGCTTATCCTCTCATCCATATGGTGCATGATCCTCATTCAGCAGGGGCCTCCACACGTCACATTCATCCTACCGATAACCGTGGTTAACCTGCATCCTTACCAGGAATTCTCAGGAGCCTGCAGATTTGCAACCTGTTCAATTTGGTTTCCCTCCGGCCCATATCTCAGCAGCGGTTCTCCGGTAGGCACAAGCCTTCGACTTTTCGATTCCAGTTGCCAGCAGATAGCATTTGGCCCAACATTTCACAAAACATCAGCTTCTTGCCTCCTTCATCTCTTTCCTCTCTGTCGTTTGCTCACTCACCCTTATCAGTAAGCTCACAGCACTACAAGCCTGACCATTCAAGGCACCCTGTCATGCTACTTGACTCGATGGTATTCTCATCAAGTCATTTACTACCAAGCAATACCTTGAAGATCTCCAATTCGTCGACCCAGGGGTTTATTTAAAATCAGTCCGCCCCTGTCTGCATTATACATGCTTGATCTTTCTTCGACCCCGCCATGAACTCCGCATCATCAAGTCGTCAAAAGCAGAAATTCAAGGACGATTCTTCTCAAATCACATGTGACATCACGGACACATTCACAATGGCTTCTCCGCACATGACGGTTCAGAAGCTTGAGGTGGCTAAGGGTCCAGACATGATGGCCAAGGGTCATGGTTCCAACATTGAAGTGTCTGCCGACGCAGCCATGGAGCTTGAGCCATCCACCAATGCGACTGGCAGAATCGATGTTCATACTGGTCAAACTACTTCACATACCATGAAAGATCCTGGAGTCCAACTTCCAAGCAAAGTGGAGGATCGTACACCAATGGCGTCAAGTTCGATGATCGAAGACAACAAGATGAAACCTATACAAGTCAAAAACATTCCTGTCGCATCAACTGCAATAGATCGCCCCAATTCAAGCCTCGAGGACGCTGATCGCAAGAATTCTGATGCCAACACCGGCTCTGCGCAGGCAGTAATTACCAATACTAGTCAATCCAACACAGCAAGCTCGTTCGCACAGGACCAGCCCACGATGTCCGATGACGAAATTGAAGAGGAATTGAAGAGCTTGATAAAAGAAGAAGGCATGCTCCATCTCAAGGAATCTGAGGACTCTTTGACATCACAAGATGCAACCCGTTTAGAACAGGTTCGTGAAAGAAGTCATCAGTTACACAAAGTCCTGGCGAAGCAAACTTTGCCTCAAGTCAAAGCGGCTGCCAAATGCTTCGGCTACAACCAATTTCCAAAGTCATCTGTGCCACTGAATAAAACGAACAAGACTACCAACCCGAAAAAGCGTAGACTTGAGGCGCAGAAAGATGACACTCAGGTCGCTAAGAAGCCCAGAGCCCATAGGAAGCCTTTGAAGGGTCAGAGCGCAGCAATGGACTATGTCATAAAGAGCATGATGAATCAAATGAAAGGCAAGACGGAAGAGCACTTCGACACGGATGCGATCAAAAATTTGCAGCCAATCAGCAAGGCTCCGCTCGGAATACGAGGGCATCTGAAGGCTATACAGGCAGCGGGACTCAAGATGCCCAATGCAAAGCCCGAGATGATCAAGGCACATGCGAAAGCTCTGGGTGGAATTTCACAGGCATTTAGGACCATCGTCTCTCCATGGGTGGCTAAGGGAGACGGAGAGAAGACCATCGAGGATTTTAAATGGCAAATCTCGGGTATGCGCCATCCTCTTCATCATCATCAGCTTGTTGCGGCTGGCAACATGTCCACAATCGAGAACGATAACGAGAACGATTCAACTACCAAGTTCGGTCTTCAATCGGGTTTTCTCTACGATCACATGGGCTACGGGAAGACACTGGAGACTCTCGCGTGCATAATAAGCAATCCTCCTAAGAACAAGCACTCCTCGACAGGGACATCCACGACTCTCGTGGTTGTTCCCAAGTCTGCTGCCAAGCAATGGGCCGAGGAGGTCGAAAATCATTGCACGGATCTCAAGGCTTCGCTTTACAACAAAGATTCAGACACAAGGTCAACATGGAAGGGTGTTCTATCAGCAGCAGATATACTGATTGTGACCTATGATCAGGTTCGGAGCGCTCATCAAAATTCCGAGAAGAAAGCCAACAAGTCTTTGCTCTTGGAGTCCAATTTCCATCGAGTTGTCCTAGATGAATCGCATAGAATCAAGAACCCAGGTTCAGAGATCTTCAAGGCTTGTTTGAAGATCAAGTCGAAACACAAGTGGTGTTTGACAGGCACTCCCATCCAGAATGGGGTGTTCGAGATATACGCTCCGCTGAAATTTGTTGGGCACCCGCTTGTCGGAGAATTTTCTGACTTCAAAGAAAAATATTTGGGTGGCCGAGGAGGGAAAGGTCTACCTAAAGAAGGACCCCGGTACTCGAAGTTGAGTGAGATTCTCGAGCCGATCATGATTATGAGGACTCCGGGTCATAGCTTCCTTGGCAGTCCACTTGTCAGCCTTCCTGAGAGCCATGCATCACTAGTATATGTCGAGCTTTCTCGAGAGGAAGAGGTCATCCAAGAATACCTTGATCAGCACATAGGCGCCTACCTCGAAAAGAAAGAACGGTCGTCGAGAAAGGAGCCAACCAAGAAGTCGACGAAGAAGCAGGGAAGACGAGGCAAATGCAAAGCCCAGGCGGACGAGACGGAGAACGAAGAGCCCAGCTTGAAGTCACTCAATGAGGCTTTATTGAGGACACGTCAATCGGTTTCAAGTCCAGCACTGCTAGAGAACCTTGTCAAAGATGGAATCTGGACTCTGGACCTGGTTCAATCAATGAGACAACAAGTACAAAACGATGGCACTTCTGAAACGCCTTTCATTGATCTCTTCGAAAAATGGATCAAGGAGCCTAAAACTTCCAAAAAATTTAATTTGGGCCGAAAGACAGCTGCCAAGTGGGCTATGATGGAGGCATCTTCCTGTCCCGCGTGTCGTCAGCTTCATGACAATGACAAAGAACTGCAGAAGACTGAATGTGGGTGTATCTACTGCAAGAAATGCATCATGGATACGATCGGATTCCAGAGCTTCTCGAAGCCAGGAGAGGAGCCGCGATGCATGCGCTGTTCCAGGAACATTGGAGCATATCATCCGTGCTCACTCCTTTCCATGGATAGGTTCGAATTCCAAAAGAAGAAAGCCAATAGAGGGGATGACTACAATCAATTTCAGCCACAGGATACCAGTGACTCAACACTGATGAGAAACGTGGACGCGCTCTCCTCCGTACCGCTAAGCTCAAAGATGAAGGCTACACTGGAGCAGATTCAGCAATGGCAACAAGCCGGAGACGACAAGATGATTGTCTTTTCAAACTTCATTGGTGCCAGCCGGCTCCTGGCTCGGGCTCTTCAGGACAATGGCATTGAGTTTCTTTACTTTGTTGGGGAGATGACTTCCAAGCAGCGCAACAATGCAATCTCAGCATTCAAGACAAATGGTGACATCAAGGTGTTGGTAAGTTAATAATCGCGTCTCGATTTTTCTTGAGTTCTTTTACTGAAATATGACTAGCTGATTTCCATCAAATGCGGCTCAGAGAGCTTGAATCTGAGCATTGCCAATCGAATTATCTTGTTGGATCTCTGGTGGAACCGTAGCGTCGAGACTCAGTGCATCGCAAGAGTTTACCGCATGGGCCAGACGAAGGTCACGCATGCTGCCAGGATCTTGGCCAAGAACACCATAGACGAAGGAATATACAGACTGCAAGAGAGGAAGCTCCAACAGATGGAGGGATCTTTGCAGGAATTTCATGCCGAGAAAGGCTTAGGAGCTCGAGCACTGCGGAGGTTGCTCGGCGACCGATGGAAGGTGAAAGGCGACGACGACTACGGCTCCGACGAAGAGACTGACTTTGACTTTGTGGTCAAAGATGATGATTCTGAAGATAGTGACTACCAGGGGTAGAGTGGAGATTACCGCTTTTCTTGCCTGTGTTATCCTCAATCACCGCAAAATTTGAGGGCTGCTATTCATCACAGTGGGGCTACCATGCAAGTAGCATTAGACGAGCCAAAACTAGCCATTTTGCGTTTTAAAATGCGTTGCTTTTATCTTGGTCCATAAGCTGTGGCTCCGAAATATCTGCGCTGGCATATTTAAGCCAGCGGTGAACATAACATTAGGAGACCCGGAAAGACCGTGTCTTAACACAACTTCCATTACCCGCAGAGTCTCTACACGAATAGAAAACACGATGAGGGTTGGTTGAATTAGAAAAGACGCCCAAATTCTCTGATCTGAGACGAGAGCAGCTATTACATTGTTGAAGAGCCCCCAAGAGCGTTGGAATGGTTGAAAAGACATCATCGAGACCTCCCACTCATTGAGGACAAACATGCCTGCGTTGAATTCTTTGAAAGTTTTCGCACTTTGGGCGACCGGGACCATAACCGCGTCATTCTGGGTGTCAAGACTGGTGACTGACAGTTTACTTGTTACACGCCTGATCGTGCTTCTATCCAAAGTGTTGCCGAAGATGAACCCGTAACCTGGCCCGCGGTCGATCCTCGTGATGGATAACGCTTCCTGGCACCACGACTAGAAGATTTACAAGGCTGTATATTATCCCTGTGAGTATTTAGGCAAACCTTGTCTAGTGGTCTCTGTCAACTGTGACCACCCCTAGCCTTAACGAGTAGTTTTAGAGCTGGTAGCAACTCAGCTCAAGCGGGAACAAACTCGAACTTTTCCTCCTGGATGTTCTGATTCCTTGGCTGGCTCCTTCATGACACCAACAAGTTGAAGAGATACGCTTTTTGTGTCGTAGTTTGGGTAGGTCGCACATGGAAATACCTCGTTGCATCTGCACTATACCAATCAGCCAAAGGTCATCTGCACTACTTGGGGCAAGCAGTGTGGCGAGTGTGGAAGTCTGGTCTCACCTACAACGATCTTTTCTACCTTGCATACCCCACAGGCAAGATTTTGGTGGGCGGAATTACGACGGTCTGGCTGTGCGGTGAATATGGCGGCGCTTGTAGACGCGTCAGATAGGCCATCAACATTGTTTGGCATGGCCGGCAATATAGCGAGACTCCTGTATTGAGCTTCTTACAGATTCGTCCTGGCTCAAGTTCTTTGGTGCCTTTGCCAGCGATGCTGATACTTTCTCCTTTACCATTGCATGTGTCAGCTCCGCCACAACTACAATTCCTCCAACTAAGTGCTGGTGATCCAGTACAAATGCCCGAGCACAAACAGCATACCTTTTCTCAACACTGGACTGGAAGCATTGTGTTGCATATTTCTGACAGGACGCTTAGACTCCTCAACAGAAGACCCCAGGCCTGTGAAGGAAATCGCCGACTATATCTACTGGTACGAATGTTACGAGCTTGCCAATTGGGAAGTCCAAATATTTTAATGTTCTCTTGTCACTGCAGCGGATATATCCACCCGCCTCTGGATGTTCCCAAGCTCGACTTTCGTTTTTCTATCCGTTGGCCTGCGTCCTATGAATGCCTGGCTCTTACCATACAACCAACCACAGTTTTTTGAAAGACCATACACAATATGCCCGGCTTGCCGCACCCGCTGCTTCAAGACCAGAGAACGTCCTCAAGCGCACCCACGAGTTCATCGACGTCGGCCAGGGCCCACGCCCGCCCCATCGAGCTGATCGTCGTGCAAAATGGCAAGTTCGCCAAGGGTACGATGTACCAGAATCAGAACATCGCAACATTGGAACCCCAAAGCCGATCTTTCAGGAGTCCAATAATTCGCACGCAACACGTTCACTGCCGCTAGGCTAAGGCCAACGAGGTTCATTCCAGTATCGAGGCGACAACGGGCGAGATCAGCAAGGACGACCTTGAGGCCACCGAGTTACCCATCTCCTCGGAATCGTCTCTGGCGAGTAGTCTAAGGATCGCACCGAACTTGCCATCGCCATATGGGTCATGTTCCTCTGAGAGGCCTACCGCACCGTCCTCACCCTCGTCCCCGGGACAATGCACGCACTAGATCTCCTACCGGAGCGCGACCACGCACGGATCGACTTCAGTCCCTGGTCACATGAAAGACCGAGGCCCACTGCCTGTACGAGCTGCCTCACAACCACGTCTGGGCAGCTTCCAAGGACTCTCAGCGGGTGCACGCTTTCAACCCGAATGCCCTCACCACTTTTCAGCGCGATCCTGATACTCGCTTTCGACCAATGGACGTGCCCGTCGAGTCAGAGCTGTAGCTCTGGGAGATGCCTTTTGGAGCGTTTATTACATTCACATCTTTCTCAACCTGAGCAAGCGGCTGCTGAAATACTGAAATAATACCAGGATGGCCAACTACCACGAGAAGGTCACCAGTGTCTTTCCGTGGCTCAACACCACCGCCCACAATACTACCTCCCCCGCCATCTTGCCCTCTCTTCAAGACCGGCCAGAGAAATAAGTCCAACAACATGTCGCTGACCGAGAACGACCCGCAGGAGGCTGCTTCCGTTGTTGTGCTGCGGTCCTGTCCAGCCCCATCACCAGGGCGGCAGGAATCCATTAGTCAATTTCTACGAGGGCAAGCAACGTCTGACTCTTGTGCTGCAGTGGGCATTAACTCGGTGCCTACGCATCGGTTCATTCATGGTATCTGTGCCAAGCAGCTTGTTAGTTATGACTGATATAAAAATGCAGGCTTTTGAATCATTAACTCCCGCTCTCCATTCAGATCTCACCGGTGCGGACGCAGTTTGCCGCAGACCCTAACATACCCGAACAACGTGCTGCCTCTGCAAGAAGTCACCCCGTGCGTCATCAAACGGAACCTTGGAAGGTTGAAGACTCGAGGCGCCTTCGTGCGCAACAGCTACGGGGAGCCTAGGCGTACCGACCGCAGCGAGAGCTCACGGAGCATTAGCAAAGAATATTGCAGAAAGAGCGCGAGGGTATTGACAACACCAGCACGGCCTTCAGATTTGGCAAAGCGATTCGGATTCGATCATGATGATCTAGTCAACTTGGGCCGCAGCTGCCTCTGCTCCCTGTAGCTGGGCAAGCTTGAGGATGAGGAGATTGACGACAGCGAAGACCTGCACATGCAAAAGCGTAAAGGTCACCTCGAACGTGCTTTGCATAAGGAGGAGGGTAAAAAGCTGGTTGAGGGCCGCCACAGGCGCCCGCATATCTTCCCGGCCACAATGGGAACAAGCAAGAGACCCATGGATTTGCTACACTGTGTGGAAAATCTTGTTCTTTCCATGTCAGGTTTCAGCAGAGACTGGGAGGGCGACATCGCGACGAGTTTGACTCGCGCCTTGACACAGATAGGAAGGCGCAGTAGGCAATGCCGCACTCAAAGAGTCTTGAGACGAAAGGATCCGGGGTAATCAGGATCTCGAGCACCAGAAATGGCGAGCGATAGAGATCCAGTGGCGTGAGGGGATGGCGCGCGTCAAGATTCGCCGCGGCGCGGCGCGCCAGGAGGCACAACGGTAGAGAAGACCTCACGCAAGCTCGCCACGAGGCTCTTTCACGATTCAAAGGGACAAAGATCAGGTACATTTTATCCCTTTCCACTCAGCGGCACCCGGGCGGGCAAGAAGCGGGTGTATTTCGAGTTCGACTGGTACCTGAGCGTTGCCACTTGCCCAGAGCTGGACCTGCTGGACCTTTATCGAAGCATACGGTCAACCTCGTCACGCGCAATATTTAGAATCATCGGCCTCGTTGACGTCTGGTCAACCTTTTCCCAAGAATCTCCATGTTGTACGTCAATACTCGAGGCAAGATGCCCAGGCACGTATGGACGGCGTTGCTGCTTGGGGGTGGGGGTCCTACTAACTGTTTGACCACAAGCACTTTCAATTTGAATGTGGGAAAGACGAAAAAATTTTGGGAGAAACCTGGGAAATTGTAGAAGCCGCTCTTCCATTGAGAAAAGCTGGAACTCGGGTGCTTTCGTTTTCTAACCCGTATACATGCTCTTCTGAAGCAGTAGGCGGTCCCTTCACACATTGGCCAAAGCTCAAAGACCCAGCATTAGACATCATAACTTATACAATTCTGATAACAGTACACTTGTGAATGAAGTTGTCTGTCTTGGGCTTAAAAAAAAATAGATAGCCTCGTGACAGCCGCGCAGACAAGGCTGGTTGATACCAGCTTCCAGCAGCACTGTAAACTAGACCTGTCGTCACAAGAACATTGAAGCAGCTCGGGCAATCAGTACACGCCCAAAAGCAATGTGGCCTCCCGAGGTCTCAACATGATCACTCTACAAAATGAGTCCAAAGCTACATATGTACACCCTTGATTGACATGAAACCATCCCTTCCAATCCACATCCACACACTCGCACAAACTCCCAAGACAGCCATCGCTACTGTATGCCTGCAGAGTGACACCACAGCCAGCATTCAGAGACACAGCTTTTGACTTCAATATAGAATAGAAAACTTAAAATGGGCAAAGAAGCTAGAACTTAGACATGGCCTATTACTGAAAAACATTCAAGCAACAACTTGGCTCACATTCCGGTTCTCTCTCCTGAATCTGACTGTCGACCGCTTTCATCGTCTACCAACACTGCCAAAACCAATCAACCAAAGAAGCGAAACGTCTGCCACCCCTGCTCCTTCCCCCTACCGTGATGTTAAGCATCACAAAGCTAAACATCCTCTTGACAAGTGTACCTAATTTTGTGGTCCATAGTGTGCCTGCTCGGAAGTCCAACCCCGCAAACCTTGAAACCAGAAAGCAACAAACCACTCAAGACATTGTCTCACTTCAACAAAAGCCGAATTAGAAAGGCCTCAGGAACTCAGAAGTCGAATAACCATATTTATTCGGCTTATCATCTGTCACCTTCTTTCCACTAAGACATCATGCCTCAATTGATCCTTGCGGCCAGAGGCGCTAACATTATCATGCTGCCTGCTTCTTTCACTCACGAAGAGAGGGAGCATCTTGCAATCTTTCGGCGGATCTTCGAAGACGATGTCGACACTACCGATCATAATATTCAATTCTTGATCACTACCACAGAAAGAAATTCTAGAGAATGGAAGCCTACTAAAAACTACGTCGTTGATCTCGCCCGCCGTTACATTCTGGAGCTCATCCATGCGGGCAAGGTCCGTTTGGTGGCTGATCACGGCGACTCTGGCCCCTTAGTTCCAACTACCTCCACTCACCGTGTCGCGATCACACAGCGTTGCCTCATACAGGGCTTCGCAGTAAATGACCCCCACCGAGGTCTACAAGACCATATTGCCGACGTGCTCTTACAGCAACACCATTTATTAGCACAAGCCTCCAAAAAGAGTATGGCTCAGTCTACAAGCTATATGTTGACTTTTAAGATCACGATCCTTAAGAGTTTTAGTTCTCTCTGTGCCCTCGCCAAGGAGACCATGGCGTTGTACAAGACAGTCGTCATTGGACTCGGTGAGAGCATACAGGAGCCAGTTGAGCTTGTGATCTATACGACTTTGGCAGATGAGTCAAAGTGGCATGTTCCCTGTATCCAGACTGTTGACATTGCGCAAAGGTACATTCGGCATCAGATTCTACAGAAGCGCGTCATCCTCAAATTTCGCCCGGAAGGCAGCTACTTTGACATCGTCTCCTCCTCGTACGGCAGCAACTACAACGATGTCGGCACTGAGCACATCGCTCATACCACCCAGACAGACTCGCTTCCTAACACTCTCGTCGACCTAGTCGATTTCCTTTTCACGCCTAACACAGCCGGGCCAAACCGCATTGTCGAAATCGCCCGCACAAGCATGGAACTTGCTAGCAATCAGTCGTTTCTGCCTGACAAGGTTGGACAATGCGGCGGCTCTATCCCTGCTTCTGGTGCCCTAATCCCGTCTGGCGCTTCTACCCGCTGCTTGTCAGCGGCCATCTCTACCGTTCGGAAGCGGCCTCGAGTCCTGGTATCGGACGGCACGTGGGAGAGTGTTTCAGCTGGAAACGCCTCCTTTCACACAGCCAACGCACCGCACGCTGTGGCTCCTGCTTTTTACGTGGAGACGCCTCCTCATCCACATAGTGCTTCCTTAGGTTCGTTTTTTCTCGCCATTTTCCCATTCGGCACCGCCTTACCGTTTATGAGACATGGCCATTGTACCTTACGATCGTATTCGGGTCCCGCTGCGTCAGGCTGTCTGTGAAACGAGTGCTTTGGAGCAAAATGGAGCCGCTATCACTACCCAATTCAAATCTTATTGTTTTAGAAAGTATGCCCTTAAAGATGTCGTTCTTGTGATATAGCTAAACTTGGAAAAGAAGTCAAGCAGCATGGGCACTGAAATCCACTCCATGTATTCACGAGAACAAGCCGTCCACGGCTATCCAGCGAGCTTTATCGACGGCCCTGCCTATTTTAGTCTTCCTGGTTTGCCCTAGAAGTCTTCCATTCTTCATTTCTTTCGGCAGATGCGACCGACTTCAGAAGCGTTCCAATGTCGTGCTTCTTCTCCCTGGCCGACCTCTTCGTCTGCGCTGCTTGAGTTAATCGTCACCATCAATCCATCCTCACTACTCAACCTACCTGTAACGACCTTTCACTCTCTCAGTGTCATTTTTACACAGCCCCATCATAAAGTCTCACCACTCCACGGAAATATTAGCTGGAGGCTTCGTCTCAGGCGACCGCAGTCACCTTCAGATACGGTCCCAGCGCGTCTAGGTCCAAGTCACCTCGTCGAGATACAAAACTCACCCAGCTCGCAGCACCTAGAAACCACGACTAGTACCTTTCAGGCATCGCAGTCGCCCCGCTTTGAACATTAAACACCGCCCACCACAGACCAACAGGAGGAGTCAGGGGCCTTTCTACGCGACTGCCACATACAATCCAACCAGACACACATCACAGTCAACACCACGTCTACATCACACATGCGACGGGTCTAGGCTGACTGTAACCCACGTGCAACTCAGATAATCTGGTACTCAATCACGTAAGTGTTTATTAATCCCCAGCCAGATTGGCCGCCTTCACCGAGAACCTTCCAAGTTCCAAGTAAAGTGCGGTCTTCACCTCGTCTGTCTCCTCTCCCTGCGACTTGTCTCCTGTCAGTCTTGGATTCCTAGAGCAGTTATCGCTCATGGATTGCTATTAGTTGGCATACAGCAATTCCCTGCGTATTGAACCCCCAGCTGACAACTAGCAGGACACATCGAGCAGGAATATAGACTACCACGGTTGACGACGTCATCGAATCGGCGGTGAAATTGCCGGGCCAATACTAGGACGAGATTTACCAGAAGGCACTCCTAAAGGTTGAAGATCTCAACCAGGATTTCGTCAACGTCTTTGATGGAGCGCCGCGAGGCCCTCACTACAAGCCCGACTGCACAAACCAGCTCCATCATCTCATGGACCGAATCGCCAACAGTCTCATCCTCACAATGCCCAGCACTATGACCAAGAAAGATATCTGCGAGGATTTTTTCCTGCTCCACGACACTGCTAAGAGGGCTTGGGCCAGAATGTTCGTGTTGGATACCGCGAGGAGTGGCCGAGCGGAGCCGCCGAAGTGCCTCAGATGTCAACAGAACTGCACCAAGCCGTTCGAGCACTGCTTCAATATGGGCGGCGATTCGAAGGAGAGTATGTATTGTGCGACCTGCATTAGCTGCTCGTTTGAGAACCGGGAGGGGGGAGGCTCAGGAGCGTACTAAATAGGAGAATGAGAAATAGGGCTTAGTGATTCCGGGCTAGCTGTGCTGTGTACGTAGTCTCGGGTTTTTGTGGGCTGGTTTCGATTTCCTGTGATTTTCGTTAGCGTTTCCAATTTTGGGCTTGAATCCTAGTTCAGATTCCAAAGTCGACTGCGTTCTCCTGAAATATATGTACTTAACAATTGTCCTTCAGACGTAGAACCTAGTCATGCGTAGGCGACTTGCTTCTATTACATCTTATCTGGTTCTTAGTGGGGTAATCAATTCCTCTGCAGAGTTAATCATCGCTCTATCCGCTTTCTTCGAGCATCCGTCCAAACGACTGGCCCCATAACTTTGAATCATCGGTCTCGCACTCTATGTAGAATGCTCCAAAAACGCGGGCTTAGAAGCCACCCAGAAATGCGGGCAGTAAGCTGCATCCTCCTAGTGTATGATCACAGAAATAAGGTTGGTGTCCTCTATCAACTTCATGCCATCAAAAAGGGCTCCGTGGGGTCTCCTAACAGGTGGTGATTACCGTGCGAGAGGCCAGCCACCTGTTATTTCGCCCGTCCAAATCCAACCATGGAGCCGAGGTGTCATTCTAACTCAGCCAGTCTTCTCGTAGACCAAACTGAGATAATCTTCTCTTCCTGAGCTTAACGCTTTGCCATAAGCCGGCAACTCGTCTCCCTTCTCGCCAGCGCGCAGTGCCCACTCGCCATCCAGCCGATCCAAGCCCTGGATGAGCGACCCAGCTAGCAGCGCGATCATCTTCCAGCCAAATGCGTGCGTCTTGCTGTTTCCCGCGGGACAGACCCTTGCGAATGGCATGAACCCAAGGGATTCCTCAAAATCCTTGAGTCCTCCTCGAGCTTCCGTTTTGCAGTTGCCTGCGTCGTTGAAGAATCTCTGCCTGATTTCTAGCCAGCGAACCGGCCGGAATACTTGGGGATCGTTGCCTGCCAGGTCACGATTACGCTGCATCTTCTCGAGGTCTGCACTGACGAAGAACTCGCGGTCCGGGTACTTGCGGTAGATTCGTCGTGTTGGCGGGTAGAGGCGGAGGATTTCCTTCACAACGTCGATGGTCGCTACCGTGTGATAATAGTTGTGATTGAAGTTGAGGTCGTCATGCTCGTTTCTCCAATTGTCGCCGTTGTTTGGCTCTTGGAGGTATGTGATGAGAAGTTTCTTGTAGTCGATGTGATCGTGGTTATGGCTGCCTCGAAAACAGACTTCAAGCAGACCTCGGAAGACTGCACGCCACATGGTCTCGTATGCAGGCAGAATTAGGTTCATAGGGTTGTTGCGTGGATTGCGCGGGTCACAGTTGGGGATGACTGCGAGAAGGTTCTGGATGATGACCTGCTCCTTATGCCAAGCTGGGACACTCCTCTTGTCACCGCCATCACCTTTGGACAGGATCCATAACTCATTGATTCTGTTGGCGATGGACATGATTGTGTCCTTGTTGTTGCTGAGGTCTTGTTCTGGGACGTCAAAAAGGTAGCCGATTGAGACTTTCAGCGTGACGAATTGGACAAGCTTTGCAAGGTTGATGGCAGCCAACGTCGGCCTACCCAGCTTCTTGCGTCGGCCTACCCAGCTCTTTCTGTACGCCCACCCAGTACACATCTTTCCTAACAGTTTACTAGAAACCTCAAGTACTTTCTGACTAAGCAAAAGAGCTACCCTGTATCTCCAAAAAGCTTCCCTCTGTACACAAGCCCTCCACATACAAGCCCTCTACACACAAGCCCTCTATACACAAGCCCTCTGCATATAAGCCCTCTACACATAAGCTACATATAAGCCCTCTGTATATAAGCCCTCTACATATAAGCTATATACAAGCCCTCTATACACAAGCTGCATATAAGCCCTTTATATACAAGCCCTCTACATATAAGCCCTTTATATATAAGCCCTCTATATATAAGCCCTTTATATATAAGCTATATATAAGCCCTCTGGCTTATATACAGAGGGCTTATATGTAGAGGGCTTGTATGTAGAGGGCTTGTGTGTAGAGGGCTTGTGTGTAGAGGGCTTGTGTGCAGCTTGTGTGTAGAGGGCTTGTATGTAGAGGGCTTGTGTGTAGCATAGAGGGCTTGTGTGTAGATGGCGGGGTAATCCTTTGTCAGAATCCAAGGTGTACAAGATTTTTATTAGTGTTTGCACCTATTTCCTTTGTATGGGTGGGCCAACAGAAAGAGCTGGGTAGGCCGACGCAAGAAGCTGGGTAGGCCGACGTTGGCTGGGTTGATGGAGTCTCCCTCTGATTGAAGATGTTGCCGGACCGCGGACCTCATGTTTCTGACCAGCAAACTCCAATCCGGCTTTTCATTTTGACTTGCAGAATCCATCCTCAGTGCCTTTCTCAGCTTGTCGATTGCTAGCCTTCTGAATTTCCCTGCCCACTCAGTGTCTTCGGTTGTGAAGATGTTATCAATGCCAAAAGTGGTCTTGAGGCGCTGATTAGGCACAGTTCGGGCGATGTTTCTGTTAGGGAGCGGTCGACCTGTGATAAGGTCTTTGCAGTCAATGATGAGAATCTGTTGTCGCAGAAAAGCTTCGTTTTGAGTTACCCGCGTCTTGTAGAGATTAAGTAACAGAAGTGCTCCAATAGCGATGGCTGGAATGGCAATCCAGCTGGAATCAGGTAGTAGGATACTATCCATGATGCTGGCCATGTGGATAGAGGCTTATTTGTCACTTGTGCAAGAAGATAGTGATGGTAGAGAGTAAACACCGTTGACTCCAGGTGGTTTGCGAGAGAGAGAGAGTGTGTGCAAACGGCCACAAGTCACTGTTGGCACATTTACTGTGGCACTAGTGCCTACACCCTCAGTATTTAAACCTGTGCCTAGCGACCTCAGGAAGAGGTCTTCCTTAGATAAAAGGTAGCGCCGACTTAACTTGTCTGCCTTGTCTCTGTGTCCCCTCTCGTGACAGTTTGCTTCATTTTCAAATAAAGATTCCCTTGGTGTAGGCTGCAGGCAGCCCAAGTAAGTACCGGTACCCTTCCAGAATGGTAAAAGGCAAGCAAACAGCTAATCCTTATTTTAGGACATATGATGAAAAGGATATATTTACCACCGGTGCGCCACGTCGAAGCTGTGGTTCTGGTACTAGCAGGCCTCCTCGCCCTGAAGCTTGGCCGCATCGCTGATGACCAGGTCATTGTCGACATAACAGGCGCGGCTTACCTGTAGTGTTAACTGGCAGATGGCCTAGCATTTAATGGGGACGTCCTTTGTGTCAACGTCTAGGTTGGCCTCAGCCTGGGTGAGGAGGAAGGTCAGGGCGACGTTGACGGCAACATGTGATATCTGTTAAATGTAGGTGTATCGATATGAGCGAGTCAACGCGTGTCATTTAAGGAGCAAGTCTGAAGGAGAATGGTCCCGAGGGGGCTACTGCTCATATAAAATTACGCTATAGAGAATAAATCACTTGAGTGGTTGTGTTCTTGGGGTATAAGATAATCTTGGAGGTTTTCCTTTCTGTATTTTATTAATAGGAGACAGAAGCAGGTTGGGACATTAGTGGCCCTCCTCCCGGTCTCGCATCGCGTCGCAAGCCGGCTGAGGATATTCTACTCGTCAGATTACTCCATGCTGCAGCTCCTCGTCCTTGATCCTCCCCTGCAGCTGGCTCTTCTAGGCCTGCCGCCTCCGCTCGGCTACGGCCCTATCTGTAGCTGCATCGCGATAGGTGGTGGCCAGTGTGGACTGTTGCCATGAATGACGCCGTTGTGTTCGTCATGTTCGTCATGGTCGTTGTCATCTTGCTATATCCGTCAATCCCGTTGCCATCCCGGATTGTCTCGGCCGTCCTGCAGAGCTCTCAACAGAGCGTGGCTATGTCTACCCGGAGGGTATCCGCCCAGAGGTGACGAACTTGCGGCAAACTCAACGGCGTAGATGGCACAGCTGACTTGATCCTGCCGCTGTGGGTAGTCCTGCTTCGGGCGGTTAGCTGTGCAATAGCAGAAGAGCATCATAACATGCGTGAGGCGAGTCCTTACTCTCTTCTATCCTCCTACCGCATTAAATTTGTTGGCCTTTCTCATTTGTGATTAGATTTTGATGATAATCATGAATGATGACACGGACTCTCTCTTACCTTGCACTCTGTAAAGACAAATGGGCAGCCATCCAGGCCAGGATGCTCGAGGAGCGGGAATGTATGTATTGTTCTCAAACAGCCACACGGATATCATCGATCTGACTTTGTCATGATACCTTTGCCATCTCCGCTCCGGCCGCCCACCACTTTTTCCATGCGCAAGCTGATGGCTATCGTCGTGTATGAGTGTGCCTGTAACCTGTATCAAAGTGGCCAAGGGTCCAGTGAGTCTGGCTGTTGAAAAAGGCGACCGTGTGTCTTAAGAGCAACTCAGGTGGCTTCCACCGTGTGAGGCTTCCGGCGCCAGAGTCCTGTAAGGGAAACCCGGGCTCGAATACTTCAAAGCCACCGGCCAGCGGGTCTCTGCCACCTTTAAGGTCGACGGGACCGAGGACATGCGGTGGTGGCGACGACAGGGCCTCGAGGCGACGTCGGAGGCAGTATGCCAGGTGGTTACTCCGTACGGATCATCTAGATGTTCAATATCCTGGCTATTGTTGCCTCTAATGCTACCTTGGTAATGAGAGGGATAGAGAGGATCCTGTTGATGGCTATAGTCCCGGCGCTGGTGCCGTTGATGTCGCCCGGTAGCCTCCCACATTGTGCTCCGCCTAGAATTCCTTCTCGCCCGAGAGCTATGGGGAACAGCTGTTTGTCGTCTGGCAAAGCACGGGCCTTATGCTCTCGCGCCCACTCCTTTTCTTCTTTCTACTGCCAGCTTGCTTCCATTCTTTCCCTACTCTCCGTCGATGACCATGCCGTTCTCGTGGTCTGGGGGTTCTGGTGCACTGGTAAAGAAGTCGCTGGGCCCCCAGTACCGCCGTAACGTAGGGTCTACAAGCTATATATATATAGCTTATTAGTATCTAAGCTAGCTTAAATAATAAGCAGAATATTTACTACTTACTTACTTAAGTAGCTTATTCTTATCAAGTAGCTTATTAGAATAAGTAGCTAATTAAGATTAAGTAGCTTATTTACTCTATATTTAAAAGAAGAAGGAGAAGGAAGAAGTAAGAAAAGGCAGAAATATTAGGAAGAAGACTTATAGACTTCTTAATTATGGTAATCTAAGATTTTCTCTTAGCTTTTAGTTTATAGAATTAAGAAAGTAAGTCTTGATTTCTAATCTTAATCTATTTCTTTCTTGAGTAGAATCTATATCTTATTGTATTGTTTTTTTTTAATTTTTTTTAGGAAAGAGCTGCTTACTCTGACAAGTGGCTTATTCTTGTTAAGTAGCTTATCAGAATGAGTGGCTTGTTAGAATAAGCAGTATAACTTAAATGCTCCCCTTGCTAAAAGCTGATATACATGTGATCAACCCTAGAGCAGCGACTTACTTGCTGCCTCCTTCCTCTTCTGAGTCTCCATGTAATGCAAAAGTGGCCCTTTTGGCGCATCTTCACGATCCAAAAATATTTCAGCCATCCTGAGTCCTCCGGATGCTTTCAATTTGTCATGCTTCAGCAACTCGGCAAGCTCCGCCCATGTTCGAGCAGCGGCAGTGTATGTGTCATTCCCTGCACCGAAGAGTCGAGGCCCCTCTAGATATCGCCAAGTAGAAATATCGTTGTACTCCTGTTTGCGACCATGGATACACCGCTCAATCGTATAGCCGTCGTTATTAATAAGAAACACCAAGACGTCCAGATCATGGCGGATGATTGTTGCCATCTCCTGGGCTGTCATTTGAAAGCTTCCATCACCGATGAGGAGAATGGTCTGGGCGCCGCCTGGTTTGATATCATGGTACTCAGAAGATTCTATAAGCTCCCGTTGAGCCATGGCTGCGCCTTGGGCAGCTGGAAGCATGAATCCGATCGAAAGCCAAGTGACAGGCATGAAAATTCTCGTGTGCGGTGGCAGCGGCATTTCTTGCAGGCCATAGCCAGCGGTCCCGGTCTCGCCGAGCACGATATCACCGGGCCGAAGGATGTTGGCGAGAGTTCGCCAAAGCTTTTTCTGACAGATTGGACCTTGGTTGCTGGTGAGGTCGCTGGTTGGTTCCAACCAGTCACGAGGCAGTTGAGGGTAAGGTTCATTCCGAGTAATCTTGCTCAAGTCAATGCACTGGGGAAGCCGAGACGTGATAAATGTGGCAGGAACATCTCGAAAGGTTTCGGATCCCATATCGACTTGATTCTTCTTGATGAGGATAGTGTTTTGGGAACTCGGAATTGCTGTGTAGCCAAATGAATTGGTGGACGACAAGTGGGGCCCAAAGATCAGGACTAGATCGGCTTGATTTATGGTCTCCCGGACAATGTCTTCGTCGTATTTTCCTCTGTAGACGCCGTGGAAATTCGGTCGCGTCTCATCAAAAAGCCCCTTTCCAAAAGGAGTTGTCCAGGTTGGCCACTTGGTCGCGTCAATGATTGCCTGGACTTTCTCGATGATCCGTAAAGGCCTGCATTCGCCGTCGGCAATTATCACAGCCTTTTTGGCAGTGTGGATTCTGTCAATGATTTTTGCCAAAGCTGCGTCCCGGGCAGGCTCAGGAGCAGCCGGCTCATCCACCGGAGTACTGATCGGTCTCTCCAGCCTGTCTGAGGGAAGACTCGCAGAGACCAGGTCTGCGGGGACCTGGATGTAAACCGGTCGACTGTGTAGGATGCACTCTTGAAGCACCGTGTCGATCTGCTGTGCACTTGTGGCGGGGTCCCATAATGACGTTTGGGCGACAGTGACTTGGGAGCTCATCTGGGCAAAGCGTCCATACTCGCCATCGGCGAAAGTATGGTGAATGAGCAGGCGGGCGTCCTGTGATGCTCGTGGCGGGGTCCCGACGATGTGGACGACGGGTGCAAACTCGGCGTAAGAACCAGCGATCGCGTTGATGGCGGAAAGTTCGCCGACTCCAAATGTCGTAACCAGTGCACCGATGCCCTTGATTCTCGCGTAACCGTCGGCAGCATACGCAGCATTCAGTTCATTCGCATTCCCGACCCAGACAAGCCCGCTAGGTTTCACATAGTCCAGTAAGTCCAGATTGTAGTCCCCTGGCACGCCGTGAATGGCTCTGACGCCGAGTTGCCGGAGACGAGTAAAAAGATACTCGGCGAGGCTTGTTGAAGCAGACATGGCCGTTGCTTTTTTGGTACGGAGATATTGCTGCGTGCGGGGCAAATCGATGTGATTGAAGGCGACGAACCCCAATGGCGGATAGCTGGCTCATCGGGGTATATATATACTAGTAGATATGTGTCTGTGTGCGCACACGCGCAAGAACCACCAACCAATCACTCAAGTCCAAAATGCGTAGACAGTCTGGTCGATGATGCCCCAGACTGCACGCTTTACAGTAGTGGCGGCTTCCATCGCGTGGGCAGCCGAAGATGCGAGTGTCGTTTACGCCGAAGCTCCGCCAGACTACATGAGGTGGATAGAAAGTGCGGAGTACTGCCCAATTAGAGGGATGGCGTGCGGATCTCGTCACAGTCCTAGACATGCCTGACATGTTGATCGGAGAACTGCTTCAACTAGTCTACCGCTCCTTTATGCCGAGCTCACTCCGATCCTACTTCGATCCGACTCCCATCCAATATCGCCTCTCTGCACCAGATCTTCTCGGCCAGGCCCTCTCCTCCTCTGTGCACGAGAAGACACTTCACGAGTCCGAAAACGAATCGACACTTGCAGGATGTCATCGAGGAAAGCAGCCTGCGAGCCTTGCAGGAAGTCAAAGCTTGCCTGCGATCATGAGCGACCTGCCTGTTCTAGATGCACTTGCCAGGGCCGCGCCGGTTCTTGCATTTATAGAGCATCCCCGTTCAAAAGAAAACGGCCACTTGATAAGGAATCGCCCGAGCAGCAACAGGGTCCACCGTAATGAGCTTCCAGTCTTCAGGCTTGATATCGTCGTGAAAAAAACTGATTGCTGTATTTGTGAAAATCATCGACCCCAACGGCCAAACTCACCTACGGCCGCAACCAGCCGCGGGCGTCCTTATCCCAACCCGGGCTATCTAGAACGTTCAAGCCACGTTGCAATCTTCGACAAGGTCTTCTCCGAAATGAATCGCGACCATAACGGAGGCACGGCGACGACTTACGACCCGTCTCCAAGTTCCAGCCGTCTAACAATCCATGAATCCCCGCAGGCGAAGCAGGGTGCCGAGTGCTTGAAACAGCTGCTAAGCACTTGTGACTTAGACCACATGAAGAGCCTATATGTTCTGGCGTGCGAAATGTGCCAATTTAGCACTAGCAGGGCCTTTCGTAGGGCTCTGCGCCGACAGCGCAAGCTGTACTTCCTTGTCGTCGTTACAGGGCGAGCACTGGCATGTCGAATTCGCGCAGAGGCTTATAGAGAATACAGCTCGGCCACTTGAATACGATGCTGTCACAAGTTTTTCGAATTACTCGGCCCAGTTTCTGCAGTCCCACCGTTGGGTCTTTTCCTATGCGCCGTGCTCAGAGCCACAATGGACGTCCCGTTCTTCCCTTCTCTTTTCACCACAGCAACCCAAAGGTGTGAGTTTCGAGCCATGTTAATGAGCCAAATCGGGTGCTTTCTTGAAATATGCATATCAATGGACTGTCTCAACGACTTGCAGCTGTTCTTGCAGTATGAATATTTCATCATTCACTCGTACATGGAAGGGGACCAGAGTAAGCGGTGCCAGTGATGCATCCGTTCCTGGAGGCGTGCCTTCTCCGCGCTAATTTCAACCAGGTTATCACCTATGGCGAAGCATGGGCGACGTGATATCCTCAATTTGTGCTCTTGGATACCACGAAAGGCTAGATACTAAGTCGGACACTCCCCAGTTTCTCATTCAGTTACGAAAGACTGCGTGTGCCCGAGTCTACTCGGCGGACAAGAACGTTGCTCTTTATCTTGGCCGGCCATTGCGTCTGAGCAAACGATTTTGCCGTTTTCATCTCCCAGATACTCGACCGTTCAGTCTGCTGGAAACGCCCCCGACGCCCGATGCACTGGGCCCTCACGACTGGCATCCGGACTCAGTCATGGACTACAGATCAGAGACACGTTGGTCAGCACTTTGTGCGTCAATCAATGAAGAAATTATGGAGCTACTGTTCGACCATAGCCGAACAAATCGTTCAAGTAAAATGGCGTAAGTATGGACCTGAACCTTCTTAGGACAGTGACTAAGCTTTTGACATTTCTAGTGTGCTCCAGAAGGTGGCTGAAGAGCAATGGAGTGCCCTCCCTGAGCGCTTTCGAGCTACGGATTGCATCTCAGACCGAATAATCACTCCATTCGAGCGTGACTTCCTGATCAGCTTGCAACTAAATCATTTGCACGTGATGTTCTTGCTGCGACGCGTCCTTCTGGATCGACTTTCAGAGCCTGATGGGCCTCTTATCGAAATAGCACAAAAAATGCTTGGCCTTGTCGTTGAAGCAATCTTGACGCGTGATGAACTCGCCAATTCCGGAACCACTCTGAGCTGGAAGGTTAGTCGTCGTTATTGACCCCAGTCATCTCATAATATACTCACTCCGCGAAGGTTGCTTACTATGGGTTGCCGGCGACTGGTATTGATGATTTTGCTGGCAATGGCAGGACAGCACGTCATTCCATGCCTCAAGACCGCTCGTGCTAAAGTTTTACGAGACTTGACTATACTAGCCGCAGAGGTCGAACAGGGAACAATCGTCAAGCTGGAGGATCCCAATTATGCTGTGCTTGCTCAAGCTGCTCGGATCATCCATCGTTTCCTTGATCTCATCCATGGTGAGGATCAAAGGCCCCGGGCTAGCACAGAAACAGTCTGTCAAATCATGCCGATGATGACTGTGCATGGATGGCATCTTTGGGGCCAGAAGTTTGGGATTCTGAGACAATTTTCTGGCAGAGTCTCGCCGAGCACCCATCTCCCTTTGCCCAATATTGAATGCCGCCTCATTGACTCACCGCAGTCGTTACACAGTGGAGTCGCGAAATGCTGTTGGGTATGGAGGCGTCACCAACCAGCAGAACTGGGTGAATGTCTAAGCTCATTCCTACAAGATCATCTCCTTAGTAGACACGTAAAGGAGTTGTGGCGAGCCTTTGAATCATGTCAAGAATTGAATTGTCTGCCGTTTCAAAGGCCTGTCTCACAAAAGAATGCTTCCTTCTCAAGGACTTCAAAATGCCACTGAGACTATCACGTAATTAATGAATCCTTTTGCACTCGCGGCTAAATCGAAATTCTACGAACTCTCGCCAAACGCACGAATCCCAACGCATAACACATTGTGCTCATCTGAAATACTAATTATTATTGAAAGAAGGGAAGGGTTGGGTTACAGGGCTCCGAAAGAGAGGGAGGCAAGGAATCAGTCAGGAACCCGACCCAAGCCCTGAAGAAGAATCTCCAATTCTGAAGACGATCGGAGAAGTTCTCCGATCACCCAAACTCCACCCCGAGCGTAACTATCCTCAGCTGCAGCTCATTAGGCCTCCTTCCATCATACTCCTTTTAGTCTACAAGTCACTCCGATGCACCCAACGCCGAGACTCTAGGTTTCCAAGAGATGCTTGAAAGCCCAGACCTGCCTCACTCATATTTCCGGCACCCTTCCCAAGCCGATGCGATGCGTACAAGGTATAAATATATAGATCCCGTTGTATCAAGGGAGACTCACAGGGAGACACACACGTAAGTCTTCTGAAACGTCGTTCCGTTCACGTTTATAAGTCTCATTCGACTATCTGCCCCCTTTTCTTCTTCTCTTACAGAGGGACTGGCACTGTAGCGTAGTGGCATACGCGGCAGACCCTTATGTGGGGCTCCCCATACCCAGACACACAAAGGCCGTAGGTTTGAATCCTGCCAGTGCTTCCTTGCCACCACTGTATTACAGAGTACTGTAAGGCAATGTATTTCAAATTACGCTTAGGCTGAAAAGTGTACCACACTGTGTGATCCACCTTATAGCAAACTGTAAGGGTGACTGGAGTTGCTTTACATGGTTAAATTCCATACAAAGCGTAGAAAAGACTGGAAAGCCACATCGTTATAACGTGATGTAAAAATTAAGCGCCACATTACAGAGGGACTACCACAATGACTTTGAGCCAAGATCTTGCCGTGTTCTAAAGTTCAGAAAGAACCGCTCCTTAAGATGCTTCCTACCAGATGTACCCGCTTCATACACTTGCGCATACTTCTACAAAAGCACAGTCCGCGGAAGAAAGCAGAAAGCACTTCGATGGGACCATCGGCTCAGCATCGAAAGCCATAATCTGCAGCCATCACCACTCAAAGCAGCATCACGAAGCGCAGCCCAAAATCAGCCGATCCACCTGGACACGGGTCGTCCCTCTCCGGAATATTACCCGTGGGAGTCCATCTCGCTCCAGTGCCTTCAAGATGCTGGGGCAGGTGGACAAGACGGTCCAACTGTCATGACATCGATGAAGGCCACCAAAGGCGAGTCAGCCTACGACTTAGCAGTAGCTATGAACTACGGATATTCCGCAGGATCACCTCAGGCTCTGCGTTTTTTCACTGAGCATGTTGAGCTGATTCACAACCCACCGTACGAAGATTGGCACTATTGCTTGTCGTGTGGCAACACGTCGGCACTCGACATCACGTTCCGCATCCTCTGTAATCCCGGTGGCACCGTTCTCGTCGAGCAATACACGTATTCTGGTACCATGGCTTCGGCGAAAGCACAAGGCCTGAAGATCCTCGGCATCGACATGGATAGCCTCGGCCTGGTCACCGAAGACCTTGATCAGAAGTTGCAGGACTGGGATTGCGCAAGCGGTAAAAAGCCGTTCGTGCTCTACATGATCCCAACTGGCCAGAATCCAACGGGCACGACTCAGAGCCTCCAACGCCGCAAGGCCATTTATGACATTGCCCAGAGGCATGATCTTTACATACTTGAGGACGACCCTTATTATTTCCTACACTTGGGCAAAGCCGCTCCTGAGTCAACGAACCAACAGAGAAATGGGATTACGGCAGGTGAGGAATACATCAAATCATTCCCCACCTCTTACCTCTCTATGGATACTTCTGGTCGTGTGCTTCGGATGGACACCACGTCCAAGATCCTGGCCCCTGGTCTAAGATGTGGCTGGGTAGCAGGCTGCGCCCAAATTATCGACAAGTTTGTGAACTATTCCGAGGTCGGAGTTCTGTGTCCAAGTGGAACGTCGCAAGTCATGGTACATAAATTACTAGACTAAACCTGGGGTCATGAGGGCTTCTTCGGTTGGTTGAGATCATTGTCGGCACAATATCGCTGCCGCCGGGACCATTTGGTGGAAGCATGCAGGCGCTATCTGCCTTGAAATATTTGCCTATGGAAGGTGCCAGAGCAGGGGATGTTTGTATGGATTAGAATCGACACGTCGGATCTCAGTGGGACCCAGGGAGCCGACTCCGGGTCAAGCTGCCTCGACGTTGAAGACAGAATTTACAAGAGAGCCCACGACAATGGCGTACTAGTCAGCAAAGGGAGTTGGTTCTTGTCTTATGTTAACACAGCATGCGAGATCCACTTCCGCCTCACCTTCGCCGCGGCTCCGATCGAGGAACTTGCTGAAGCTGTTGAAAGGTTCGCAGTTGCAGTGCAGTCGGAGCTCCTCCCAACTTGTACTTAGTCGTGACGAGGGGGATCGAGGTGCAGAGAAATAGCCAAAAGCCGTGAATGGGAGGATGTGTGCTTTCCAAATATCTTATTCAAGTCTAACCTCTCATCTGCCTGGTGTAAACTCTAGATGTAATTGTTCCGGGTGCTCTGGCAGGCCCCTAAAGTTAGTTCGAATCTTGAGGATTCAAGCTAAGTCTGGCCCAAGGAAATCCTCAGACTCTGTCCGGAGATAACATTTCAGGCGCACTTAAAGCATTCGATGTCCAATTCTCTTGGCGTGTGACACGAGCAAATAACAGCCTTTCGACCGCCGGTGGCCATTCATGGTCAAGATTAGCTCCTTGGAGCTATTACAGGACGAAGAACTGGAACTGCGTTCTAGACGCCAACCCTGAGGTACTGAGACCGATGTTGCCCTCAGACAACAATCTCGACACATGCTGCATCAAGGACGGAGCAGAACACGGTCAGTTTCCACATGCAATTGGGCCTCCTGGATGATTGAAGTGCTAGCCCATTACTTCTATTGTCGATAATGTGCGCCGCCACGTGCATGTTCAGCAGCGCAGGTTTTCGGTTTCTGTTCGGTCAAAATCAACATAAGATACCTTTTTGCGAAAAGCTCAGAATACAGAGTTAGGTTGCTGTGTACACAGTGTCTAATAGCGGCCTGGCGGGAAGAATTTGCCGCTCAGCCTTGGTTTGTAGGCCATCCGACATTGATGGATGCTCACGAATGATGTTGATGTACGCCTGTTGAAGTCTCTCGAAGGAATGCGCCTCATGTCTTCTTTGTTTGACTAATTCTTGGGTGCCGTCAATTTCAATCTGCTCATTCAAAATTTTGTGAACGAAGCTTGAGCATGAACAGAAACCAAGGCAGTAAGCAATCTATTCATTTTCTGTTCGATGAATATTAAAGTGGCGCCAGGAAACGTGTTTTCCTCTCAGTGTGCGATTATCATCATCGTATCATCAGCATCTTTTCGTATACAAGACTCAACCTCCAAATACAACACTTCACGAAGCTCTTGTTTGTCGTTACACCCTTGAGCATCCCCTTCGGCATGGTTTCACCAAGTGATTTCAGCAGCGAGAGTAACTCATTTGCGAGGCACAACTCAAGTTTGACTATTTACATACCTTGTATGTCTGGTAAGACACCTCTAGACATATCTTCTTTGCCAAAGTCCTGACGCAGCAAGAACGATCAGGACAATCTGTACCACGCGGCTGCAACTGACGGGAACTGCTGAGGTGCCGACGACAAGACCGGTGTTTTCTTTGACAACGCCGCCGGTCCGCTCCTCAGCCGGAGCAGGCTGAGTTTAATCCCGTTCTATATCAGTGTTGCCAGTTATTGTCACCAACTCTTTCGGCCTGGCATAGCTGATGAGGTCATCGGGCGCAATCTTGATTCGAGCCTACGTCTCAGCAGTGAAGAGTGTATGAAGAAAGGGGTTTCAAGGTCCGCCGTGTTCATATGGGACGTATGTGGTACTGCGACTGGTTTTCACTCAAGTTGCACAGTACAGAATCCTAGCGATGCTCTTTACATTTCCAGCATCCTTTGGGGTCAAAATGCGTTTTCTTCATGGATATGGATCCAGGCTTGCTTCTGATAGTCGATATAAGTAAACCTTTCAGCCTGGTTGTCCAACCTTCGGCTGTTGTCAACCGCACTTCCTATCTGGGGTCTTTGCCCAGAACTTTTTCACGACCGTTCCTGTCAGCCAGGCCATGCCAAGATGGCTAGGCCCTGGATATTTATATTGTGGACGTGCGATGTGCAGACAAGCCACGTTGCATTTAGCCTGAATGTTCTTGGCGAAGGCCCGCACAATTCCTGCCAAGATATTCTATAGCCACAGAGGTAGCACAAAGTCATCACGTACCTGTGCGCGTACAGACGGTAGTTGGAAAAGCAGCCACCAGTTGAAGACAAATTTTAGTCTCGGATGAATGGTTGGTGGATGCCCCTGAATGAATGGAGTCTTGCACAGTCATGTCTCGAACACGACGGGATCATGGGACCAGTTTGCCTTTTCCCGGCTGGACATTCATTTACTTCATTTAGGAGTGCTTCGAGTTACATTCGGCGGTACGGACAGTAGGGCCAAGCCTTGCTTTGAATAGATGGAGCTCGCACGGTGGACCGAGATTATGGTTATGTCTTGGGGCGTATATAAGTGCACGGCTTCGACCGGCTGAACTTCCTTCTATGCCAGCCAAGTCGACTCCAACCCATCAGACCCAGCAATAACCACACCGACTCAAAATGGTCGCCCTAACAAGCCTTCTGTCCTACCTGTCCCTCCTCGCAGCAGGCTCGGTGCTTGCCGTACCTACCGAGCGCGGGCCTGCTTTCCATGAACTTCTCTTCGGCCGCGATGCCAACGTGACCGAGTCGTCTGACCTGGTGGCGCGACAGTCCCAAAGTCAGACTGGGACTCATAACGGCTACTACTATTCATTTTGGACTGACGGCGGGTCCCAAGTTACTTACACAAACGGAGCCGGTGGCCAGTACAGTGTGACCTGGGGCAGTGGTGGCAACTTTGTCGGAGGCAAAGGCAAGTGAATACAGTCCCATCTGCTGGTGCTTTGTGTCAACCGGGTGACTTTCCTTGTGATAATCTCGAGCTTCAGCGGCTAACGAGGCAGCAACACAGGTTGGAACCCGGGCTCTGCCCGCCAGATTAGTTACTCCGGAACGTACTCGCCCAATGGAAACTCGTACCTCGCCGTCTACGGCTGGACCAGGAACCCCCTGATCGAGTACTATGTCGTCGAGAACTTTGGAACCTACAACCCCAGCACGGGTGCCACCCGCCTTGGTTCCGTGACGTCTGATGGTGGCACGTACGATATCTACCGGACGCAGCGGGTCAACCAGCCAAGTATCGACGGCACGGCGACCTTTTATCAATACTGGTCTGTTCGGCAGTCCAAGAGGACCGGCGGCACGGTGAACATGGCCAACCATTTCAATGCATGGACCCAGTCCGGCCTCAATCTGGGCACGCACAACTATCAGATTGTCGCTACTGAGGGGGTGAGTCAACGAAGTCCCTTTTTGAATTCTCCGTAATGTGAAGACTTCGAATGTCTACCGGAAATTGGCTGACGGCTGCTTGCTCCCGACAAATAGTATTTCAGCACTGGCTCGGCAACGATCACGGTGGGTTCATCCGCGGGCGGAGGTAGCAACGACGGAGGGGCGGCGACGCCTCCTGCGAGCTCGCCCACGCCTCCTGCCAGTGGTGGGAACTGCGCTGCCATGTACGGGCAGTGCGGCGGCCAGGGGTGGACAGGATCCTCTTGCTGCTCTTCAGGAGCGTGCAAGGCCGCGAACACGTACTATTCTCAGTGCTTGTAATGTGGAACACCACCTGCATCGGGTATCATGAGCGGAGACAAGATCAGAGAGGCAGGAGCCGTGTCGTAGGGATCAGGAGCGCAAGGACCAGGTGATGAAATACCTCAGATCACAGCCCCGCCAGGCTTCACAAAGACTTGTACATAAGTAGTGAGTCGGGCATGTCATACAGATGCCAACAATTCACATACATGATTTCGAGTGTCTAGACGTCTCTACCCTAGGGTAGGTATCAAGCAGTTGACCAAGTCTAAGTTTTTCGATCAATGGTGTTGGGGAGGGTACGCGCGCAGGCTACTGCTAAGCGATGGTTCCGTGAGCTTGCAGAATTGTTGTTTTTCCTTCCCTATAATAGAAAACACAGTGTGAGCCCACCAGCGGTGTATTTATCCGGTGGCATTCCCAACCCATACTGACCACCCAGTGGTGCTGCGTTGATGCGCCCGTGCACAAAGTGGTATCTCGGAGTGGCCATGATCCTCCCTCAGTGGTTGTCTCTCTCTGACCAGGGCTCGACAGCCTTCAGTAATGCCTCGTGGGCGGCAGGGTCGCCAGTCCTCTTGAGCAGCTCGCTGAACTTGTCGTCTCCGATGCGTCGCCAGAAGATCAGGAAGCCAGCCCAGACGAAGTCGGCGTAGCTGACCGTCTTGCCAGCAAAGAAGGGCCCGAGGGGGTTCTCCTTGAGGGCGTCTGTCACCTGCCTCAGCAAGGGCTCGGCCTTGGAAAAGCCGGGCTCGCCGCCCTGGGTGCTCTCCAGCTCGTCGAGCTTCATCCCAAACTTGGCCTCGCGAGTGCTGTACCAGTAAGGGACACTGGCCTCGTTCAGCAGTCTCTTGGGGATGGAGGGGACGTAGTTGCCGCTCAGGGCGGGCATGAGCTTGGGCAGGATCTCCTCGAGCTTGGTGAGGTAGGGCGAGTCGAGGTGCAGGGGCGGCTCGGGGTGGTCCTTGTCGATGGTCTGGGCGATGACCTTGGAGTCCATGATGTACTTGCCATCGGTATATTGGATGGTGGGGCTGGTGTAGGCGTCGAGCGGGGTGTCGAAGTGAGGGGCCAGGCGAGTCTTGAGATCCGGGTACTCGACGAACTCGGTCTGGTAGTCGAGGCCCTTGAAGTTGAGCACGAAGCGGGCCTTCCAAGGGTTGAGAGACCAGCACTTGTTGCCATCCTTGCTGGCGAGGTCGAAGAGGGTGATCTTGTTTTGGGCTGCCATTTTGTGGCCACTAACTTAATTGCCAGGCCTGTTGTTGATTTGAAGGATCAAAGTGAGTGAGTGAGTGCTTGAATGTCCAAATGGTGTGGAAATGGTATAGAGTTAAAGAATTAGTAAGCCGAGGAGATGGAACTTTGAAAGTGGAATGACGTTTAGTGTAGAGAAGCTGGAGAAGCTAGGAAGCCGGGCTTACCCGTTGCAGTAACGTCAAGGTCAAGTCCCAAGACAGGGTTAGGACTTGATGGTAGGTTAGTAGGGAGGGGTAGCAAAGAGGATAGAAGGTGGCAGGGACACGTGGATTGGGGTTAGGGTTGATGATTGATTGGGAGATGTGATGTAGCAAGGGACGATGGCACCCAAAACTGCCCGGTCAGGATGCCCTGCCCGCCCGCTGACCACCCTACTCCCTGCTTCCCACGCATCTCCGTCCTAACTGCACCAGGATAATGATCCCGAGGTTCCAAGGCATGCTGCTGACACCTGGGCAGTCGCATCACTCACCACTTTCAGTTCTGACACGTTGTTGAGTTGGCAGGCACCATCATCATCACCACTGTCACAGTTCTGCTGATAGGGTCTGCTATTATCATCACGACGTCAATTGACCGACCCTTCAGTGTACACTCAGGTGCTATCTAACATTGGCCAGGCGCAGGTCAACACGCCTCGGTCAGAGCACAAGATGGCCGAGCAGCGAGACGCCAATGCCGTGCAGCCAGGTGTGGATGCGGGTGCAGGTGTGGGTGCAGGTGCAGGTGGACACGACAAGCAACCTTTCGCCCGCAAGCCACTCCTCACGAGGGTCCTGTTCGTCCTGGCCGTCAACGCCATGCAGCTGCTCGTCGTCGGCCCTGCAATGACCCTCCGCCACTGGAAGCAGAGCCGCAGCCCGCCTGAAGAGTACCCGACCATCATCAAGACGTACCCGTCTCGCCCACGCCTGCCCGTCCGCGTCTTCTTCCCCAAGGCATACGACCGCCAGTCCCCCTCGACGCCAGGCCTCCCCCTCCTGCTCACCATCCACGGCGGCGGCTTTGTCGTCGGTGACCCCTCTGACAATGACGCCTGGAACCACAAGTTTGCCAACCAGCACAATGCCCTGGTTGTCGCTCTCAACTACGCCAAGGCTCCTGGCAGCCCCTTCCCTGGCCCCCTCGCAGACCTCGAGGCCCAGATCAACGCCGTGTTTTCGGACGACGAGCTCACGCCCCACCTCGACGCCGCCAGGGTCGGGCTGGCGGGCTTCTCGGCCGGTGGCAACCTGACCCTCACCATCAGCCAGTTCCCCTCGGTCCGCAGCAGGATCACCGCCGGCATAATCCCCATCTACCCCGTTGTCGACTTCAGCATCACGCCCCAGCAGAAGGCTGGCACGAGGCGGTACAAGCCTGCCTTGCACGGCTCCCGTGGCGCCACTCGGGACCCCCTGCTGAGCGTCGCCGACGCCTTCGACTGGTCCTACATCCCTGTCGACCACGACCTCCGTGACCCGCTCCTATCGCCCGTCTTTGTCGATCGGGCCGCCCTCCCAGAGCGGGTCTGGGTCATTGGGTGCGAGCTTGACATGCTAGGACACGAGGCCTGGCGGCTGGCATGCCGCCTGACCGGAAGGCAGGTCCCAAGCCTAGACCAGCAGATAGGTCAGGAGGGCCCTGAGGAGAGCGGCAAATTGGGGGCATTGATCACCACGGGCGACCAGAGGTTTGCCTGGGAGGAGAAGAACCGGGATGGTGAGGTCAAATGGCTGTGTGTTGCCGATGCTGGCCACGCGTTCGACATGCCTGGGGCCTTGGGTGCGGACGAGAAGACGAGCGAAGACGGCGGGCTGAAGAGGGATGAGATAATTAGACTCGCTGGGGAGTGGCTCTTCCGTCGATAAGTCTTCATTCCAGTATACACGCTCCACTACAGTGAGTGTGCTCCATCTTGGGATGTTTTCTATTGCCTTTTGACATCCCTTCCGCCTGGTCTGCGCGAGAGAGCTCTTGGGTTGAAATATTCGCGCATCAATGCACCGTACTTCGGCACACTTAAGTGCTGTTCTCCCAAGGGTGGCTTTTTGCTGATGCATTAATATAACTAATTACACCTGGCTCGAGGCTCTTTGAAGTTGAAATGAGGGGTGCATGCTTCCCTGTAGCCATGACAATCAAAGGCGAGGCTCATTTGTATAACTAAGCAGAAACACTGCGTACTACACACCATTTAGAACCCATGAGGCCAAAAGCTTGCAGCCCTTGCCTCACAAACTTACTCGCTCACTTTAGTGCCCAGGCTCAGGCCCAATCCCCGCGTGGACGTGAAAAATGACATCTGTGACGGATAAGCCTACTACTCATGAGACTCGGTAGGCATTTGATTGCATCATGTCTCTGTTTTCTGGATCCATAGCTGTCACTTCTCAGTCAGGCAGGGAAAGGGTTGAACGTTGAAAGATGCCGTAGCATGATTTCTTGACTAATACAAAAGGAACCGAGACAGGCAGACTAGCAATGGGCGCGGTGGGCGGGCAGCCCGACTGGAGTGGTTCGATGCTTAGCACAGAACACGGCAAACGTCACGCGACTCTGTCCCGTTCCCCGGCCGAGTCCCCGTTCCCATCCCCTGCCCATCCCCATGATTTCCCCAACCGGGCTCTGACCAATCCAAGCCTCTCGCCTCCTCTCTCTGTTGTCCTCTTCCAGGTCCTCTCTTTACCAACCTTTCGATTTGTGCAGCAATATATGCAGCCTCCAAGAGTTGCCAGAAGACAGGGGCAACTTCATTGAGGCTGTCTCATGCTGTAAGCTACATTGCTGAGGTGAAAGGAAGCCGGTTCTGCTTGTTCCGTGGTGAGTGGCCCTGCTGTGCTTATCTGTTTTCATGTCACTCAGATACCTCTCAGGGTTTTCCCATTGTCCTCGTGGCCCCTTTTCAAGGACGAGTGAGAGATGGACAGCGACAATGACTGGCAGGATGCAGCCCTCACAACGCGTCACCTCCATAACCGGAACGATCGAGGTGGCCGCGGTCAGAAACGCCATGAATTCCAAGTGAGCAACATGTTTGGCACACATCTGATCAAGTGTCCCGCCCTCGACCGGCTACAGGCAGACAGCGCAGACGCCGCTGCAGCCGCCGGGAGCTCCAAAAAGGCCAAGAGGCGGCGGAGCAGCGCGAGCGGCGAGGTCGTCCTGGAGATCTACAGGCTGACCGATGATGAAGACGGCCTTCTGGGCTCTCTCAAGTCTGCCGGGGTCATGGAAGCCACCGTCGTCTTCGCAGGCAGCAGGAAGCTGCTGTGGAGGATCTGGAGCCAGCTCGGCGGCACTGGAGCGGCTGAGCCGGCTGAGGCTGAGGCCAAGGGGAAGAAGACAGCCGAGCGAATGGCAGGGCTGCCCAATGGCAAGGGGCCATCCATCCGCGGTGGTCGTGGCGGTCGTGGCAGCAGGAAAGCCTCTTTGAGAGATGATGGGGAGGAGAGATCAGGCGATGCAGGCGATGATGATGATGATGATGATGAAGATGAAGACGACGACGACGATCTGCAGTCCATCTCTAGCTCCCTCGACTCGGAGGAACGTCAGCGCCGTCGTGCCTCAACCTTTGAGAAGAACTCGTTCCGTCACCCCAAGTTCTGGTTCCGCTGGCAGGGACAATTGTCCGATGAAGCGTCGGCAGCGGCTGACATGGGCGACCACGGCTGCAGCATCCACGGTTCAGGCTACATAGTCTTCTCAGGAAACGACTGCAAGCGTTTCTCAGGTACGATAACCTCGGAACAACTGGCCTGGAACAATGTCAAGATGAGCGGTTTCAAAGCCAAGCCACAGCCGGAACGAGACTTCGAGGTAGAGTGGTGAACCATGTCAGCTGGTGGATGGACGCTGGGCAGTTGGCGGCTTGAGAAGGTGGACCTAACGGTCTTGACAACAGATTCCTTGCCTCAATTGTGCAAATCTCGGCTTGACTGGGCGAACGCAAGACACCTAGAAACCAATCTCAATGAACATTCATCTATGTGCTTCAACTCTGCCAAAACCCCTCAGGAACTTCTTTTGCCTGGACTGTCACGCTCTGTGTCTTGTGTCCCTAGCCAACAGGCATTTGCAGCGTTGACAGAGAAGAGACCAGTTGACGTCCTAGGTTCCTTACAGCGTTTGATGTTCAGCCCTCAAATAAGCATGTGAATGTGTGTCTTCCAATTCAAGCTGCTGCTGGTGTCCCCAAGGCAACCGAACTCCACTCATGGGACATTTGAGAACTGTAGCGCAGTGTTTGGCACAGAGCCAAGATCGTGACAAACCAGGCACAGACACATCACAGTCTACACTAATTCCTGGCTACACCATGTTTTCGTCCGATGCTTTCAACCCCAGATCACTTTCACCTTCTACTTTCCCACCATGGTTACTGATATCAGCACCACAGTCAACGCCTCCACCATTCAAAATGGACCGCCTACGTGACCTGGCAACTCGAACCAGGCGTGTGGACTGCCACTTTCGAATCCCAAAGTCCCTTTCCACCACCTCCCTCATGCTCCACAAGCCCAAATACCTTGATGAAGAGGGCGACGACACCAGTTCAACAGTCAGCTCGACCAGTGCCAGTGCCTCCAAGGCACCCAAAACCCTACTACCTGGCAATTTGGGCCCCATCATGTCTTCATTCCACTCTGACCCAACGCCAGCCCCCACTGCCCATTCTTCTGACTCCAAGCCCACGCCAGCCCATCCTCGAGCCCAAGAAGGTGTCTTGAACAGTCAGAAGAAGGAGAAGACCTCAAGCATCAACAAGAACAAGAAACAGCCCAAGATGAAGAAAGACAAAGAAGGACAAGTATTGCCAAAGGGAGACAATCCCTCTGCTGCTGGTTGCGAGGCAGACCAGAAGCTTTTCAATCAGATCCTGACTACTATCGCCCAAGACGATGTCATCGCAGACAGCGGTCTCGAGCTCTACCGCAGTGTCAACAAATGTGCGCGTGATTACATGGAGGCCAAACAGATTGTTGAGAGAAGGGAGAACGAGATTGCTGCTATCTCCACAAAGATTGAAGCCATGCAGGCAATCATGGACAATGCCAGCAAGCACCTGCACAAAGCCCAGGCAATCGCTGCTGATGCCATCGACAGCAGTATTGCCGAACAATTCAGGCTCAGAGAGCAGGACAATCTGACCAACATCCTCATTGGCATGACCAATGCCATCGCAAAGGGGAATTGTCATATTTGGCCCAGGGACAAGGTCAACAAGTATCTCGAGGTACGTTTTCTCAGACTTGCCCGTGACTTCACCTCAGGTTGTCCAATACAATCCACCGTTCTCAGATCCTACAAACGAGGAAACCCTTGGCGTCACAGCTCTCGCGTACCGACTGCTGACCATGTATTCTCCTACAGGATCTCCAGTCCGTCTATCACAAGAACAAGCACTACTGCCAGTCCCCGATTGTCAACAGCGGTATCGTGCATGTTGCGAAGCACTTTTTCTTCCATGCAGACTACGATGACGCATTCGAACCGATGCTATTCCATCTGGCCAACCAAACAGACTACAAGGGCTTCGTTGAACGCTGTCGCAAGGCGGACCATGAGCTCACTAAACAGCATCACCTGGAACACGCCCCTCGCCCGAATTCTGCTCCAAAGGCCACAGCCACTACTGTTCCTTTGGGTGAAGATGGTCTCCTAGATGAGACCGATGGCAGTCAATCTGGAGGTGGTGCTCCTTACAAGAGATCAGATGGTGCTGCAGAGGCCGCTCAAGCCAAGTCCCAGGGTTCGAAGCAGGATCCGGTGCAGAATTTAACAAAATTGCCACCCCGGTCGTCCTCTCTGCCCTCGTCCGCATGCAAGACGCCAGCAAACACCCCTCGTCAACTAGACCTACAAAACCCCGGCGACCCTGGCGATGCCGTGTTTTCTAATCCGCACGGAGACACCACCTACATCTACAAACATTTTGACTTCGAGTCAAATACCGACATGAACGAATTGGCAGACACAATCCGCTCCCAGCTGGAGTCGCAGCCCGGAATGACGTCGGGCATGATGAACACGGCAGTTCTCGAGTCTATCGCTGGTCTAGAGGCCATTTTGAAAGATGGAACGGCTGGTGCTCCTCCGAAGGTGAGGACGGATGTTGCGTCGGTGAGTCTATCGTGGTGGCGCTCATTCCCATGGGCGCTCACTCCCCCGTCTCTGAGCATATCCTTTGCAAATAGCTGAAACATTCTGTGGACAGACGGTGGAGCATATGGAGCGGTTGAACAAGGAGCATATCAAATCCGAGAATGTCGCCCGCAAGCTGAGCGCTGTGGCTGAGACACATGGCTTCCATTCTGGCCAGGCTCAAGAGGTCTCTGGTGGACGCATTCATGTTGATGTGACGACAACCGGCTCTTTTCAGGGCTGTGGGTGCAAGACGGCAAATCAGGACGGCCCGGAGAGCGAGTTTTCGAATAATTACAATGCAACTCACCATGGAGAAGACACGAAAGCCAGCCCTGAAGACTCGGACCAGTTGTGGAAGGATCATTATGCCTCGATCATCGCCCCTGGTAACCACTGAGGCTAAGACCGCTTTGAGGCATTCACGTGGTCTCAACACATGACGCAGCCGCATGCAAGAACTTGTGTCGGACTTTCTAGCCCTCGAGGGTTCGGCTTCTGGCTCTATTCGAGCGAGAGCCAGACCGCTGGAGAGGGTATCTATCTTTACATCGGATGGATTATGGTGGTGGTGCTGAGGGCAGCCTCGCAGCTGCTTTGAATTGACGAGGCTCGGATATGCAGCGGGTGCGATGATCCTGATCGCGTTCCATAGTTTCTGCAAATCCCAATGGTTGTGTTTTTCATTTCAACGTGTCGTACCTCATGATACCGTGCCCGTCGCTGGGTAATAGTCTGGGCCGTTGCAGGATGCCACACCTCACGCTCATTAATTGGGTTTCACGATCGAGAACACACCCATTCAAGTTCTGGTTTCTGGGACCTTCAGCTAAAGCATCTCAGTTGAGGCGTCTTTGTAGGACGTCACGGCCTCACGAACTGTAGCCAGGACAACAGAGCTTCAATGACGGGGGGTCCGTGTGCCGGTTGCCTATCGAAGAAACAAGCCAATACACACAATCTCTGAGGACGTTGAAATTTTTTATTATTAAAAATCACTTCCTTCCTGCACATATGTATTTATCACGTCCACTACTGCTCATGTCCCCATGTTCGATCATTGCTACAGATGCCATACTTTTAGACACTTGTTGAAGAGGCTGATCATGAATTATCAAGCCCAAGCGGTCTTTATAATGGAATTTACGATCCTATTTCGGGCTACGATGATCTCTGCATGCACAGTGATTGAGCAGTGTCGACCCATCCCAGCTGCATAAAGCAGTAGCGCCCTTATGCACATGCTCACTGGCAACACCAGTCAAGAAAGGTTTGCAGCCAGCGAATTGCCGTTTCAGTCTTGGATCTCGCGATGCTTCATATCATAAGCTGCTGCTGGCGTATCCGGCTCTAATCCCCAGGCAATGAGTCCTGGTGTCCTCGTACGGCGGGCGATCGGAAATGATTCGTAGACTGCAGCTCATGGGGTCTCCAACACGGACAATGGGGACTTTCAGGTCCCGTGGAGCCCGTCCGTTGAGTTTGAATCGGCCTTTCTTTTTTGACTGCCAAGTATGACCGCCCAACTTGGATTCGACGTGAGTATGACCCTCCTCTCGGGTCCCTGCACCGTTCCGACTCGTCGGCCCCACCGGTTACGCACGTCGCAGGAAACCTCTATGGCACGAGTCCAGCAAATGAATTATATCTTATAAAATGGGCCTTTGCTTATGAGCAGAACACATTCTTCAGGAATATTTCGGGTCTCCGTGAACGTGGTAATCATTAGCTTGACTCTCAGATTATTACATGTGTATGTAGTCATCATTGTCTGGTCCCTCTCTCATCCACGACACCACAACAGTCAAATAAAGTACGACGTTATGGCTCCGGAGCGCGTCGACTTTGTATCGGGACTTTACAGGAGCCAAAACCTGGCCGCGTGTATGTCAACCGCCCGGTATGGGTGCATTATGGTCACACAGATCTCGAAAAGGTAAGCCAACATTCACGTATTCATGTTTCAGTCTGTCTGCACATGTGATGGATGACTTCAGCAACATAAGTTCTTGCTCGAGTTTGGCTTCCAAGAAACCCACCGCACGTCCAATCCCGAGCGCATATTCTACAGGGGCTACAACGACCAGCCAGTGTCTTGCATCGCGCAAAAGACGGACAGGCCTCTCTTTTTTGGTGGGTCTTTGGAAGCTATTTCCCAGGCAGACCTCGAGCGTCGGGTCGCGAAACTGATAGGTGCTGGCCACATCCGTGACTCGGGATTCCTTCCCATACCTCTCACATCTGCCTTTAGGTGGTTTCGTTTTAAATTCGTAATACATGCCCTTCTAGAGCAGTAGGCGCATCTGCCTTTATAGGTATTCTTGTGATAAGGCAAGTCGACCCGATGAGTTGATGGCGGACATTGTAAAGATGACCAAGAAGTCTTGATATTACCTTGGCATTGATTGCAGTGACGTTTACACCGCATTATCGTTAACCCACGTGGCAGTTTCTCTTTTCTTTTTCTATTTTGGCCCCAATTAAGCTAGAACAGGCTTTAGCCACATTGTGTTTTTTTTTTAACTATTTAGCCAACCTTTAGCATCCTTTATTAATATATCTATCTACTATTATCTGCTTAGCTTTCTAACTACTTATCCCAGAGCTTACGTATAAAGGAAATAATAGCACGGTATATATTACCGGTATCTAGCCCTTTTAGTAATAGTAACTTCCCCTACTAGTATCTATTATTTAATATCCTTTCTACTTCTTAAATAATATTATATTGATTACTTATAATAAAGTAAAATATCTAGTATAAGATAAGATAGTTTTTTTCTTTTATAATTTAAGATTTAAATATATTATTATTATATATTATATGGTAAATCTCTTCTTTCTGGGTTTTTAATAATATTATTATTATATATACTCTTAATAGCTACCTGGGGGTTATTAAATTAACTACCTAATAGTAATTACTATCTTAGTAAGTTCTTATTATTATTATTACTCTTAAAAAAACCTGATAAGTTTTTCTTTCTTATTAAATATAGCTTTATAAGCTTTCTAATTTTTAAAATTATATATAAATTATATTACTAAAACCAGCTATCCTTCTTTCTGTAAAGCCTATAAAGGTTTATACCTTTCTTTTTTATTACCTTTAGTAGGTACTTTAATTAATCTCTTTACTATAGTAATTTAAAGTACTTCTATAATATTTCTATTACAAATTCCCTATATATTACCTTTTAATTACCCTTAACCCGTAGTAGTAATAAAGATAGTATAAATAGCTACTACCTTTATAGAAAACTACCTAGGGTTATTATAGCTACCACTAATAGTACTAGTAGTATTAGTAATCCCTCTAGGTTATAAAAAGTATATAATACTAGTGGTAATAATAGTAGCCCTATTACTAACTAGGCTTAACTATACCTAATACCAGGTATATAGAAATTTACTAATAGATTAACTACTATATTAATACTACTTTCTCTCTAATAAAGGGTCTTTTTCTACTTCTTTTAAGGCCGTATAAGACTACCACTATTACTAGTAGGTTTTTTATTACTTTTCTTATTATTAGTAGCTTATTTCTACTTAAAAAAAAGCTTACCTAGTAGCCCTTAAATCCCAGCCTTATTATTAACTACAGCTTTAGCCTATACTTATAAATTAGTATCAGATATACTAATATATATATAGTTTTTTATCATAAAATACTATTATTATAAGGAATTAGCCTTATTATAATAGTAATAATTAGCCTTATATCTAGTACCTAAATCACACTTTTATTAATTAATTAGCTACTTTTATACCTCCTATTAAAGGCTTAAGTCTTTATTTATTATAGTATATATTTAGGCTATAATTAACCCTCTTATAGGCTCTTTTAGTAATAGGCTTTTACTTAATAAGGTATTACTTCTTATATATTAAATAGCAGGTAAGTTATCCTTGGGGCTAGTAATAGGCTACCTAATATATAATTTAAAGAAAATCTTAATTAGAGGTTAATTAAGTATCCCTTAAAAGATTAATATTACTTATATAGTTACTATAATAACCCGATATATATATATATATATTAAAAAAAACGGTTTCTTACTAATTAAGAATACTTTTATTATATTCTTATAGTTAAACTCTCTATCAGGGTAACTAGGCTACTTTTTACTTAACTTATACCAGAAGATTATATTTCCTTACCTTATATACTAGCCGGCTTTAAGATATATATCCCTTAGGGTAATAATAATACCCTTTTTATTAAATTTAGCCTCTATATACTCCCTTATAAATCTAAATAATCTGTCTTATATAATATTAATTATAGTAATCTTATTAAAATTAGTAAAGTCTTTATTTCTCTTTACAGGCTGGGGTATTTAAAAGAGTTCTTAAGATAGCTTTAAGCTAGTAATTTTTATATTTAATATTAGTAGTACTTTACTAAGTACCCTAGGTGGAAACTAGGTTATAGGGTAACTTCCTACCTTCTTAATATTACTATTAGTATTTTCTACTAGTAAAGATACCTAGGGGTTAAAATTATTACCTTGGGTAGCTTTTTAACTATTTATAACCTTACTATTACCTTTTTTTTTACTATAACCTTTATCAGTAAGATTTAATATATTCTCTTATACCCGTTAGGCTATATATTTAGTAGCTATTATCTTATCCCTTATAATTTTTAAAATTATATATAACTTTTTCCTAATAGCCTTATTTTACTAGGTAGTATATCTGGCTATAGCTATAATATATAAACCACCAGCTATAGCTATCTTAGTAGTAGGTTTATATACTTATAATAGCTTTATTAGTATAGTATTTTTATTAATAAATTATATAATCCGGTACTTTAAGCGGGTATTATATAGTAAGTATTAGGTAATCTAGGCTTTAAAGGTTAGTTAAAATATATTAACTATAAATTTAGCTAAATTAATATTACTATAGGCTAGGGTAAATAAAATCTTGGCACTTTTATAAGATAGGCTAAAATTAATTATACTATATCTTACTGGTATTATAATTACCCAATTAAGTAATCTATATAGCTTTCTAATAGTAAGTAATAGTAATAGAGAGGTTATAATAAAGGAAATATTAACTACCTTAACCCCTTAGCAAAATTTTGGTGTATTGTACAGGTAGCATACACACAGACCGGGGGGGGGGTTCACTTTGCTTGCAAGGGACAGTGGTACCTGAGGTTGCTTTACCTTACACGCCAAGAACCTGCAGTTCGTCAGCTTTTCCCTGCTCATGCATCTGCATGTGGATCGATCGCCCAAACCATGTGCTGGCTAAGCTTGTCAGGCTTTGATTCAGCTGTAATTCAACCAGCGTGTAATTTGCGAAAGCTCCCTCCGAGATTGATTCATGCCCTTGCCCATGGGCATTCTCTAGCGGCGTGCTCAATGAAATTCATCGCCGTGATAGGCCCATGTGCTACCGCTGTGTACTGCAACACCCGCCCGAACAGTCCTAAACATATACCCGTCATTTTGAATTGCTGCATACTAGAGACCAGATTGGTGATCTATAGATAGTGTTCTTGTCAAACTCAAGTAATCAATCTGTGAGGGTGTCGGGCGTTGAAGATCGCCGTAAGCTGCACACCGCCTTTTAGAGTATGGTAACACCGCAGCTCCTAGCAGATGGTACACAGGCCGGCCATGCTTGCTGACCTAATTGGTCCGCCCCGGCTAATAGGCATCTCTTTACAGGTCTTCTGCTGTGTAAGACTGCGGCCGTGAACAAAGCTTTGACGACACAAAATCAAGCTCAGGTCTGAGAGACCCAAAGCTCCACGCCTGCGATGTCACACCGGGGCACGGAGACAGAGGCGCTCGTCGCTCGTCTCTCTCATCGACCGGAAAATCTGATTCAAGCGATGATCACAATCAGCGACCCGCCAGAGCCGCTGGTGACGTTGCATAACCAAGACCGACCATCGTCCGTCGGCGTCCTCGACAGGTTGCCCACAGAGCTAATTGACGAACTGCTCGATCATCTTGATGTACGGTCGTTGCTTCGATTTTTGCAAACTTGCTACCGGGCCAATATTCTCGTCGGGTCTCTTTCCTCATACCGAAATCTCTTGAACCGTGCACCAGACGCATTAGCCGCGCTGAGCAGGACCAAAATCATACATCTACATTCAATATCCCAGCTCCACACGGTCCTGAGATCGCCGCGCTGTGAGACATGTCCAGGATATGGAGCGTTCCTGTTTCTCCCGACCTGCGACAGAGCCTGCTGGCAATGCCTACAGTTCAGAAAAGAGCGGCTGGTGGTGGCCCGGGGGATAGCGCGCAAGGCCCTCGGCCTCACGGAGGAGGACCAGGAACAATTGCATCAGATGTGTACCATCCCGGGTAGGTACGGGATTCGACAGTTGGAATATGGACATGGCATGCCCCAGAACCTCGTCGCCGTGGCGCACGCTATGGAGCTAGCCATCTCGAGATACGGGTCGTGGAAACGTGTTCGAGAAACTCTGTCACAGCAAGTTATCACAGGACCCGGGGCGTACAGTTCGAAACAATTACGAGCTCTCCTCTGGTTCGATGACTATTTTGATGCAGACTTGGTTCCGAGACGGGGTACCAGTTTGGTCGGTCGCTACTTTGGGCGGGCTTCCATCCTATTCCCCTCACTTACGAGGTCGGACCAGGTCGAGTACGGTTATTGGTGTCGGGGTTGCAAATGGGTGTCTGACCAGCGTGATCCTGATGTTGACCAAATAGTGCCAGATGGCGTCGAACCTTATCCCATGCTCCTCCGCATGGCGAGGACTGCGTATTCACTGGACGGGTTCCTGAAACATATTGAACATTGTCAAGGCGCACAAAGATTGATTTCTGAGGCTAACGAAGAACGCTGAACACGGAGATTGCGGATGTTATTCCCTGTAGCACCCTGACGGTGTATTTGCAGCGTCTTACTTGTCTGCGGATTACATACAATCTGTAGTCTAGCTACTACGATTCTATCACAGTATCCATTCTTCATGATCTCCTTCAAATTCTCATGTCTCTGAGGAGGCTTCCAGAGGAAAGGTTTCTTGATCGGACCCGCGAGGTGGGTCTAGAGACTTGATTCTGCAAAGATGCGTGCCAGTTGCAACCAAGACAACCAGCATCGTAATGGACGTCATCAAGAAGATGATGTACAGATTGGGTGACATAAAAGTGGCCAGGTCATTAGTACTCGTGCACTTTTCAGACGGCCAAAATGCCTTGCACATTGCGTCTGACTGCTTCGAGGCGACACAGACGCTGGTGACGAGGAGCCCGTACACCAATAGCTGGGTACCCCAGTAATATGCAGAACGACGTCGGCCTGATTTCGGTGGCAAGTCGAAGATGCCTGTCGCCAAAAACAGGTGGAGAAAGTTTGCTAGTGGAGCGCCTACCACGGCAGCACCTGGGAGGGTGGAGATTATTGTCGAAAGAGAGTATGATACCCCAATATCCAAGAAAAGCTCGCCTAGAAACCAGACCATGAGGGACATCGCCAGCAACGTCGTGAAGACAAGTGCATGTTTGGCAAGGTGGCTCTCCCCAAACATGTACTTATCCAGGTATACGAGACATCTGAGCCTGCCTTGTGGGAAGTCATGCGCATCCGCATTCATCATGGGCTCAGAAGAGTTCTCTTTGGTAAAATCATTGAAGACCGCAGAGTAATGTGGGATACCTTGGCCTATCGAATAAGGTCAGTACCGTCTCGCTGTTTTTTTTCTCTGGATCTGGAGGGTACGCACAGATGTTAAGAGGTGATTCCTCTGAATGACCAGTATGCTGCTGGGCACTGTCGCTGGGAAAGATCGACCTTAGGAATCCCAAAAGAGGTGCGATGAGCAGGAAAACGGGCAGAATCTGCCCAAAACTCCAGGACCCGCCATCATAGTCACCCCGAGGTGTTCCGTAGCCGTGAACCAAGTTGTCAGGATCGGGGTTCAGTGCGCCCTCTACAGTGTAAAATTGAGTTGAGACCTGAAGGATTCGGCTCAAACCATATAGGGCTAAAAAGGTAACCCAGAGGATCTTTAGCCACGTATTAGCCACAGTAGTGAACATAAGACGTTTGCCACTTTACGGTGGTACATACCTCGAAGAACATAGAAGACCATAGGATTAGCCAGGTTCGCAGTAGTAGAAAGGCACATAGTAACGGCCGCGCCAGCAATTCTCGCCAGGTGACATCCTGCCATGGTCTGGGGAACTGCCTGTTCGCGATGCTACGGATCGTCCTCTGAATTCTCGCGCTCACGGACGCCCTTTTCGATTTTGTAGTCGAGAGGAGTTTGGGGGTTATCTTTCCAAATCGAACAACAAAGCTAAAGCACATCAATGCTATAGCCATTATTGTTGAGCCAAACTGGGCCGCAGTCTGCGTCAGTATTTTGGTGCTTCCCCACTCAAGTCCCAAAGACACGGAATGAAGATTGTTGGCCATAAACTGAGGATTGAAGAAGCAGGTTGCGTTGCAGTTCCAAGTGAGTACGAGGTCTTCTCCTCCATCGTCCTCGGATATTGTGATGGTTGCCATTGGCACCATTGCAACTACGAGAACGATAAGGAGGATACCCATAAGTACCATGCGTAGTTTGCGTTCCCAGGAGCGTCCGTGAAGGTGTTTGGACATTATGCTTAACCCAGACAAATGTGTGACGGTTGTGAACCAGGCGAGGTAGGAAACCATCTGCCAGTGGGCCCCCTTGAGGACAGGAAGGGTAATATAGCCAGCAAGCAGAATACCTAATCCTGTTAAGATTTGCAAATCGCACATGTTGAGGTTGGCCTATAACCAAGTAAGTCATCCCAATATGTTCATTTGGGATGGGGCCTGACTGGATCCCGACAAAGAGCATGCTTACCTCTCCTAGTGCTTCAATCAAACGAGATTGATTACGCTCCAAACGAAGTGCGAGTTTGGGAAGCCTTGCCCTGGCCCAACCTCGCATGCTTCTAAGCACCCGGGCATCAACTGTGTTGACCGGTGCTGCATCCCCCACGGCAGGATCGTATGCCAAGAAGTAATACAACACCAAAAAGACCATGGCGATGAAAGCCCCGCCACCGAAGCCGACGATGACCTAATGATCCGGTGAGAGTCAGTAGCGTTTCTATAAATTCATACAGAAAAGATCATTATGGATTCACATTACCCCAACGCCGCAAAGGTCATCGATGCCCACCGGATAGTCTCCGCATGACCTCTCGCATTCCGAAAGCCACTCTGAAGACATAGGTACTGTGAGACATGCAACAGGATTGAGTTTATATTCAAGTCATGTTCAAAACTGCACTTTCCGTGCCCTTAAATGCCTTTGCTGACGTCTTCGGTCAGCTCGTCCGTCAGCTGAAACCCAGGCCCGCAGGGGCAGACTGCTGCCTGATCCTTCGGGACAGGGGTCACAGTGCTGAGAAGGGGTGGGTTGGACCGCATTACAGGCACTACTGTAGTACAGATCGCATTGTTCGTCTCTGCATGCAGGTTGTATGTACCCAACTCTGGACTGATCTGCCCTAGGGTACACCTCTCGGCGACACGACATGGGTGGTGTACATTACATTTCTCGTTAAAAGAAGTAATCCAGCAGACGCTTATCGAATAGCCAGAGCACTTGCGGCCCCAATGCCCGTCGTGAGATTCAGACCGATAGTCACGTTCCCAAGCACAGAGCCGGCCAGCCAAGTATCAACAAAGCCATTCACCTCGTCCGGCTTCTCCCACATGATCCAGTGCCCACCATCAACCTCACCCCGGGACAGACTGTCAAAGTACGCCTCCATACCTGTCGACAAGACTGGTGGCAGCGCGGTGTCCTGGGTCCCGCCGATATACAATCCAGGCTGCGCGTACTTAGCCGAGTAGGTAGCGTTATCGGGCAGCAACACCAGCTCATCTTCCCAGTTCAGCTCCCCGGTCCGGTACCAGTTCAGCGTGCGGTTGAATGGGTCGGCCAGGTAGCTGTCAACATAGAAGTCCAACTCCTCCGTGCTCAGCAGCGGCGTATCCTCCGTCACCCCATCAAGCAGCTCAAAGGCGAACCCGTCGCCGCTGGAATTGAAAGCCGACCCGCCGTCGGGCAGCGTCGCACCGTAGATGGTGTTGAGGATCTGCCGCACTCGTGTGGCGTTCTGCGCGTCCGCGGCGCCGATGTAATCCTGCACGACGTCTGTGCGGAACTGGAGCTGGTAGTGCAGCGTGGGCAGCGCGGTGGCCTGGTCGACGTAGGTGACGCGCGGGGCCGCGAAGGGCGTGCTGATGACGAAGAAGGCGGCAACAAGGTCCGGCTGCCACAGCGCAGCGCGGTAGACGACGGCTCCGCCCCAGTCGTGTCCGCCGAGGATGATGCGTGATAGGCCGAGGTGGCTGGCGAGCGCGGCGATGTCGTCTGAGGCGCGCTTGAAGGTGCTATTAGGGTTGGTCAGTAAGTCATCGGACAGGCCGGGGAATTTGAACCCCGTGGTTCTGTGGGAAGGTTTTACTCACTAGAAGCTCAAGTCTTCAGGTGCATGAGTCCCACCGTAGCCCATCATGTCTGGGGCGATGACCCTCAGACCTTTTGAGGTGAGGAAGGGGATCTGGTTTCGCCATCCCAGCGACATGTCAGGCCATCCGTGGATCAGGAAAATTGTACCGACAATTTTGCCCGACGCCGGCTCTGCTTGGATGTAATTGTACGTGACCCCATTGAGAGTGGCGGTCTGGTACTCAAACGTAGGGGTATCGGCGGCGACTACGTCCATCTTGGCCGGATGAAAACGAGAGTACGTGCAGTTGGTGCTGGTATCGGAGCCGCAGAGCGGGTCATACGTCGAGCGATGAGGGAAACGATTCCATTTTGTACTTCCTCGGCAGACCGTTGGCTATGGGCCGCGTAGCAGCCGTTGTGGAGCACTGTCAAAGCTGTCGTCCCATTTTTTGGACGGCAAACCCCTTGTTATTAAGCCCTACGATGCATGGATGTGGAGCGATGCTTAGAGAATCAGGATATAGGTTGACCCATTATAAACAAGTAACTGCATCCTTCAAGTTTGCGTCTCCTCACGCTACTCAACTAGGAGCAGGAACAGGTAAAGACGTCTGACTCGCCGCGAGCGCGATCTAATACTAACACTATATCATGATCACTTTCGCGTTCGCCGCAGCCTCGGGACCAGACGCCGGGTGCTACGGCACGACGAGGATGAGGATGGATATAACAGAGGAGTGGGAAAACCGCCGGGGAGAGGGGAGATTTCTACTGATCACAAATACTGCTTACTAGACTTGAAGCAAAATCTAAGCACATAAACATAAATATGACTGATTGTTTGCCACGTGGAGCGTCCTAATGATCAAGTTCTATGGCATCATAGGTGTTGATGGGCTAAAAAAAAAATTCAGGTAGCCAAGCTTTTCTCGGGGACGGATACAGAACCTAATCTTACGGATGTTGCCAAGGTTTATGCGCACCTCGGCATCTCCAGTCTATCCAGGATGGAATAGCGGAGGTGGTAGCGCTCGGGTGGACCGATTTGTACCAGTTCGGATTAGCTGCCTCGGTCTCGGCGAAACTCTGGGGGACTACCTGAAAGTTTGTCACCAAATTTAGACGTATGCTTATCCTAGGAGACCGTCGTATCCAAACTCGTAGCCGACTGATAAATAGGCAAGAGAATGAGCCCAAGATTCAATGTCGGTAGGGAGGCACTCCTTGGTTCGAGATGCAATAGAAACATTTCCACCCACGACTGATACAGGTAGACCTCAATTGGCTTTGTTGGGCAGAGCTAGAACGGTACCTTGAGTGTTGATGCAATGCAAGAGCAGGTCCGTTATACCCGCTGGATTTACACTCCTTCAGAGAACAGCCAAAAGCAAAGACGACCTTCCTCTACGATGTTCCTAGTCCCTGAGGATAGCTTTGACTCCAGACAACAGAATCATGGACGAAGATGATGCCTGCCGTCGCCCTCTCCAGCTTTCCAAGTTGGCCGTCGATATTTCACAAGGTAGCAAAGTTTCCTGCTGCCAGCATAGATTCGCCGTACACAAAGAACCGGAAAGCGAAGGTGGTGGTTGGCTTAGTCTGGTCTGGTCAAAATTGCGCAATCCATGGGATATGAGACTTTTTGGGCTAGATGTCTACTCGCATACATTCCAAGAAGGCCGAAACAGAGGGCGACACGATGGGAGGACAACATGCATGCGATGCGCCGAGAAGATATGACACCCAAGAAGTCCGACGAGGGCTCAGGACGTTTTCAATCCGTCACTTCCAGGCTTGTGTTCATTTAATTGGAATATTGAGCTCAATTCCTCGCCCCATACCCCAGTAGGATCAAAACAATCCGCCACAGGGGTCACCTGCTATGAGGATCCCGGGAATCCCAATGATGTAAGCCCTGATGCCAGTAACATCTACATAACGTAGACAGACGCAGACACAGTTGCCTGGGGACGCCTCGGAACGAACAGATTCTGCATGCTTTTCTGAAATCGGTTCCCGCCTACATCTGGCGAACCTCAGGCCGGGCTCCCCACCGGAGCCTATACCTACCCTGTTGCGCAAGCTAAAGCTAGGCACTTGATTTCAAATCGAATTCCATGATGCCAAAGGAGTCCAGGGGGCTCGAGGACTCGTCCGTGAAGTGTTTCTGGATTTCGGTCTCGGTGCTAGCCAGAATGGTGTTGAAGTCCCAGTAAGGGATCATGTTGCTGCCCGGGAGCAAAGCGGCAACGACCACGCCCTCGTCCTCCTCTAGCCCGAAAGTGACATGCTTCTGCGCGAACTTGGGCGGCTTGCCGTACTTCTCGGTGTAGGCCCGGAAGTAATAGTCCGAGAGACGCAGCGTGTAGCGTTTGTTCTGGTCCGGAACGGCAGGAAATTTGGGGTGTCTCTGGTTGACCTCATGAGGGACGAGGAGGAGGTAGTCCTCATGGATGTAGAGAGCGTATGGAATGTATGGAAAGGTGAGTTTGCTCTGGTATTCCTTGTTCTCGACTTCAAAGGGCCCAATTAGCGAAAGATGTCCGCGGGCGCGAACGAGGGCTTGGGGGCGGGGGCTCATAACTTACATGTCAACATGATGGCGGCTGATCTTGGGTTCGTGTAATTCTGTGTACTCTTGGTCCTACTGATAATTAGAATGCACGGCGGGATGTTGTAGTGGAGAAGAAGGGAGTCCAATACAAGGGAGTTGTTTGTGACAGGTCAGCGAACGGATATTTGTTGAGCAAGAAACGGCTGCAGCAAAGCAGTTCTACTGACTAAGCATCAGCTGCTAAATTCAGCCAATCAGAGTCCGCAATTCCGCTTTGGTACAATTAAGCACTTGACCACAATCGCTACGCAACCGCCATCACTATATGAACATCACTTTGGATCAATTAAACTTACATATTGAAAACTCGCACATCTATACACAAGGATGGAATTAATGACTAAAAGGTAGTAGGTATGTACCGATAAGGAGGACTGTAAATTCTACAAGTAGACCTACTAGTAGCTAAAGACGCTAATTAAGCGTAGCCCAGAGTAACCCAAGCTTGCGAGGGGCACTCTGGGCAGAGCTTAATCTATAACAGCTAGAAAGTGTAATATATTTCTCATACAGGGATTGGTTAGTTATATATGATCAGGTTACCTAGTAAACCTAAATACTCCTCTACCTAGAATAGCTTCTTGTAAATCTTAGGTTACTCTGGGCTATACTTATCCTTAATATATTTTATAAGGCTGGTAACTTTACTTAAATATTATATAAGCCTTACAGAAAAAAATCAAGAAGCTGGCTAAAGTTAGCTATCTCCTTATAGCTTGTAGAGGGCTATAGATAGCCAACTTTGATGAAATACACCCGGCTTCTTGTACTCTAACACTATGTCCTCAGAATGCTGAGAAAAGGAAAATCCATGCACAGGTCTGTAGCCTAGGGTGGTTGTCGCCATCGCATTAATATGTGTGTGCACTGCTACAGCCAGTGAGAAAAGGGGCTGTGATGACACAAAAGGCTCGCGAAGGTGCGTAGTCAGTCAGCACCAGCTGGGCGCCGCAGCACGACAAGTGGCCTCCAGCTGATCTTTGATGCGTTTAGTCACTGCGAATCGCATTGAAAACTTTTCTTACTAGGGCTAAATTACGCAAACGAGGTCTTCATACCTATCTGAGCGTGTTTCTTTTCGCTGTGCTCGAGGCCAACCTTGAGAAAAAGTCAAAAAGTCTCAGCACCAGACGTATTGACGCAGCCTTGTCGAAGTTCATTTAACATCCGGCCTGCGGTATATAGACTATTTGTATTCTTTGAATTCTTCTACGAAGCCGGTACGACGACAATTATTCGGAAGGACGACAGTAGAGAGACAATGACAGTCAAGTTCGCTATACAAGGCTTTAGACAGTAACCGTCTACTTTATGTATCTTTGTATTATCTGATTTTGCCCTGCGACTATTCCTTTTCTAGAAAACGCTAATTCATGTTATGTCTTCCTTTTCTCTTCTTTCGCTCCCCTCAACGAGCTCTTTTTGTGAAGTGTTATTTCCATTGACCCGCTCGATTGGGAGCGTGCTGCTTGCCGAAAGCTCGTAGCGTGAGGCTTCCCTCGTGGGCAATTCCCTCCAGTTGCTGTTCATCAACCCTCCGCCGCCGGAGGACAGCATCGGTAGCTTCAATCTTCTACCGAACCTGCTCCAGCTGCTGCCGGTGCTATTGCTGATGGACTTGTTCTTGTGTGAAGGCAAAGTTTGAGACTCGGTCCTCCTGGATGATCCGATGGTCACCTCGATGACACTCGCGGCGTACTTGATGACGATGATGCGAGCTGCTGGAAGACTTGCAACGATCATGCCGACAGTCAGCTCGACGACGGTCCAGACAGCTACAGGGTAATAGCTTGCTGCAAAAAGGTTTTAGTAACTCTTATGTGACCGCGACAAAGTGGAAGGCAATGGACTTACTGAAATCGGAAGGATTCTTGCCAAATCCAGTCAGTGACGTGAGGCGGACGATACTGGCAGCTGTCAGACTGTAAGATGGGTATTAGCCAACGTGACTCCCTCTCTTATCGTTTCCTGGGCATGCTTGTGCTGAAGAGCTTACAAGATTCCTATGCCGAACATGGTCGAGACGCCAAGCTTCTTCTTGAACGACATGTTCAGCCTCCAAACCTGAGTGGCAGGCAGGATAAGCATCCAGATGTCCAGGGCGATGTTTATGGCTGAATGGGCGTAGGCCATGGCGTTGATGTTGAAGCAGCTACCGGCATGTTCCTTGTCCCATGCATCCCAAAAGTAATTCAGCGGCACGCACTGGCCAAAGTCGGCACAAAAGAAAGCCATGATAAGCAAACCGTTGAAAATCTGAGTACCCCATAGTACCTTTCGCAAGGTCGAATTCGAGAATATTCGTATGTAGAGGAAGCAGATCGAAATCTTGATCATTCCCAGCGTGACGGTGTAGAGAACCTCGAATATGAAGTAGACCTTAAGTGTGACCGTGATCTCCCAGAATTCAAATGTCCAGTATGGCCTTCCAGCGCCGAGTTCCGCCTCTGTATTGTGATAATCAGTAATCCCTCTGCGGCATTGGAGATGTAAACAACCGCACCTGCTATGCCACTTGCGAGAAACCCTACTGTAAGAACCTGTGAATGGTCAGCAATAGTGTCCAACGGGTAGAATATAGGTAGGCGTGGGAGGGGACAACATACCCAAGATATCACAATAGTTGTGTCATCAAGACCCCATGGAGCCATTCTCAGAGCTCGTGAGGCCATACGAAGGATGAAGATGATTGTCTGTGACCCAAAAAGTAGATAGTGAAATAACCTCAGATTCCCAGTCGTGTCGTTAAATGTGACGCCGCAGCCCATAGAAGTTACTCTTTGTGTGGTCAACTGCTCCTTGACCGAGCAATTTCCTAGAATGCATGAGTTGACAAAATCAATATAGACTTGGTCGGCGCAGAGGCACGAATCGTCGCTGGGGAGGCATGATGACTGAGAGAGGGCGGAGATCAGGCAATCTACCTGCTCAGATCTGTCAATGTCTGATCAAGCAAGACAAGTTATGCAGTGGTTGAGATTAGAGATACTCACACCGCATTCTGGGATATCCGTGAGGTTCATAGTGGCGGATACGGCACCAGATCGACGAAGATTGAGCGATGGGTCTGAACAAGTTTTGCCCAGGGTTGGAAATGTCGTTGAATAGGAACGTCACAAGTTGGGCTTATATCGAGCTATGTCTCAATCCCTCGAGCGCTATCGATCGCTTTGACACAGGACTACTCTCGAGCCGAACTGACTGGTCAGATCTCTTGGGCGTGGACCTTATCGGTAGGTCCGGAAAAGCGACATCGGATCTAGGCCGGGCTTGCAGCCTCGCCATGATAATTGGCTGGTTTGGACGTCTGTGTAAACATGGCTGTCTGAGTCCATTTGAGGCACCAAAAGGTAAATGGCCGCCAATACTGTTTTCTATAGGACCTTGTTTGTTGTGAGTGTCCGACAATGATACTGCTGTGGGAATGCTGGATCCAACTAGTACGGTAAAGGACGGAATGTCAGGGGAGCAGGGGCTATCAATTTCACCGGCCTCTCTTGTGGTCTGGCTGGAAATCAACTCTAGTTTACTGTTCTGGTTCCGGCCTGGTAAAATCGCCCTGAATGCTGGTGCGACTTGCAGCCCAAGGGGTCCGCCGTGAGGTGACGGCACGGCTCTCGAGCTGGCCGTCTCTTCCCGTCTTAGTGTCTTGGTGCCAAGAACCAGAACCAAGGAGAACTCGACTAGATTCAGCGCCACGTCTTTTGTTGGAGACTTCCAGCGATGCATCCCGTTGGGAGGCAGACAGCTAGCGATTAGATCTGCGAGCTGCTAGACGTCGTCCGAAATCCATGCGCATCAAAGCGATGGCCTGGTGACAAGTTGTCCCAAAAAGAACGGCGCTAAGAAATGACACACATGCCACTAACGTCGACGATCGAAGATCAATTGGAACTGTGACGGATCGACCCGCTGTGTTCGTGCAAGCGCAAGGAGATTTGATCCGCATGGAGCAAGACTGTTGGCTCCTGCCTTTGCAGAATTTCGCAGAGAACGAAAATGCCGACTCCAGGGAGTAAGAGTTAGGTTATTTACTTACCCTCAAGGCCTTTTTTCAGGTACATTCATCACGTTTCTGCCGACGCTGGGTCTCGCGTAACTCATTACTGTCGCATTGTGCATCGTCGGTCCAACTTGAAGTCGCCGGGAGCAAGGTTCCGAAATATACCATCCGGGACATACTTGTGGGCAACCTCCATGAGAATCTCAGAGTCTCACAGCCATAACTGCAGAATGGCTTTTGAAAAGAAAAGGTATATTCACATAGGAAGAAACAGATAGTATAAAAAAAAAAAACTTATATATATGAAATGTATTTAATATACTAAACCTTTATTATATTAGCTATAATAAATATATATCCTTATTTTTATTATTAGTTATTATTATATTCTAAAGTTATTAATTTACTCTTATTATTATTAAGTTAATTATATTAATCTTATTTCTTTATTTATATTTATAACCTTAAGAATCTAAATCTTATTCTATATTAAATAGCCTTTACTATATGGCTTATACATACATACATATCAAATAACGATTAGTATAAATTATTTCTGTTATTAGATGATCTAGATTACTAGGTATTGGTAAGGGGCAACATTGTGTAACAGAGTTGACACATATGCCCACGCTAAGGCCTGCTTAGTCACACGGCCACGCTAGCCGTGGAAGTCGTACGTTCACCTTAGCTGCTATTCCGACATTCTAAGTGTTTTTTAATAACAAATATTAGAAGAATTTAATATTATAAAGATAAATATTGATAATAAATTAAAAGATCTAATTAAATGCTTCATTCATTAGCATAGTATTAAATGAGGGTTACCAAGTTAAATTAGCTGGTGATAGTAGCTGTACAGGGCGATCTGCTAATTGTACCGTGTGGGTAGTTAAGTGTGTTAAATGGTGTGATCTGATTGGCTGTAGCCCTGGTGACAGGTGCTTAATCAGTAGTAGCAGTCTGTGTGCTATCTGTTTCTTTTTGTGTGAATATCCCTTTTCTTTGAAAAGCTCCTGTAAAGTTTGGGTAAAGCCGCAGATCGGCAGTGCCCAGCAATTGTGGTACCTCCTGAATCCCCGCGACTAGCTGCGGCGTGCATCATTGCATGAATCTTATGTCACGAAATGGGTACTTGCCGATCTGATCATGACCTCAGTCTGCAAGACCCGAAGACTTGCTTCCCGCAGTCCATCTCTCGGTGAGAGCTGGCGAGACCTTAGGCTCCAGATGTCTGGAGTCTTAATGTAATGCAACCTAGGTTTTTCACAGTCGAGTTAACTGGTCTATAAACTTTCTCATTCACATCCCGAAGTGTTTCGACATCATTGACAAACCCAGCCCTCGCTATAGTTTGCCTAATCTAGTCGGCTGGAGTAATTGAAGTTCCTTGACAAGATCGCTTGTGCTGTCTGGCAATAGCTGTGGCAAGGAAGCTGGTGCTACTTAAAAGATGGTTGATCCGAATCTGAGCAACGGCACTCGAATTAATGGTATTCCCAGCGGTAAAGCAGATCGCAGTCCGCAGTGTCTCCTTAACCGTGTTGGGATCCGCAGAGAACATGACCTGGCCGGCCCACACCGTGTTATGAGGGAAAGCCCTGGCCTTACAAACGTAAATAGCCAGGTTGACATAGTGCTCCTTTATTAAGGTGGTGAGAAGAGTACTGAGTGGGTCTTTTGGGACGAGTCACCAATCCTTCAGGGCCACATAGAATTTCGATGGAGTAACCGTCTTTACCTAAGCCTAATGATTCTGTGTGCCTTATATTTGTGAAATTTTCCTATATACAACAGCACTCCTGTTTCGCTTCAAGACTACAGTGAACACCGATGCACATAGCAGCCCCGCCACCATGATGACAAATATTGACAGAAATGGCCTCTCTGACATAGCCGACGGGATACCACTAAGCCCGGGCCGATATAGCTCAGCAAGCCTCTGCCTAGGGCCGCACGTCCCAGTAAACATACGCTCACGGTCGATGGGGCACTCGTCGTTGATCTCGAGCGACTCCCCGGGCTCGGGGAACTCGACGCAGCTGCCCTTGTTCGCGGTCCAGCAGCCGTTCCCGTTGTTGGCCTCGAACATGAGCGGGGCCCGGTCCCACGCAGCCACCAACTCGCTGTTGTCCCTGCTGATGTCGAGGCTGAGAGGCGTGTTCGGGCCCCTCCCGCCGAGGACCATGACGGGCGCGCAGTTCATGAACATCTCGGGTACCGACCAGCGGCCGTACCACGTCCATGCCATGACGGCCCTGCCGAGCGGCAGCCAGTCCGGGATGGTGAAGTTGTAGATGTCGGGGAGAAGGGTAGTTCCGCTGTCACCGTAATTGGTCTCGGTCAGGTTGCGGATGGGGCAGCCGCCCTGGATCGAGTGGATGACGCGCCAGGTGGACCTCACCGTAGGCTTAAGGTCGTAGGTCACGGAGATTTGGCAGGATCCTCCTCCATGTGACGCACCTCCCATGGCCCTTTAGTTCGAGGCGAGATGCACATGTTAGTCAACTAATTTCGTTCATGCATGTGGTCTGTTATCGCTTGTGGCTCGTGCAGGCGCGAAGGCAAGGTATTGGTAGGACAACAACCCCAACCAACAACCGTGGTAGATAAGGAACAGCGAAAACTATGACAAGCGGGAAAACATGAAAAGGAAACTCACTGTAAGTGCTGCGTCGAACCGCGCTCCCATATGTTCATGATCCCATTTGGGTCAAAATCCTTCTCCCCGCTGCAGGGCCAATTTGACCCATCTTTGTTCATAGGACCATTGTCCTTCAGTTGGCTGGGAAAAGGAACAGGATTTTGCATCAGAGTGTGCCCCCGAGCCTGCATGATCAGGGAGGCCACTACGACTGTCCATTGGATGAAACCCATGTTCTCTTGTTGTTGGCTCAGATTCTCTGTCCTACTACCGATGAGACCAAGTCACCAGACACCAGGGTCTCTTCGGATATATATGGAATAGGTAAAAGAAAGAATGGTGCGACAACGGCTGCCTCCTCGTACGAGAATCAACGACTCAGGTACTGATAGCGGTGAGAGTGGCAAGACGTACGACGCTGCATGAGGCGTGGGGGCATGAAGGTTTTTCCTAGGGTAAGAGTTGCTAATTTAGGCAATGGTGTGCTGGCCCAGTGAAGCTGATGAATGTGATACCGAGAGCATTCAGGCAACATGCAGGTGCCAAGGCGGCGAACTTGTTAACCTAGTTTGAGCTTTACGAGAAGCCTAACGCTAAAGAGCCCAAAGGTAGGCTTAGGATTATCGACAAGCACAATAAGTGCAACTACAGCTTGACTGTTTTTAAAGACTGAGCATGCTCTTTAAGTTTATCTAGATACGTGCTGCTCTTTCTCGTCCACTTTGAAGTAACTGAAACTCGAGCAGACTTTGCTGTCAGAGATGAGAAGGCGCCAAGCGGTGCCACGACTCTGTGCGCCTCAACAGGGAGCTGAAAAATTGTGCACGGTGTCCTCCCACCGGAGCGCGCGCAGTTCCAAAGACAGCTTGGGTCGCCTTACCAGCACGTGGTGCATACAAAAACAAACTTTAAGGTTCGGCATGGGTGTCACGAGCTAACTGACGAGAGGGTGCTGGTGGGTTTCAGCCAGCGATGGCAAGCCTGAAATTTCAATTGCAGAAACTTGCACGCGCTCAGCACCATTTCAATTCGTATGTTGGGTGGGTCTGAAAGCTGAAAATCAGTAGGACCCTACTATACACCCTATAGGCCTATAAATCCTCAAGTTAGAGCTAACCTTAACCCAGGCTCAATGGCTAGGGTAAGGGTTGGTACTATTTATTACTCTATTAGGGATGATATTACCTGATTAGCCTTAGTGGTCTAGTTTTGGGTTTATTTAATCAAAATAAATAGCTATACATTTTTTGAAACTTAGAGGCCAAGACCCGCTATTTCCCTATCGCCGGTTTCAGCTCTTGGCTCTTGGCTCTTGGCGGTCGGGGTGACACGTAGGGGTCCAGAGCTGTCTACTCGGTCTAGATCTTTACAATCAAGCTCGGTAGATCAACCCAATCTAGGAAAGTAGTTCATCCCCTTGATCTAGACCGATCCGAAACTTTGTTCTTCAACATATCGAATATTCGAGCGCGTAATTTCCTCACCGTGGTGGGTCCTATCGGCAAAATCGCGGTGGATTCACTGAGCCCTAGCCGAAAGGTGGCGTTACCGCTCCTGGCAATAGTTTCGTAAGTTAGCCTAAAGGACAATTGCACCTGTCATCTCTTTGGAAATTTAGAAACGTGTCTGAGTGATCACTTGCCATCTCAACTCTCTCGTTTTCATGCCATTGCATGTGTTCAGACTAAAAGATGCTTCGGCTCTTAACACCTGGCATTGGGCACTCAGTGCTAAGAATTGCCGCGACTTCGGGCATTCTTGCCGGTGTGTTTGGGCTGTTTCAATTTGGTTATTTGATCCTTACAGTTGATGCCGTTGTCAAATTGGTTTTGACTTTTCTGTACACACACCTGCACTCCGACGACAAGAGCAAGCACACCAAGGCCTACAACTCTCTAGCCGGCAGGAATCTGTTGGCTCAGCTAGAGACAGACGAGTCAAAGGAGCTTGAAGAAGTCAAAGAGCCTCTAGTCAGCATCGATGACCTGAGCCCAAGCCATGGTGAACCTCACGTTGTTGGCTGTGTTGTTGGATGGCGTGAGGATGAAGAGCTTTACACCCGATGTCTTGAGAGCCTCCTAACCACTCCGAGCTGTACCACTATCGTCGCAGGTATCGATGGCCATGAAGCAGAGGACGAGAGGATGATTGACGTTTTCCAAAAGGTAAGCCGCAGACAGACTTGGCGCCCTCCGCCCCTGGATAAGTTGTGATCACATTGCTGACGTATCACTCGGCTCTTAGGTGTATCCTGATGGTGTTGTGTTTCGACTCGCTCAGCCACTCTCCGAAACTCTGGAACATCTAGCGACTCTGGCTGATGTAGACTTACTCCACGATGGGCCTGGACAAGCAGCTGTCACGGAACGTCTACAAAGTTACGTCTTGGAGCTACTTGCAGAAGACTTGCTTCCCAGCCACCCACGCGACATCAGAGCCATATGCATTGTGCAGCCGCATCGATCGAAGAAGGATATCCTATTTACAACTCTAATAGTTGCGACAATTCTCGCTCAAGCGCAGTCCACCGACTTTATCTTTAGCACCGACTCTGACTCGACCGTCTGTCCGGAAGCCATACCAAAGATGGCACGGAAACTCAGCAGTGACCCGAATATTGGTGGGGTCTCAGGCCATATGCGATTTTTCCACCCCAACCCTACATTCATTACCAAGGTTGCAACGTCGTACTACTGGTTCCAGCAAGACGTGTATAAGATCCAGGGGGCAATCTTCGGAGCCAACGAATGCCAGCCGGGACCATGCGGTGCATTCCGAGCTTCTGCACTGAACAAGGTGCTGGTTCCCTGGTCCTGCCAGCGGGTACTCGGGCGAAAGATGGTATGCTTATCCTTAGCACCACCTGATCTGATTCAGTGGGGCCAGTTTGCTAACACTTGACTCGTGGCCATGCAGATAACGAACGAAGACAGGCACCTAACGACACGGCTACTGTGGGCCGGCTACGACGTACACCACGTACCAGACGCCGTTGTGTACACCGACACGCCCGACACATTCTCCACATGGGTCAGGCAACAGGTACGCTGGTCCAGGGGCACCATGATCGAGACGATATGGTACCCGCGCATGGTCTGGCGCCTGTCGCCGTGGCACGTTTTCACCATCCTCAAGTCGCGGCTGATCCCAATCCTGATGTTCTGCACGGTCGTGAGCTCCGCCGTGACTGGCCATCAGCTGCTCGGTGGCATACTGGACCGCGTCGTTGCCGACATGGTCATCACCGTCGACGTTTTCTGCTGCCTCTCGCTCCAGGTGGCGTACCTTGTTTTCCTGGGGCCCAACGACACCCTGGTGCAGGATCTAATTTGGCTTGTTCCTGCGCTTATCTGGTTCCTAGTCCTGTCCCCTGGCATCGTCGTCTGGTCGTTGATTACTGTCTTGGACGGGTCTTGGGGAACCCAGCCCCGCGCTGTGGCAAGGAAGGCATCTCACGGGTGCAGCAGGTCTGACTTCCGACACGCCTCACATGAGGTTATGTTTGTTCTAGCCTGGCTCGTGGTGTTCTCCGTAGCTGTACTTCGAGATTATTACCATAAAAGTGCCATGATGTAGGTAGCATGAGTTGTGCATGATGTATGATAGACATGATATAGCAAGAGACATTGTATATAGCCATAGAGCTATGACTCCCTGCTGCCTGAAGGGGCGGAGAGAATAGAAACGTATTTAGATCAACTTTGGAAAGCATTATTCACAGGAGCCGAATTTGACAGCAACATTTTTCAGACTTTCTCAATACCGTAATTGCTGTGATCGCTACGGGGTAAATGCATCTTGGGTCCACGAGTAATGAACTGCATGAACATTACGAACATGAATTTGATACGCTTCCGAGTCCTAGACACCCGAAATGGTGAGGAATCGCATGTCAGCATTTCCCGGGTGTTCGACAGCGCATGTAAGTCGGTGCGACCCCATTCGGCCCACCCCCCCATTCGGCCCAAATTTCCCACTAAAATCCACTAAAATCGCAATTTGTATCTCCACCACAAAATATAGTGTAATAGCCTAAAAACTATTATTAAATAGCTTATTTCTTTCTTATTAATATAAAAATTAATCTAAAAATATACTAAAGCTTAAATATTAGTAGAAGATTTTATTAAGTTAAGAGAAAATAAGAAATACTAGTAGTATTTAAGGTAATATTATTTTTAGATTCTTTAAGTATTAAGGGTATAGGAAGTCATTTTCTTTTAATTTAAATATTTAATTTAATAGAGTTATAATAAGATCTATTTTTTTCCCTATAAGAAAAGAAGAAAAAGTATTTTTATTTAAGTTTAAAGATTCTTTCTATAATATTTAAGTTTTATAGTAATTTTTAAAGTATTTTTACACTAAAAAAGATATAAATATATATATCTTGGCTTAACTTTGAGACTTAAATAGTAGTATTAGTGGAGCTATAAGGTTATTAAAAGTGGGTATTTTAGTGGGAAAAGCGGGCCGAATGGGGGTGTGGGCCGAATGGGGTCGTACCGACTTAATTCAGAAATATTATGCAGGATATGAATGTATTTCACCACTCATACTACAATCTACCATGATTCCGAGCAGGGCATCTCGAGTGGAGGAAACCAACTGGTTTTAACATCATAAGAATTATGCGCATGCTGTTCCTCTTTGTACTCAAGTGAGAGTTCTTGTACAGCTTACTCCTCGTGACACAATTTGAGCTCGTCTGGAATGCTGACCACGAGGCGAGCCTTTGACATGCAAAACTTTGTAACCTTGGTGGCAATTCGCCCATTAGTGATCAAGGTTAATTGAAATCGCCCGGGGGAGGTACCGCTCACTGTCTAGCATATTTCTGCTAGATTATGCAGCCCCGGGATATCAATGGGTTGAATAAAACGTCACAGAGATGCCGAGGATTAGTTTCGGGGCTGTTGTCTAAGACAGAACGTCCAGCTATTGGGGGATTAGTACTCAGTCGACATTCCAAGGTGTGCAGCAGATCAAAGAACAACCAACACGATACCGGGGTCGATTCGGGTAGTAGCTCTTGTTGGCCGTTTTATATATCTCTGATAGTAGCAGCTCTTACTCTGAATTAATGCACCTAGTTTCAGCTCTGCATGCTTTTGTTGATATAAACTTTGAAATGCATGATTGAAAACTAACAATTGCAATGATGCCTGGGTGCCATGTGGGATGTATAATTTTGAGAGCCAGAAGACGCTTGATTTGACCTGATTACCATGCCCTATACATCCCCGCGGTTTGTGTGCAGAAAGATCTGCCAGTTGCTGTCCGCTGCTGATCAGCACCAGCCGCCGGACAAAGAGCAACATGCCGGGTCAAGTTCACTTTGATGCAGCGTTTGACAAAGAACATGTCTTCTTAAAATCACTCATACCCCATGCCAAGCTTTTCGCAATTTGCAGCAAGCAGCTCCTAATCCTCAACATGAAATCCGTTATCATCATCCTTGGGGCCGTCCTCCCCTACCTTGCCGGGGTCTCAGCAGATCCCTGCTTTAAGTTTGACGAAAAGGCACACCGCCTCCAGTGGAAGGACATTGGTGGGGACGAGATCCGACAACGCTATATTAGCAATGTCTGCGGCTTGGTTTCTATCAATGATGATTGGCATGAGGAAGGAAAGAAGTCCACGGTAAGGAGCCTGGATCAGTGGATTATCCCAGGACGAGTGAAACAGAATAAGCTCACATCTTTTCAGATCAAGGAATGCATAAACTATGGCGATAATCGAGCTGAACTCGAACTTAAAAGCCTCGAAGGCCCACGTATTCGCTTTGAGAATTGCAAAAACCTTGTGAAGAAGGTAGATATTCGTTCCCACGATTTTATTGTTAATGGCTATACATCATGAAGGCTAATTTCACAATTCGTAGGCTGCCGAAGAGTGTCCATTCGGCGGTGATTGGACTGAGCTCACCGCTGGTCCGGACTCTGTCCGCAAGGAGACCGTGAAAGCTAGACTCACGCTTAATCTCCTCAAGGGGAATTGCTAGGATTAGAGCTAAGAATTAAAGACAACCCGATAGTATTCAGTGTGGCACTATGTTTCATGCATTGCAGCTACTGCACGGTTCGATTGAGTAATTTGATAAGTATCCACTCATTGTCTTGGCTTGTCCAATCTGAAACTCATTTTTCCATGGGTATTGTATTCTTGCAGTTCGGAGATATCATTCAGCTGATCTGAAATATACGTGGTCTACATATGTAACGTTACCCACTCCCAGTATCCCGGTCCTCCTCTGGGTCGACACAGGTCACATCCAACAAGCCGGGATCGACGTTTGAGCATTCATATATGGGTGGTTCCCCGCTAGGCACATTGACAGTAATATTCTGGGCTACGATATTGCCACAGCGCTGTTACGGAGTGACGCGTCAGTAATTTTTCATTGCAGCTAATGCCGAGTGCCTCGGCTCAAAGTCCAAACTTACATCTGCTGCACTGCAAACAAGGCTTCCGGCCGCCGGGTCATACTTGGATGACACGGTGCCCCAGAAATTCCTCAGGGTGATATCCGAGATGGTCAAGTTGGCCTGCCAGTTGGATGACGGTCAGTAAGAGTAAACAATGCGTAGCCAAGGTGGATAGACAAACCGGGAATTCGTTGCACAGAGTCTGGTTCTTCTGCCCATAACACTGTGTAATAGTGATAGCCCTGTCATTGTTATCGTGGTAGAACGTGTCATAAGTCACGTTCCGCACACGACCAAGTCCGCCACCACCGTTAAGGAGGTCCTGGAACGCGGTCTCCACGCCAGGCCAGACCTTGATGCGGGCCGCATCGCTGGCGTCCGCCATGGAGATGTTGTAGATGTAAAGGTCCTCGACGATGTCCGTCTCGCCTTTGTACTGGCCGAGCGACCCCACGCTGATCCCGTGCGAGCCGGTGCAGTCGAGGTTTTGAACGATAATGTTGGTGCTATTCGGCTTGAACGACACGCAGTCGTCCGTGTTGATGATGACCGAGTCCTGGATGACGACACGCTCGGATCGGTACGTGTCCCAGCCGTCCGAGTTGGCAATCTTGACTCCGCCGGTGCTGGCGGCTATGAGATCCATGTTGCTGATGATGACGTCCGTCGAGTTTGCGACCATGTTGAACCACTACAGATAGTTGCCCGTTTAGCTAATTGTGCGTCGACAGAAGATAACAGAGCTGGCGCTGTGTTACGACACTCACATTTGGTGAATTTCGCATGCGCAAATTAGACATGGTCACGCCCTTGCCTCCCTCAAGGACAAACAATTGCGGCCGCAGTAACTGATTCCCCATCGCGTCAGTCCAGCTCCCATGTTATTTCGTTGTTCAGTCGGAGCCTCACTGTGCTGTTTCTGGACAGCTCCTCCCAGTACGCCTGGCCACGGCCATTGATCACGGAGCGGTTGTTGCTCAGGTCACCGTAGATGTTGATATCCTCTCCTCCGACCTTCCAGAATGAAGACATGTTCTGGAATGCATACTTGAAACTGTTGGCCGCCCAGTAGTAAACATCACTATCATCGAAGGCTACTTCTCCAGTGATGACAACGTCCACATGCTCAAGGAAAGTGAGGTCCAGAGGCGAGCCAATGAGGTATGACTGGTCGAGAACGATTGTGCCTCCACCGTTGCAATCTTGGAACGCCTTCAAGATCCCAGGCGCGTCGTCACGGATTGTGCCGTTGGCGGATCCCGGTTCGACGTAGCAGTAGCGGCCCTCGTCCCTCGGTGGGGAGTAGGGGAACTCCTGGCCAGTGCCGTATGGAGCTGGGATGATTACCGGACGTTTTGGGAGGGCCGAGTAGCTATGGCGAGTACGGAGCGCAGCACATAGCGGGGATGTGGCGAATGCGGTCAGAGCCGCGAAGAGGGTATTGAGGTGCATGGTAACCCTTCACTGTAAAGGTTTCAGATATAGGGTGGGTCCTAGAAAGCTCCTCAGACAGACCTAGAGGACTTCAAGACAAATATTTCACATTTACATTGAGCTACTATTTATGGTCAGGACATGCGCTCTGCTTCACCGGCTCATCAAGTGGCGTTCACGGATAAATTCACAACGCCAAGAGTGAACTCGGTGTAAAACATCCCGTGCAGCGGTGGGTAAACAGGTGCTGGATTCAGGAGTTTCTGCATTTGCAATGCATCAGACTCTTAACGGAACATGACACGTAATTATGAGAAGTTGTCTACCTCCTGCCAAGTCCGATCTGGCCTAAGGTGAGCGTGCTTTTTGACGTGTTTCCGAACGTGACCTCTGCCTCCGCCAAGCTACCAAGGCAGAACTTCCCAACGCGGCCTGGATGTTGGAGCTTGATCGTACCTTTCCCACGATCCTCTGACACTAAGTTACAATATTATATGCAACGCCAGCTATCAGCCGATGCAGCGTCTCCATGACCTTGATACACATTCCGCCGCGGGTATTTACAGTGTCTTCTCTGCGCCAGAACTTGACCAGAGCTCTTGGATCCGCCCGCGTATTTGGTCCCGAGAATAGACTCGGGAGCCTTCCCGTTCTCAACCCAATCGACAATAGCGGCAAGGACGTTGCTGGCTGGATCAAAAGTCGCAAATGTTTCATCGTTGGCACCGATAAAGCTTGCTCCGTTTCCATCTCGACAATGGCCCATTCCGGAGATTCGAAAGTATCTGTAAAATTCATCCAATTCATCGGATGACAATCCCATAGTCTGCGATACGTGATTGTAATAACGAGCCGAGTTTTCGCTGCTTATCGCGTTATCCTCAAGGCCGTGGAAGTGGAGAAGTTTGACCCCCTCGTCGCGAGCACGAGACAAATCACCCTCCCAAGTGGCCGCATTTCCGGGGTTCTTGTTTGATGCCGATTCCCAATCTTTGGAGGAGAGTGCCGCGATGTCCCATCCGGGGTCATTGTATATAGCGTATCGAAACCAATCGTTGGGATAGTCGTGTGGCTTTCCAGTAAAGAAACGTTGAGTAGAATTGGCACCAGGTTGAAGACGAGGGTAGACGAGAGTTCCACCAACGTACACGGGCTCAAATACCTCCCGAACAATTTGAGCCTGGGCTCCTGTTAGACAGTTTTCTCCCTTATCGCCACAAATCAGTGCCTCGGGATGATAGTTGCACAGGTCTGGATCCTCGATAACCCCATCAATGAATCCATCAAGGCCATCGCACTGCTTGAGCACATCCTCAACGACAAGGTCCCACTGAGCCGCCGAGATGAAGTTAGGAGAGTCGGCGCCTCTTGTCTTGAGAAAGAATTGACCGGTCCAGTACATGAGAGCATTCAAGTCGAAAGCTGGTGCGCCAGCTACTATGCCATCAAAGTCTTCGGGGAAATCTTGCGCTTCCTTGAATCCCTGTCGGCCGCCTGTGGAGCATCCTAGATAATAGCTCTTGTGCGGCTTGGCCTCGTAAAACTGCTCAGTTATTCTCTTTCCAAGAATGGCTTCGGTGTGGATAGCGCGAGAAACATAGTCTTCGACCACTCCGGAATTATTGAGGAAAGGCAAACCAGAAGTTCCATCGTGACCGTTGTTGCTCCCGATGGTAGCAAACCCATGCGAGGCACCGTAGTTGATGTCGTTGTATTTGATACAACCACTCATGCCTCCGTTGCCAACGCCAAGAAAACGGCCATTCCAGTTGATTGGAAGCCACATTTGGAATCTGATCTCGCTTTGAGGTCCAGTGGTTGCAGTTAGGGAGACTTGGCAAACATCGGTGCTGACGACTTGAGACTGGGGGCTGCAAGTCGGATGGTCACTTGGAAAAGTAAGGTTGGTGCCAGCCGAAACATATATCGTTTCGTGAAATGTGACATTTGGCAGATTCAACTGTCGGGAAAGGCCATCACAATCTATTTGTAAAGAAGAATTCTGTCTCAGAAGCAGAGGCCGGAGAAAAATGTTTGTTTTCATCGTGACAAGACGAATGAATAGATGACATAGATGACTTCAACAGATGCAAATGATAGGTTCTGGAGGACTAGATATGATAGCAGCGCTGGGAAGCGAAGGCATCGTCCCATCCAGCTAATTTCATTGCTGTGAATACGACTATAGCTCAAGCCGCTAGTATACAAACTATTACATACACAAGAGGTCACGGGTCATTAACTACAGCCAGCGTAGTATTCTAACCAATGACTCGCACGATAGTAGTTGATCACAATGCCAAATTGTCAGGGATCGTTGTCACATTAGGTCAAGATCAACTCGGGCATAATATCTAGCACCCGAGAAAATTGGCCGTCCACCTCGGAAAAGCATTGCAGCTTTTCCGTTCCGAAAAAGCACCACAACTTGAGTGTGGTCTCGTTTTCAATCCCGTATCCAAATACCCTTCATCAGTAGTGCACACTCGGTCCCTTCAGACAGTGGTCTTGAAAACGTTTACACCCAGCGTTTGAAAAGACACAATGCCGACAGCTGTGATTTTGGACACCATGGTGGGCAACACAACTTGAAGCGCAGCCAAAACATAAATACTTCTTCAAATCCAGCAGCCTACCTTGCAATAACCCGTTTATTTCTACTGGTCTTATCATGTTGATCGCCTATGTTTTCTTTTCTGATCTTATATGAGCTACCAATGTAACTAATCATGAAAGTAGCAGCGCGGACTGTGACCCAGGCATTGCAGAGAAGCATATATTTCCAAAGGTCCCGTGGCGCATTTGGGCACGCGCTGGGCTGCCCTCATCTGCAGAAATGCAGAGGGCGTGGGTTCGACTCCCACCAGGACCTTGCCCCCCACTGTATTCTTCACTGTTTATTTCCCCACACTGAAATTGCTAGCGGCAAAAAAAAAGCCGGCAGGCAACCAGCTGATAGTCACTGTACCTTCTGGGTTATTCATTTAGTCCATATGATAAAAACTCTTCCCCAGACTTACTGTTCCTCCAAAGGGGGCCCAAACCTATTGTCTAAAGGTCGCAAGTTCGACTCCCACTATCGTGAAACTTAGTAGCCTCACGTTAATATCTAAAAGACTTTTTAGTCTATATATTTCCAAAAATTACAGTACTGTCATCCGCATACAACCACACGCGTAGTGATTCGCCTTCCCAATGCAATGCCCAGAGTGGACTTTGTATGATCAATCGATGATACGATTTTCATAACAGGAGAGGTGAAAATGTTGATTTGTCTCCTGGCTCAGTGTTGGTAAAGTGCCGAGAGTGTGATAGATTGTTAATTGTGATACCAAGCATAGCGAGCGGAGTCTAGACAGGTGATCAGGACCTATTCCTATCTACATGATTTGGAAAACCCAATGTAAAAGCAAGTCGTGTCAATCAGAGAGTCATTTTCAGTTTAGAACCAAGTCTGAAACTTGGCGCTTACCCGTCATCCACCAAAGGGCTTCCTAGACACAAGGTTGACACCCAAATTATTTCATGGTAGGAAACGCGGTTTTCCACTGCTCTTCGCCAAAAACCTTTTGATTTCTTTCGCCACATATGCATAGTGAAAGGTTATTTTCAATCGGTAGAACTTGAGGTCGTTAGAAGAGCAGCAGATGACGCGGAAATTGGACTGGATACACGCAAGTCGTAACGATACACATGTTCGCGAAATCTCTACAGACGGAATTCTATACGCGTTTATGCGTGCTTAAAATCTGTACGAATCAGAGTCGTTCCAGGTAGTTCGGACAGCGGCGTGGCCAAGCCTCTCTCCTTGTTTATGTCAATTGGTTTCGGCACACCCTGCTGGAATTTCCGCGAGCATGACTTGGATAGAAGGCTGAAAACAGTTTGTAGAAGCTTGAAAGGTATGACCAGCGGCATGAAAAGGATATCCAAGTTTCAAAATTCAACATGAACATCGTGTTTCGGACGGGGACTATTTTTGTTGGGACAGAGAATCAGTAGGAATGGAGAAACACAGTTCATTTTGGATGTAGTCAAGGGCGGCTGAAGCTGAAGATGTTGGTGGAAAACAAGGATGTCACAGAGGCGTCCCCGCCGCGCTCATACCGTCGACCTTGAGGTCGATGGCGCTAAAGGTCGATGGCGAGATGCTTACCACACGTTGCACAAACATAACTTCACAGTCGCAGGCCGCCGAGAAGCAAACGTTGGTGTTGCTGGTTTCCTCTCAGGAGGTGGTATGGCGTTTTGGAACTCGCAGAGAGGCTTTGCATGCGACGATGCTATCTCATACGAGGTCCCAGTGACTGCAACGTGCAACGGTTAATTATGGTTTGCAAGGCATCTTGTTGTACAGTCTGGAGTACTGTACGTGCTTTGTTGCTCGAAGTGTCACCTGCCGACATGATAGTGAAAAGCAAAAGTGCTCAATACGAGTTTCATCTTATGCATGGAACCGTGGGGTCAACGCCCCAGCCAAATCGTGGCCGATGCCGTATTCCGGTCCCTCGAAATCGTGGTCTTCATCATCAGGTATTGGACCACGTTCGAGGTAGTGCTGGCAGACGGAAGCATTGTCACAGCCGACAAAAACCATCATCCTCGCCTGTTCCGGGCTCTCAAGGGCGGCTCCAACAATTTTGGAATTGTCACAAACTTCAAGATGAACACGCTGAGCAACAATAAGATCTGGGGCGGATTGACGATATCCTCGAAGGAGTTTCTCCCCAATTCTATTGAAGCGATGCACGAATTCACGACCAAGATCAAGGATCAACCTGGCGAGACCGTGTGGACACTGCAGTGTTCATGCATTCACCTGATTTTAAGAATACTGCCATTGCGACCGCTTGTGGGCAGTACTGGTGGACCGATTTCCTGACAGGCGCGGATTGTCATGGAAATTGACGTGCTAATTGTACCTGTCCGGCAGATGCAAGCATTGCTTAATTTCCAGAAACAGTCGGGCAACCCGGCGGCTTGGATTATCAAGATAGTCCGCAGTCACTCTCAATGAAGCAAACTGCTGGACCGGGACAGAACAAATCTGGAAAACGAAAGTGGTAGACTTGATCAAATAGGTTTTTCTATCAGGTTCCAGCCATGCAGGCGCGCTGCGGGCTCGATTCGCAAGAAACACCGTATCGATGAGGCTTGCGCCTCTGCACAAGACTGCCGTGGTTTTTAAGCTTTGGTAGAGGCACAAGACTTACACAGTACATAATGGATGACTAAATTTAGGTTTAAAAGTTACGTAACCCTGAAGATACCTTTTCAGCCAAACCTATGCATAGGATACCTATGCCAGACCAAACCCAACTATTATTACTTCAATTCAACCTTGACTATTACTAAGAGAAGAGCTATTGGGGTCTAGAATTACGGAATTATGGAAATAGGAGTGATTTATAGCCTTGTAAGGAAAAGGGTAGTCACGTAACTTTTACACCCAAATTTACTTATCCCTTGTGTACTACGTGAGCCTTGCGTTCACCCTATGGCTTACGAACTGCCCACAGATCCCAGTACAAGGTTTGGCTGCAACCTCATAGGCATGCTGTCCAACAGCTCCACCAAACGTAGCCAGGTTGTGTAGATGTGAGCCTTGATCTTGTGCTGCCCAGGTGGAAGGCAGCCGTTCTTCTCTATAGGCCTCATATGGGACGCGCGAAAAGACTCGCGATCATGTGTTCTGTTGTAGCACGTGCACCAGTTCAGAGGCAATAGGGGGAGTTCTTTCGGAGGATGTCCGCTTTGAGATCCGAGTTGGGGGAATTCCGTCAGTTGATACTTCTACCACATCAGAGATGCTGGGACCCATGCTCGAGTCAAATCTGTTGACTGCCTGACTTCTTCGGCGTGAGAACGCATGAGAAGACCGAGCCGTCCGCAGCTTCGTTTAATCTTCGGCGTCAGGACCTGGCGACAAGGGCAATCAACTCGGTTTCGTCTCTCGACCAACACCGGAAGCTGAACAGAAATGGTTGGCTGTATAGCGGTAGGGAGAATAAACTTTCCTTTTTCCTGACTCAATGAACCTTCTCCCTAGCATTGCAATGAAAGCCATGTAGAGTATAGAGCCGGATATTCTGATTCTCGCAACTATACAGAGTCTAGACTTGTTCATGTTCGGCAGATATGGTCGGAGGACTCGTCGGGCAATTATTCCTCCAAGTCTGCAAACTTGTATAAATATGTGCTACTTCCCCTGCTTTTCCTACTTCTCCTCAGCACCAGATCTATATCTCATCCTAAAACAACACAGATCCCTTTACAGAACTCTTACAAATCTTCACGCCTGTCATAATGTTGTGCTTCACCACACTCAAAGTCACCCTCACCCTCCTCGTCGCCGGAGCCTCCCTCGTCGCAGCGGCACCCAACATGTCGCCCAACGATCTTGGCGTGGCAGGTATGCTCGAAGAACGACAGAATTGTGCGGGCTGCCCCAAGCCTGGCGCGCCTTGTTTCAACGCTTGTGCCAAACGGGGCTGTTGCTAAGTCAAGTCCAAAACAACACACCACTGCTTGCTCACAGGTATTTCTGGCCCGGCTCAAAGTCCATGAAGTATTGACTAAGTACTGTTCACCTAGTGCTTGGTATTCACTCGTGTCCAATGGGACGGATTTGGTTTGGACCTTGAACACGTTGGCTATAAGATGCTGAGCACGTCAAGTCTGAGATTGTCAGATACAGCGTTGAGGCAACTGGTGTACTAGGAGATAGCCTTATGAGCTACACGGCTAGAAAGGCAATAACGATCGTTACATATATGTCGTGCCAGACTCATCTTGTTCCATGTGTCAACTGCTTGGAATCAAGCTGCCCACACCACTCGACACTATTGGCTTCATCCGCGGGGAACAAGGCGAACTTGAAAATCCACCCACTGCCTCAGCCCATTGCCTCCCATCTAACGGCCAGACCTCCTGTAGTCGCTTTCAGGCGTTTACCGTCTTCGCTAACAAGGTCATGTATCAGCGTTCCTATGCAACTCAGAAGCATGTCAAAGAAAGTCAAAATATAGGGAGCATTGAGTTAACTATCATTCGCATCGGTGACGAAGCATGTACGAGTCATGAGCTCATTACCATTCTTACGTACCTTGAGTCTTATAATTCTTCTGCCGCATTTAAGCAGTCATTCGACTTACTTGATTTCAATGCTGACATAAATCGAAATGGTAACCTGCCGTCGGCGAAGCATAGAAACTACATGATGCAAGTCCCTAACCGATCCACGTCGCCCATCGAAGTATTTCTTTGTCCTTTCTCAGCCGCTCCATGTCCTCGTCCCTCAAACAAAACCCGACCACGATGCTCCCATCCCTTGCTTTTGGTAAGAAATAGACCAGTCCCTCCCTGGCACCATTCCCAAACTTTGGTCTCCTCACTGCCTCCGGCCGTCCAAGACAGGGGCCAAAGTCTAAATCATACAGTTTCTCCTTCGCCCAGGAACTGAGCCTGACGTCGAACCGAGGGTCGCCCAGGGATGCAATATTCCTCTGCGCCGCGGCATCTCGGTTCCGCGCGATGGTTGAGGCTTGAAATTCTGCACTCGCCCGCAGTAAGTCAGGGCTCAATGCCGCACGAAGGCCTGAGGCGACGGCGCCAATGGATCTATGATTAACGATATCATCCACGGAGAGCGTGTGCCATGTCGCGGTGGTCATTAAACCAGGATACGTAGGGGGCAGGTCAAAATGACAGCGGACATCGACGTTGCGGGTGAGTGTTGTCGGTGTTGACCGTGGGTGATCCAGCCGCGGCTGTCGTGCACGGGTTACAGACTGCCAAATGAAGGCAGTGAGTGCGTCGTCTGTTGATACAAAGTTGACGTCTGACGTCAGTGACTGGCTGGCGACGTCTTTGAGTCTGGACAAGGACGCGGCAGAGAAATCAAAATATGCCCACATGAGGGCGTCCGCAGGTGGGCCTGGTTGCGCTTCGCTTGGTTTGGCGTCGGCTTCCAAATTCTGTGCGACCTCCTCCGGTTCCAGCCCTGGCAGTTCTGGATTATCTGGCGTTTCATTGTGAGGTATAGGAATCCGGCCTTTGCGTTGCATGTTCCCAATTTCTACTTCATCCTTTGTGAAGTCCCGACCACGAAATGCCTTAGCGAAAAGCGCAATAACATATCCCTGGCCTGCCATATCCATGCTCCCATGCTGAGCATTAATCGTAAGCAAGAGACCGCCTTTCATGAAATTTGCCTGGACCACCAAGACACGCCGTTCTGCTTCGGGCTCGACCATGGTCTTGCAGGGTGCAAGGACATCCTCGTCGAGCATGCAAAAGGGGAAGTTTGCTTGTTTGAGCTCATCCCAGGTCGGCACCTTGTCGTGGTCTTGCAGCTCCTTGACCACTAGGCCCAAGGCAGTTTCGGCGGTCGTGATCTTGAAGACGCCGTCATTTTTGATGACCTTGCCTGCAATCCACGGGAAACTCTTGCCCAGGCGTGCAAGTCCGATTTCCAAGTTACCGATGATCTCCTTCTGCAAGCTGCGTGAGTCGTCTCGGACTGGGAAACAGAGAGTGACTTGGGTGTAAAGGCGATTGATGCGTTCCGTCTGCCCCAGAATGTCGAGCGTGAGATGTTCCACGCCTGGTTCGGCATTGATGTCCTCCATTGTACGCACCTGACCTTGATGTCTCCGGACTGCTCGGGTTGCGGCAAATAGATCTGCCAAGATGATGCTTACACAAGTAGTCTAGGGAGTGAGATAGATGCTTGCTACGTAACACTTCCAAGGTCCTGGCAGGATGCCCCCCCCCCCCCCGATGGTTAGTAAGCCATATCACATTCTGCGTACGTTCAGGGATGATCCTAACCCTAAATTGCTTTGTGAGGGTAGCAAGCAATGCTTCTCCAAAGATGGAAGTCTTACGAGCCCACCCCGTCTCACACTCACAAACCAAAACGAAGAACTCATTCCATGATTGATATCCACTGTCGGCAAGCTTTTGATAACAATTCAGCGTCGTACTAAGTAATCAAGAACACTACAAAGAAGTTAGACTTTCGAATCCCAAAATTTGATCCAGATCTTTTGCCTAGGTCATCTGATCATGTTTCGCGGACATGGCCAGAGACGGAATACTGTCATCTGTGCTTGGATTGCGATTTCAGCATGTGCGATGAATGCTTCAAGAGACGTCACATTCGGAACCCGGGCCATTCCGTCGGTAGAAGAATCCGCGCAAGGTCGAAACCGTTAGCCTCATCCGAATTATACCCGAAGGATGCTTATACTCCCTAGCGACAAACTCCCCGCGCTTTCAGCATTTGCTAACATTGTTGCTAAATCATCTGGTGATGAGTATATTGCCGGCATCTAGCGGCCCGACATCAACATTGGTCTAGCTTGGAGAGTAGGGACTATTAAACGGAAGAAGAGGCTGCTACCGTCTCCAACCGATCCGGCTGCTCCATCATTCTCTTGGGCCTCTGTTGATGGAGTCATTAAATACCATTTGCCGGACCCTACAGGTCAAGATTTTCGCTCTATGTTTGGAGCCGTTTGGGTCAAACTCCTGGAATATGATGTTCCTCTGTCAAGTCCGAACCAGTTCGGAGCTGTCCGCGGCGGCAGGATAAGAATCTCTGCGCTCTCACACAGTTTCGACCTTACTTGGGATGCGACTGAAAAAGAGTACACGCTCACAGATATGTGCATCAGGACAACAGGGAGTGTGGCCACATTTGATTTTCTGGCCTGATTCGTAGAGATGGCTGTAACATTCGGCACAGCAGAACTTCGAGCAACGGAAGAACCGTGGAGTTTTCTTAGCATCGATAGAATCTTCCAATAGGGCTTCGGCCAGCCCCAAGTTAGCCGAACACTCCATGCAAATGATCGCTCTCATCTCTCGCTGGCAGTTGAATATTCCTTGCGCAATTGAATTCCATGGTGCTGAGTCGTGTTTCGTATCTTTTATGTTGGTCTTGTGCCTTGAATGATAGTGGACTCCCAGATTGCATAGCAGTCTCATCGATTCAATCTGTTGTAAGACGTTGACAAAGCCCCCGTGAAAAGAAGAATCCGCGACATTGTGGAGAGTTTTGTTGATGGTCACAATGGTTTCTTCCCGGGTCTTTTCGTAAAGATCCCTCTCTTCACTGCGAAAGTCAACTGGACAGAGTAGGTCATGGCGGGGTGGAAGAGAGATAGTTGCTTCCGGGCGGCGGAGCAACAGGCAAGAGGACAGGTGCTTTAGTCTCTCTATGGCGCGTTCATCTTCTCCGGACTTCCATAAGGCTGAGATGTGTGCTTTGAACTGCTTAGTATCATCGTATGGATACGCTTTGATGAACTTCAACAGAGATGCGAGATCGTCGAGTCGGTTCTGTTGCCGCAAAATATTAACACCTTCTTGTTTTAAATATGCAGCGAAATGTCCGTTTTACGATGCATCTTACCTGGACGGGTGTACCGGTCACGGCCCAGCGAGCTATCGCTTCAACGTGGCACACAGCCCGAGACATTTGGGAACGCTCGTTTCGTATGAAATGTGCTGCGATTGTCAGTCTGGTCTTCCATGCTTGGCGTTATTGATACTTTGAGTTAGAAGACTGCACCTTCGTCAAGAATCAACCTATTCCAACGCTTTGAGAAGAGCACGGAATTCCTTTTCTGATGTCCTTCTTTCCAATCTGCAGACACGGTTTGGTAAGTAGTCAGGACGATATCCAAATTGTTAATGTCTTCGATTTCAGTGATCTTAGATTTTCCATGGTGTATTCGGAAGCTCATCAGATCCCTTCTTGTGTGTCTAAGATCAAATTAGTAAATCAGCGATGAGAGATTGAAGATGGTCTTACTCCTTGATCTGCTCTTCCCAGCTCCCTAGAACTAGTCATACAGTTAGAATATGGGTCAGAGATACTTTGTATGGTCTGTTTAAAGATCATGAATTTAATTTTTCTTTTTTTTCTTTTTGCCGAGAGCACTCACGTGGTGGTGGTACAATGATGAGAGTGGGTCCAGGCTGGTGATTGACACTGTTTCCGTGCTGGGTCCCAGAGGTAGCGGAATTGTTCATCCCCCGGTCGTCCGCTATCAGAGAAATCATAGTCAAGGTTTTTCCGAGGCCCATTGGATCTGCGATAATGCCGCCTCGGAATGCCGGCGGTTCGTTTCTCTGGTGAGTTCCAGTGATTCTATTGATGAAGCTTCATGAGAGCGTAAGCGGTTAGGACCGTGCAGTTGTAGGACAACTTGGTCATGAGATGTGTTGTGTACTCACGCCAACCCCAAATGATCGTCTGCCGCCTTCCAGATATCGTTTCGGGCTGAACTGAAAGCCCATCCCTCTTCGCGGAGACGCATGAAAGTTAGGGCTTGTCTCTGGTGTCAACGACATTCATTGTCAGAAAGGAATGATTCAATACCACTTTGGGCCTTGTACGAACCTCTTTAAACTCGTTCGAATTGCTCGCGGCTGCGGGTGCTCGTCAAGTTCGTCGTGGCTACTTAGCGTGTCGAGCAGATCAGGTTTCTGGGCCATTTCCTCGAACCCAGAGACGTGAGAGTTTCCAACCAAGAAATCTGAGAGGAATCGACAGGACGATAGATCGTGAGAAGAGAGCCTATGAGGGTTGCAATATTTGAAGTCGTGTTCGCCAATTTGGAGAGGATCTTGAAGATATACTCCGTAGCCCTCGAAGTAAGTTCCAATCTCATCAAACAGGTCAACCGGCCCGTACAGTGTAATGTCCAGATGACATTGCCTTTGGGAACTCATCTGGTCAAGTATCTTCGAAGGCCGATCTGCTTCGACGATGCATGAGACCTCGAGCCGCATTGAAGTCTCGCCCAGAATGCCATGTAACATCTGAGCAAAGTCGCTAGAAATACGACCTTTAATGTTCATACTTTCACCTTTCCCTGTGAAGCTTTCTTGCGAACTGACCTCAGCCAGAAACTGCTGAGGAATGCTGAGAGCGTCCAGTCGGTGACATTTCGCCGGAATGCCAGACACCTACGAATGATAGGTCAATAGACGAAACACTAATCGCGCCCGGAACTTCAAATGTTCCTTACCATGCCGAAACAGACTATCTCTGTTTCTTGTGGCTCGCGCCGAGGTTCTCCCACATCTTCAACTTGTCCATACTCTGGGCAGTCAAAAGGCTCTCTGGGGTACTCTGCAGCGTTCGGGTCTAGAAGGCAGGATACATGGTGTTGTAAACTAATGTTTTGCTGGAAATTGGAAGGATTGCTCGTATCTTCGTCCCCCCAGAACGTATTCAGCGGAGCATGCGATGGCTGGGGAATGTCTTTCTGAGTTGATGCGAATGTGCCGTATGCTGAATTGGGATGTTGGCCAGAAATATCGAAGACATGGAAGTTGGATTCCGGGTTTGGCCAGCGGTAGAAATTGCCCCAGTTGCTTCCCATTCCACTGATATCTTGTGTCGGCGTTCTCTGCCCGTTGCTGAAACTTTGTAGCGAATCATACTGTCCGGATGCAAGGTTGTCGAAGTTGATATTTGGTCCAACGACACTCGTAGCATTTGAGTCCCACCTGTGTGCTGTTGTTGAGTAACAAGGCCATTGCGTGACCGACGAAAATGCTGGCTCTCGGCTTGAGGTACAACCTGAAAACTTCGGAATGCAATCAGGCTTCGGCAGCTGAACTTCATCGTATCCATCTGCAAGACGACGTCTTTTCGCCACTGGGGCATACGAAATTCGGTGATTTTCCATGCTTAGCTGAATTTGAATCTCAATGAGTTTGAAGAAGAATGCTTTTGTTCGTGAGGACTACTAGTAACGGTTGAGGACAACAAGCTCATTTGGCCAGTCAGCCTAGCCGTCTCACCGGTCTGCCAAATGGAAAGTATCAAACAGGCAGACAGGCAGACAGGCTGCCTACTTCCACACATTACACTACACGTCATGAAACAAATGTCGGGGATGGGGAAAAAACTGGGCGACAGTACATGATTGGCTTGTGTTTTGCGGCGCAGACGTAGACTAATGCGGCGGTGGGTAGCACAACATGGGCTGTGTCTCCTTGCATGCACTTGAGCCAGCGTGTTTCTTCAAGCACAGACTTGACCAAAATCAATCATCTTCATGCTTCCAAGACAAGCTCTTTGTTCAAACCAGTTACTCATTCTTTTTTCTTCTCTTTCAGACCTGTCTCATCGGAGGAGGCAGACGAGACCAGCGTTTCACGAGTTCCAACATGCCTCTGCCTAAAGCACCACCTGCCGACGTTCGGCAAACCATGCATTCCGCTTTCAAGGAGCTCGAAAGCACCATCACGACCGATGACTCCAGAGGTTTCCCAGACTCCACCCTTTCTCGCGTGCGGGAAGAGGCACTGGATATAGAGAATCGGCTGGCTGCACGGCAATCACTTCGCAATATGCGCCGACTTATGCCATTATTCACGGCGCTTGAGCATTATTCCAAAGCAATTGATGTGCTGTGCAATGGAACTCCATATATGCCTTGGATATGGGCACCCATTACCTTGATTCTCCGGATTGCATCTGAGTATGTCGAAGCATTTGAGAAACTCGTTGAAGGTTACAGTCGAATTGCAGCATCGTTACAACGCTTCGAGTTATTAGGCCACACTTTCGGTGGCGATGCTCACTTTCAGCAGACCCTTGCTATATTCTATGCCGACATCTTGCAATTCCATACGCATGCTTATAAATTCGTTCGTCGAAACGGTGAGTTCCCATTGCCCATGCGTTGCGTTGTCACTGGGAGCTGTGTGCTCTAACAACCACAGGTTGGCGGCTCTTGTTCCTTACCTCGTGGGGCCGGTTCCAGAGGCGTTTTGATAACATCCTGGAGGACTTGAAACGACATGAGTCTTTGATCGATCTGGAAGCCAATGCTCGAGATATCTCCGATGCGACGAAGATGCGCCAAGAGCTCCGGGTTTGGAAAGAGGAAAGCCTTGAAAATATCCGTACCCAGGATAGACAACAGTCGGCAAAAGAGTTCATGACCGTCATGTCATGGATTCAAATAAACGAGTCAGATCAAATCAGTATTTTCGAATCCACGTAGGCACTATTTCTATCCTTTCCCAGTTTGTGCTGTTTTGACCTTTTGAGACACATAGTAGGTAACTGACAAAAATTAGATCGAGCCAAGGAGACAGGCACCCTGGGACTTGCACATGGATACACCAAAACAGGCAATTCAGAAATTGGCTACAAGAAGGGCCCCATACACCAATTTTATGGCTATCAGGCAATGCGGGGTTCGGAAAAAGCGTCATTACGACCCAGGTCATAAATTTCATCAAGATCGCCAGGAAGACGGTCTTCCACCATTTCTGCACCTACACATCGGCAGCGTCATCGAATTACGATCAGATTCTCAAGTCAATCCTCCAACAAGTCCTTCGCGAAGACATGGAATGGACATCACAAGTCTACAATGACTTTGTTCTCAAAAGAAAACCAACGACAGTTCCTGTCCTAGAGCAGCTGCTGCGAACAGTCTTGACGAGCTCATTCGAAACACTAAACAGCGTGAAGTACATTTGGATCGTCTTGGATGGCATCGACGAGCTTTGCGAAAATATGCAAATGCGCCTGCTGAGTCTAGTGAAGCATATTTCGGGCAGAGGCTCTTCGACTGGCGGCGTTTGCTGTAAAATCCTGATCTCGGGCCGCTCGTCAAGGACAATAGCCCAAGTTCTCGGGAAGAAGCCGAGAGTTTCTTTAACGGATCAAAAACATGAGTTGACCACGGCGATCGAGGAGTACTCGCGTCAGAGGTTGGAGCTACTTGGCGACAGGTTTGAGCAGTTGGGTATAGAAACACATGAAATGAACGTCATAGGGCGTGCAATTGCCGAAAAAGCAGATGGTGAGCACTCTTTGATATTTCCAGCCAGTCAGGTCACTCCTCGGTCTAAACTCAGTCTCAGGGATGTTTCTCTATGCTCGACTGGTTCTGGACTATCTCAGTACCAATATCTTCCTTGATCCAACAGAACTGAGAGATTCCATAAATCACCTTCCGAAGGAGCTCTCTGAGTTGTGAGTACACGTGATCCCAAACACAAGTGCACTTCTAATTGCAATAGTTATCGCAAAGTTCTGGCCCAGATTCTGGCACCGCTCGATACCAAATCAGTAGAGCATATAAAGTGTATTCTCGGTTGGCTTTCCTTCACCAGGCGCCCTTTGAAGAAGCACGAGCTTCTATCTGCCGTCTCCTTTTCTTCAGGGAATCCTGACGTCGAGCGGCCCGCACCAGAGTATATCTTGAGCGTATGTGGATCGTTGCTGGAGGAGCGTAATGATGCCACTATTACTTTGATTCACGTATCGTTACAAGAGTAAGGGTCTATTCATACAACAATTAACCCATTTTCTCGGCTAAAATTTGGAATAGGTTTCTTCAGAACACTTCTTCCAATCTGGTCATCGACAAACAAACGGCATTGCAACAGCATTGCCTAGCCGCTGTCACTTGTCTTCTCTCTAGCCTTCGACTTCTTGATGAGACCTGTGACAGTAAATACCGATCGATTGTCAAAGGCTTATACGAGTTTCAAGTGTACGCATCCGAGTATTGGACGGACTACTTGCTGGACGAAGCCGAGTCCCAAGACGGTCTCGATCCAGACTCACGAGTCTATCATCTCGTGACCCAGTTCTCCTCAGAACTAGAGGGGCTTCTCGGCTCTCAACAAGATCCAGACGAAGCGTCTGGAGTAGAATCTGAGCTACGCTTGTATCGACTACAAAATGTCCCCCTCGTTTCCAAGCATGTGAAGAGATCTCTTCAGGCAAGATCACTCGAACGGCTCGAAGAGGGTCTGAAACAGCGAGACAGTCAGTAAAATCATGATTGTGAATCAATCTGTGGTTGGGTCCCAAGCTGATGATCCGACCAGGCAACACATTGACGCCAGATGATCAGCGCGCAGCCTCAAAGGACGGCGCTTCAGCATTGCTAGCTTGCTACCAAAAAGCTGTGGTTCATATTCTACAGGCACGCGATATTCCTGGAATCTCGGCCAACGAACTGGAAAGCTTTCGTACCAGGTCTCGGACTTCAGCATACACCTGCAGACTCCGGTCCTGTCCCAGGGCGACTCTTGGGTTTGAGTCAGGAGAAGCCCGATACGAGCACGAAGTTGGCCACGCCCGCAGATTCCACTGCACTTCTCCCTCGTGTCAATATCCTGCTTTCTATTCCTCTCAAAAGCTGAAAAGACATATGCGCGAGAAGCACAGTATGGAAACTCCTCGAAAAACAATACGACAGCCAAGGAAAAGCTATCAACGTGAAGATGATGGTGGCCTTGCAAAACTACCGCCATCTGAAGGACGACAGAGACACATGAATGATGAATTCCCAGTTCCAACAATTTATTCGGAACTTTTCAAGGAAGACGGAGCTGGATCCAAAGAAAACTGCGATGTTATTGTTAGCGGTTCCATTGGCTTTGGGATACTTCGCGACACTGTCACAGACATTTTGCCTCCCGGGCAGCCGCAATCAGGTCTTCCAGCACCTGAAACGCCATTCCCGATCCTGACACCGGAGCAGATAGCGAATACGACTCCAGATGCAAGGGAAATGTATGGCGCCGTGCCAAAGCAAACACCGGAGATGGTGCGCTTTAGATCCATCGCTGAGGAAGAGGCAAAGGCCTTCGAAGGTCAAAAGTTCCCTCAGTTCCACATGTCTGATATGGATGAACACTTGCGAAGCCAGGCGGCAGATTCTATTATGGGGATTTCACAACAAATTGACAAGGTTACCAAGGCAATCACTGCTTGGTTCCGGGCGTTCAAGGACGAAGCCCGACTGAGGGCTTTTATCAGAACAGTACGCTTCGAATATCCCTATTTAATTTGAGTATCAAATGCTAACCTCTCTGCTCTAGCGCATCCGGATACTGAATGAATTCCAATTCTCTAACAACGGTTCACATCTGACATTGAAAAAGACCCTGACAATAACACTAGAAGACTTAGTTCAAGCACGACAATTATGCGATAGCATTGTGAGGGATATGGCGTACCTCAGCCAGGAGGAACTGCACCAAACCAGGAGCCACAGCAAGTCCCAGAGCAACAGCAGTTATCCGAGACAGATAAACAGAGAATACAGGCGCTGGCTCAGTACCTGATGCAGCAGGCATCTGATGCCGAAAAACAGCAAATAATGCAGCACATTACAAACCAGCAGCCTCCTGAAATACTTGCACAAATGCGAGCGCAAGGTCAAAACCCTCTCGCAATTTGTTTCCATCAAGAGGCACGGAAGAGGTTCATGGCAGCCCGGCGGAATGACATGGAAAAACATCCCGTTCAATACCTCCCAGATACACCACAATGGAATCCGAAACCGACAAACAATATACGCGAATTCCAGTCCCAATCAAAAACCCCGAGTCCCAAATATGCCGCGAATCCTATCCATTCTGAGGAAGACGACATCTGGGTGGACGGTTCTTCGGTTATTGACCTGACATGGTATGCCTATAGTGTTACAACAAGTTGGAGGACAATAGAAACTCTTAGATTAATTGCTGATTCTTGTGTAGTGATTATACTGGTTTCCAGCAAGCCTTTGAGCGACAAAAAGTAGCTTTTGCGCAGGGAGACCAAGCCAGGGCAGAGAGAATTACTGTCAGACCACTCCGACATGATCTGCAGGATAACTCTTTCTTAAATTCTTCGGCGTCCCCAGCACCTACTGGATCTACTGCCTTCGACAGGACTTTCAACCAGTCAATGACGACCGGATTTGCTCTGCCCAGCCAATACGAGTACACAGCACAGTATGGCCCGGCCATCACAGCCATGCTCGCCCAACTTGACCCTGAACAGCGGCGAAAGCTCCGCCAGGCGCCGGCAAGCAAGCTCAATGAGTTCTTTTCGGAGTGGAAGCGCATGGGCGAGCAAGGAATTTCTAGTGTCACCGAGGAGTTGAAGAAGCATAGCTGAGGAAAATCAGTAAGACGGATCAAGGGTGATTATCGAGGGTCAGTCCAGCATCGAGGCGGTCTCTACCAGGTTGAACAGATGTTAGAGATTGCGGATTTGATGCGCCCTAAGCTGAATGATTGATCATGTTTGTTTGATGCGCAGACGAGCCAGCAGACGTTTTCAGTTTTCTTCTTTCGGCTTCCTCCTTGCTATACTCCTTTGTTGGCACTTTTGTGTGTTAATTTTTCAGTGCGGCCAGTTAACCAGGCCACCGTGTCTACTTCACCTATTCCACTCCCGTTAGGCGTTCCCTGGAGCCACTTATTCTCTAAGTTGCAAAATGACAAATATTTGTATTTCGTGACCGTCAAGAATGACATTGGTCCTCAATTGGGTACCTAAACTATTTGGAAATCACAGATCTGTCCCTCGTGTGATGAAAAATGTGTCCAATACACTGCCAAGATGTTATGGGCAATACATTTGGATAGAGCATTTGGTTTCCATAGCGTAGACACAAAAGGCAAAATAACCTTATAACTAAAAGATCTTTCCGCAAATCTGACCATAATACTGTGTAAAGTAATACCAAATAGCAACAAATTTATCTTACAATAGCAAACACTTTTGCTAAGGGCCCTAAGAAAGAACAGCATCAATGACTCACTTTCTTAAAGGACTTCTAAGCTTTGTCGATCTATATTCGGCCCGAGAGCTAACGTACGATAGGGATCGCCTACAAGCGCTTTCCGGCCTGGCAGAGATGATGGCACCGTTCCTAGGCGACTACCTTGCCGGACAGTGGAGAGGTTCATACATATCTGACCTATTTTTGCGGATTGGTAAGCTTGTCCCTGGGCATTAAAGACCTGGAGAGTGTGGTGGGCCATCTTTAACCTCGGTCTCTGCCAAGGCGAGGTGGCATTCTGGGGCAGGGAAGAATAACATCGCTCTTGGCTGTACCAGTGCCTGACCCCTGGGACATTGAACATCGCGGAGCCACTGCAATACTCAATTTTAGTGCACAAGATTCTCGTTCCCAAGCATTTCGAAATCGTCGAGCCCATGATCTCAATGTCATGTTTTGTACAGCGAAAAACAACGGGAAACACGATTACGGAGACGTATCATTCGCACTTTTGCTTGTGGAAGGCAACTTGAAAACGTTGAAAATATGGAAAGATACAATGAACATTGCGGTTTCACTTTTGCCACCCTACTTCGAAGTGGAGGCGGAGCGTGTGGATGAGACAAGCTGTGAGGTGGAAGTGGCTGGAGATGGGCTCGGGATTAAGATGAATCCTAGGGTTGCTTCGTAGAGGTCTCCGTTCTTTCGCGGCTACATATTCAGCTTGAACGGGCCGCACAAAATCTCTAGTTCGAATATTAATTGCCTTCTCGGTATCTCCCCAAACATCTGTCTGCACTTGTCAAGAAGATCTCACCCAAGTTATCTGGAGGTACTTTCATATTTCGACACATAGAAATATTGAAGATTCCTGACCAGTTTTAATAGAAATACAGGATTAATGTTATGAGAGGCTCGCAGAGAACAAGAGTGGCAAGTTTCTAAATTTCAAACCACTTCAACTTGTCACCACTCAAGCACCGTTGTGTAAGTTCATGGATGGTTTGTGAAAAAAATAAAAATCTTTTGGCTGCATTGTCTTTCGTGAGGGACGTTGTGGATATATGCCCATCCAATTATGTCGTGGGCCCCAGCGGCGTCAGGCCTTACGCCGACCTGGCCTAGAATTGCGGTATGGTGGTGATCTATATAGTTCACCACACTCCTACAGGCGCTACGAGTAACCTCTATGCCCACTATAAGTAGACATACTTAAGTGCGTATAAGATATCGAATTTGTGCATGTAGCTGAAATTTGATCATGTCTAAGTCGGTGTAACCCCATTTGGCCCACCCCCCCATTTGGCCTAAATTTCCTATTAAAATCCACCAAAATCGTAATTTTTATCTCCACCATAAAATATAGTATTATAACCAAAAAAGTATTATTAAATAGCTTATTCTTTTCTTATTATTATAAAAATCAATCTAAAAGTCCTTTAAAACTTAAATATTATAAAAAGAGTTTTTAAACTAAAAAAGAATTTTTTTTTCTTTTTTTCTTATAAGAAAGAAAATATATCTTATTATAACTTATTTAAATTAAAAATTTAAATTAAAAGGGGACTACTTTCTATAACCTTAATATTTAAAGAATTAAAAAATAATATTATCTTAAATACTACTAGTATTTCTTATTTTCTCTTAACTTAATAAAATCTTCTACTAATATTATAGTATTATAATATTTTAAACTTAATTCCTATAGTAATAAGAAAAAGATAAGCTATTTAATGATATTTTTTTGGTTATAATACTATATTTTAAGGTGGAGATAAAAATTGCGATTTTGGTGGATTTTGGTGGGAAATTTGGGCCGAATGGGGGGGTGGGCCGAATGGGGTCGCACCGACTTACATCCCTTCCGTCGTAAGGTTGCAACATCAACCGATCGGACTATGTTGGCTTTTCACTTGTATTGATTTTTCTCACAACCTTTAGAAGAGGAGTTTCAGGGCTGGCGCCATTCGCATTCAAATAGAATAGCTCTAATCTAATATTACATCTGAAAATTTTGAAAGATGTCTGAGCATAAGCTTGTTCCCCTTTGCTGTATATTGCAGTTCTCAAATACCTTCGACAGGGCAGTTGACTAACAAGTTATGATTTCCAATCTCGGAGTAACAGGAGACAGCGCCCCTTCTAGGCTCTGTATTCAGGTGGATGGCATCATTGTTTTCTAGCGTGGAAGAAGACATCTTCATCTAGAACTCAAGAGCTGCAGATAGTTGCCTCTAATGATTGATGGTGAAGTTTGATTGGCCTGGAGACTTTGAATTCGATTCTCCAAGGCTCGGTGCAAGGTTCGCGTCATCCCACCACATTGCACTGCACTAGCCATGTCTTCCATTGCGGCTGCCGTGCCTTGTGTCTGTTCCCAACTTTGAGCTCCCGATTCAATTCAGAATAAGTTGACCGTTTCCCTGTTCATTAACCGCCTCAGGCATTGTAAAGAGTCTTGGTAATCGGGAGAACTGGGATAGAAGGTGCCTACACGGAGAAAGGAGCGTTCTGATGCGCCTTCCAAAGGGACCAGTAGCAGCTTGAGACCATACCCGTCTCTTGTCTCTGGAAGACTCTTTCCGTGTGTTTTTCTAGATGAAACTAGCAACATAGTTACCCGCGAGATTAATTCTTTCAATGGTCCTCTGACATTTCTAAGCCGGGAATGATTTCCTGAATCGAGTTGAAAATCCAGGTGCAGTCCGTAACGAGGCCTTCCAGGTCCGTGATCGCAATTTTCACCCGATTTCTCGGGCTCGTTTTTCGAGTCGAAAAGAGTGAAATTGACGCACAGTGGGATGTTAGGATAAGAATCGCCCTTCATGAACCGAATCTCAGGGTGGCTGCCAAAAGCCTGAGATCCGGCTAGCCACTCTGGTGATTCAACCCAGTACAGAGAAGCCAGACCCAGAACAAACCCTTCAATGGTCAAGCATGCGTCTTCTATCGCACCATAGGGGTTTTCGCCGGCTAATGAAATGTCACTGTCGACGACGGTGATTTCTGATTGACAGACATACGCACGATTGGGTCGCAAGTCGAATCGCACCTTGCCGCGTGTGAGGCAACTCCACGATGGGATCAGGTAGGGCTTTTGGAGATGACGCTTTATGATGTCGTCCAGTGACGGGCGCCGGGAAGTAGCGCTCCACAGTAACGTAATGTGAAGCCTGTCCGCCCAGTGTCCAGCGAGGTATTTCTCTTGCAACTTGTCTCCAAACAACCTCGCTAAGCCTGATAATGCTGGAAGCAGATCTGTTGGTTTCGTAAAGGATGACGGTGTGAAAGCTGTGTAGCAATGTGAAACATTTTGCCAAGCTTGGTGCAACTCGTCTTTGCTTTGGAGGGATTCGACTGACTTGAGCTCGCTGAGCCCTGCAAGTTTAGTCCCATCCTTCGACATGTATTCGCTGTCCCGGCCAAAGTACACACCGAAGTGCCCAAACACTATGCGCGCGCCCGCCATGACATCTTCCTGGAAGGTCCAACCCCTTCGGGTCCATTGGCTACACTTGAGATCGTTATGAAGATCAGGGACCAACTTGGAGCCTAAGCCAGATTCGACTTGGCTAAGCGCATGAGTGAAGTACATCATGAACGAGCCATTGACTTCAGGCCGAGTTTTCGATTGGAATGGGAACCGCAGGCTATGTTGCTTCGGATTGAGAAATCCTTCATTGCAAGTTCTTGAAGACGCCGCGATCAAAGTGACACGTGCATTTCCATATATCTCATTCATCTGGCCACACTGTCTCTGCCAGTCTAAAATGTCGTCTTGCAAAATGCAGAGGGAGTCCGCCCAAAGGTATGGTATGGAGAGAGTCCGCGCCGTTTTCACCGCGTCTTTTAAAACCGGTGAAAGGGTCTCATAGTCCAGACTCTCGAGATATTGTTGAAGGTTTGTACTCGTGACTTTAGTCTGAGATTCTGCATCTTCGCGAGGACCCCAACAATAGCTCAAGGCGCAATATTGTTGTCGTTCTCCCGAGTTGGCCCTGACGTTGTCTCGCTCAATTATGCGCAAGCTGCTGATTCCCACATCGATGAGCCTGTCCGGAAGGTAGCATGCATTATTGTCACATATCTCAGGGGCATCAGTGCGTTCCTCCAATTTCTCTGTCAAGAAGGAGGTAATTTCGTCGTCTCCGTGGTTTTGAATGACCTCCGGCCTGATGTTAAGCCATTCTTTGACGGCTGGACTGTCTGAGAATCATTCAGAAACTAGGTAGAAACCTTTCAACGGTCTAGATGGTTAGGAGGGACTGCTTACCGGCAATGGCAGTTACTTCAAAATGCATGTAGACACTTGAACCTTGTTCGAATGTGACTTTGACGACCAAATACTCTAAAGCATAAGAACATGGCCATGACGAGCGTGGCGGTGAGAATATATTCCCACCGTACCGGAACTCGAATTGCAGGCGCTGGTGATCAGTTTCCATGATGATCTCCTGAGACAAGTGATTCAAAGCGTCATTGAATCTGCCAGATAGGATAGCCTCTCGTAAGAAGCCGCAAAACCCGCAGCCTGCTTGGGCTGAATCAAGCAGACCCGACAGGTTGGGCCAGTCGTCCGTGGGCAGTGGTTGAAATCTTCGCCCAGCGTTCACAAGCTGCACACGATCCTGCAAAGTTAGACGGCCATTGATATGTTCGAAGCCTAGATCGTGGTGGCGCAACGCTTCGCAATGAGCCTCGCGACACGTATCGCAGAGCCGCACAGGCTCATCAGGAACCTCTGGAGGTAATTCTGCAGGGACTCCGATGGCGACGGAACTCTGGGACACATTCTGAGAGGACATCTTCGACGAAAGAGAAGTCGTGCTGGCAGAGCCGGAAGCTGGAATACCGCAACATGAAAATAATAGAATCCGTCTGCATAAAGAGGGGTTTGGTCACCTGAAGTCAGCCCACCCGGCTCCAGCTTGTCCCCCTGCACAGCTCGCATACTGTGACGAATCGGGCCAGGAAGTTTGGGTGACACAGCGTATCCGAAAGGTCGCATGGACGCAGATCGAACTTCAGCGAAGGGTTGCAGTCCTAGTCAGAGGCTTGCTGGCCGATACAAGGTCGTGCATTCTGACTTCACTCGTAACAGAAGTCGCACAGTTGTGACGGAGGCTGTGCAGAGCAGGAAAGCTACTCGCACCAGGCTTGTAGTAGACTAAGGGCTTTTGACGAGGATCTAATTGGTTGATCGGGGTAGGGTGGTGGAATATAACCGCTTGATTGTGTCAAGAGATCGAAGCCTCGCATGGCATGGCTGAGTTAGCCACCAATATATGGCCAGGTGGAACCGATCTCTGTGTGCTGACAGATACGAACACGGATAGTCTCTCTGTTCAGATGAGTAGGGGTATGAAGTAGTTATGCCGAAGTTCGCTAAATGTTGTGGCGGAGCTGAAATTACGGGGGTCCAGAGCGACAAATGTCCAAAAAGTCAAATTTCTCCAAATTTAGTCTAAATTATCTCATTCAGCTTAGACTACTTCTACATAGTAACAAGCCTTATACCCTTAATACCTTATTATATATATAATTCTTTTTTTAATATTATAAGGTAATAAGAGATAAGTTAAAAAAATAAAGAGATTTAAGCTAATTTTTAAAATATTAAAAAAAACTTAAATTAAAAGTAAAATTAAGAGTATATATATCTTTTTTTTAAAAGAAATCTTAGGGATTTCTAGCTAGTATAGTGGAAAATCTCTAAGTCTGTAATCTTTTTAATATTAAGGCTTTAGTTTACTTCCTGTTAAGACTAGATTTTTTAGTTTTTTTTTACTCTGATAATTAGAAGGTACTTGTTTGCTCCCTGCTTAGATTAAATTTTTTTTTAAACCTTTTTTTTTTTTTAGGTTTTTTTTTTTTTTTTTTTTTAGTTTTAATTTTTTTTAGTTTTAATTTTTTTTAGGTTTTTTTTGGGTTTTTTTTTTTTAATTTTAATTTTTTTTAGTTTTTTTTTTTTTAGTTTTATTTTTTTTAATTTTAACTTTTTTTAATATTTTTTTTTAATATTTTTTTTTAATATTTTTTTTAATAAAATATCTTTAAAAAAGGAATAATAAAGCTTTCTCTTACTATTAGTAAGGTTTTATTATTTTTAATATATTTATTTAGGTACTTAAATTCTAAAAAGTAAATAAGTAGTCTAAGCCCACTAAGATAAGCTTGAAATTTTTGGAGAAATTAACTTTTTGGACATTTGTCGCTCTGGACCGCCCTATGAAATACCCAAATAGGTTTAAGCCGCAATCCCAAGCCACCTAGGCAACACACCCAGGCATCTATATACCATAACTAAAGGACTGCTCTACTCTTTACGGGTAGTATAATACTAATTTCTACCTGTAAATCCTGCTTTTACTAATAAATTATTAGTAGAAGGGGTTTCTTTACAGGAAAGTAGCCTGTATACTAATATTACAGGGTACATAGCTGTTAAGAATTTTTAACCACTTAGAAGCTTCCCCCACCAGAACGACTCCTCCCCCCCAAAGGGGGGGTGTAAGGAGATTTACCTAAGCAGATTTATCGTGCCAAGCATAGCAGAAGGAGGGGGGTCCAGGGGGTCTCCCCCTGGTAAATAAAAGAGCCCCCTTCTTTCACCTCCTGCAGTGACTGCAGGGCAATAACCTAGTATCCCTTATTCACGTAGCTTAATGTCTCCCAATCGCAAATTCCATCATTGCCGCGTTATTTTGTAGCAAACACATGCAATGAGTGCTTTGATTGAATACCGTCCTGCAGGGGTCGAGGAGATCCTAAGGGTAGAGCAAGCCTCAGCGGACCTTTTCGTGCTCTCCCTAACCCGGCGCAACAAGTCCAACATCTTCTCTGAGGCCATTGAGAAACTCGACGGCGGCCTCGAAGAAGCCGATCTCATCCTAAAAAACCTCAAATCATGGGCCCCAGAGGTAGCAGAGCGATTCTACACCCGGACGTCAGGCGACATCCTCGACACCCCGTTCCGGCTAATCTGCTCGAGCCCCACAGGCATCCCCTTTGACGCAGCCTTCGTCATCAGACAGTACTTGGCGATCAGCTACAGCTGGCACAACAAAGACTGGCCCGGAACACCACACTCTGCTCCCGTGCCCGGCAGCTTATGGCCCATCGGCAAGAGATTCGCGGACGCGATCCTGGGGCTGCGGGGGCACCCCCGGGAGGGCGTCTGGATGGACCAGGTCTGTGTCAACCAGCAAGATGAGGATGAACAGCAGCGAGCTATCGCGTGCATGGACATCATCTACAAGTCGTGCCGGAGGCTGGTTGTGCTCCTTGAGGATGTCGAGCTGACAGATGAGGAGGTTGCCCTGTGCGGGCGGTACGACGTCCCAGACCTGCGCTGGAACATCACTGCTCAACCCGCTGAAGCAGATATTCCCGTCCTTATCTCGCTGTTCGACAAGGTAGCCCAGGCGCGTTGGTGGAAACGAGCCTGGTGCTTCCACGAGTTCGTCGTCGGGGAGCCGTGGTCGAACAAGAGGCACCAGCAGGCGCACAACACCGTTTTCGTCCTCGGACACAGACAGGACAAGACCTTCACGATCTCGTGGCTCGTGCTGCAATCCATCCTGTCGGACGTGATAATCAAGGTCGACCACCACACCCCAGACAGCGCATACATCAACCCGATCCTGTCCGGACTCGACGACCGCACGTCGCCACTCCTCGACAGCCCGGACCGCAAAGCCGGCGCGACGAGATCCAGCTTCGTGGCACGATTCAACAGCGTTGCGCAGACGGGCTGCCTGAAGCCCGGCGACAAGCTCAGCGTGTGCATCAACCTCCTCGGGCTGGGGCTCGCCTACGTCCGCACTACAGAGCCATCCGCCGACGAGGTGTACTACCTGGCCGTCATGTTGGCGCTGGCGGCTGGGGAGAAGACGCCGTTGTCCTTCGCGAGCAACCAGCCGCTGATGCTCGGCGGGCGGCAGTCATGGCTGATGCGGCCCATCATGGGGGCAGACACCCCGCTCCGCAAGTTTACCCTCGGCGATATCAACGGCATCCGTAGCGTCTCAGCGGACCGGCTGGAGCTCGACCTGATCGTCTTCAGATATTCCTTCGAGCCGACAACCGACGAGGAGCTCGGCAAGACGTACGCCGTCTTCCCGGACGCGATCGAGAGCACGCCCCCGCCCCTCAAGTACGCATGGCGCAGTGCTATGCAGCGCTACCGGCCGGACGAGGAACTGGAGAAGCCCCGGCGGCAGTTCTTGGCGGCCGTCATGGGTGGCGGACGCGGCCTGGCGATGCGGCTGTGGGCGCAGTTGGAGCGCGACGTGGTCGAGTATAACTACAACACGGGCATATTCGCAGACTTCCAGGCCAACGAGGACCTCAGGCCTAACGCAGAAAACTTTCTAAAACTGCTCCATGCCAATGGTTCCGGGATGGAGGACAACTCAGGCGAGTTGTTCACCCTTGATGCTGCCCTGGCCTTCTTGACGTGGATCACGGACCCGAGGTCTATTTACTGGATCTCCTGGCGCACGTTGAGGGCCCCGTGCAGCCGAGATGGCGAGCAGGTACTCTTGTCGGGATTCTCTGCGACCAAGAATTTCCAGGTGTCCGAGAAGCAGGCGCCGAGGCCGGTCTCGGTGGCTATACCGACGGATCTGCTACACGCTGACTGCTCTTTGACAAGAGCGTGGGTGTTAACGCAGGTCGGCGAGGAGGGGGCAGAGGGAGCGTGGAAGGTTGTAGCTAAGTGTTTACTGCTAGGGAACACTGATTTATTGAACGAGATGGAAGGGACAGGCACTGGTGAACAGTCTGAAGCGGCTGTAGAGTTGAGGACGAGACAGGTTGTTTTGGGTTGACCTTAGAGGCCAGCGTTGACCCTGTCATTAAGCTGACAATTGACCGTCCCCTAGTTACTAGAATAAAGATGCCAAGGGCTGGACACACATTTGCTAGTCTCTGAATATATATGAGATAGAGCTAATAGGACCAGTTCTGCAAAGTAAATATCCTTTACCTCAGGGTCTTGCCCAAGCACTATTGCGGGTGTATAATTAAGAATTACGACATCTGGACCTGGGACCAGCAGAATTGAACCAACCTTGACATCTCGAATGAGTATCTGGAGATTTGCCGAAATTCGCTCTCAGCTTTTAAGACACAAACTGGTGCCCCAACACAGAAGCAAGAAAATAGTAACCATCAACATAGGAATGCCCTAGTAAGGCGAGGGCCGGGTTAGCACACACCAGGCAGCACGGAAGAAAATGATATCAAATTCGTCCTTTAGAAACCCATCTCCCCACGCCGCGACATGCTTTCTCCATGGACAGTAATTATGTTATGCCAGACCGGGACGAATCTTTTTCCCCATCTTTCTTTCTTTCCGTATACACCTTCTCGTACAGTTCGGTCAGTCGGTGATACCCCAACCCCCAACCAGTCCATTGATCTCGTCACACATCTCCCCTCCGCCTCCTGTACTTTGTTGTGCCAGGCCCTCATCCCTACCAGCTAAGATACACATAGCCACAGTATGATATGGATGCAAGCCTCGTGACCTTTCGAACATCGGTCCCTCGTATAGTCGAGAGACTCCTTGCCGCTCAGAATATCCCCAGCTCGTCACAACTAGCAACAAAAGCCCTCATCTCCCTACTAATACTCCCACTGCTACACCTCCTCCCACCCCTGGGCCCGTGCCTCGGCGGCGTGGGCGGTGTCGGCGAGTGCTCCACCTCCTCTTCATCCTCCTGCTCATCATCATCATCAAAGACAGAGCAGCGCGAAAGGTCGGCCAGTCCCTACCTGGCAAACACCTTGACCACGCCGTCGCCCCCGCCGCTCACGACCCACCGCCCGTCCTGGCTCCACACCACCGCGCACGCGCCCTCGCCACGCATGATGCGGTGGGAGGTGATCTCCTGCGTGCAGCTGCGCTTCTCGAGGGACCAGAACCGCAGGGAGGCGTCGTGGCCGGCCGAGACGAGCTCGCGGCCGTCTGGGGATAGGGAGAGGGCGGAGATGGATGCCGGGTGGGCGACCATGTTGTATGTACATTGACCTATTACGAAAGATGCCGTTAGTGGCCTGGCGAAACTTGGGGAACCGGATGCTCCGTGGACGTGCTGCACTTACCGCTGTTGGCGTCGAAGAACCGAATGTATTGATCCTCGTGGCCAGAAATTATGACACCTTCGACACCGCTGCCCGCCATTTGCCTCCCGCCGCCAGTCGGTCCCCCACCGCCGGAGTTAGAGTCCTCCTCGTTGCCTCCCAGTCCGCCATGACCCGGCTGATGTTGACCCTGGTCGAGACCCGAGGTCGTGGCGACAACGGTGTTGACACTTGTGTTGATTGAACCATCATATGTCTCCAGGCTGGCCATGCTGCCAATCTCTTCGCCTGTTCGGGTATCATAAACGACTATGGCAGCATCCGAGTAGCTGACGACAAAGTTTTCACCAGAGGCGCTCAGGGCCGTGATGCAGGTTGGCGACGCGGTAGAGTTGGGTCGGGAGATGGTGTGTACTAGGGTGTGGTGGAACGGGCTGTTGGTCGCCATTGTCGGCTGGGGGCTGCTAGGGAATGCGGATCCAGAGCTCATGCTGTTTCCGCGCACGCGACCACTTCCACCGGCTCTTCGGCCGGCCGAGGCTGGAGGCGGTTGCGGGCTGGTCAATTGCGGTGGTTGGCTGACAGCCCATAGACGGACAGTACCATCGGCCGCACCAGAAGCGACAAGTAAACGGTCTGGGGTTCCGTAGGGGTTTTGTTGGCCGAAAACCGCACCGAGCGTCGCCGGCAAAACACAGATTGTCCACACGGCATCGGTGTGGCCGTCAAGGGTGGCCTTTGGGTCTACTCGTCCGCGTTCCCATACCCTGATAGTAGAGTCTTGGCCGCCTGAAAAAATCCATCCGTCTCCCTGTGCGCGACCTCCTGTGGAAAAGTTGGGCGATGGTGACCATGACGACAAGCAGAGAACAGCGCCGTTGTGACCACGATGTGTGAAATCGGCTTGTACGTCTAGGTCTGAGACGGCCGACGCTGCATTAAACGCATGCGGGCTACCTCGAGGTATGTGGAAGCGCTTGATGAGGCCATCATCGCCTGCTGTGCAAATTTCAGGTTCACCCGGGCTGCCACCGCCCGAGAAAATAAGAGTTCGCACTGTGTTCAGGTGGCCGCGAAGCCCGAATCGAAGCTTGAAGTTTCCGCTCTCCACTTTCTGAGCCAAAGCATTCAGTGACATCTCCTGATCGCTACTCCGTCGTCGTGACAGTGAGCTCTTCCGGCGGTGCGCCAACGGGCCACGGTTCGGCGATTTCGGTAGGTTGTCGGCGGTCGGGAAGACATCGGTATCAGGCCTGTTCGACGTCGACTGCTGGGCATGACCGGCAGGGTCTGGGAAAGATGAATCGTTGAAGTCCCACCCGTCAGGGTCTATCGCATCTGGTTTCGACCCATCGAAACCGACTCGCTCAGACTGCACGGGAGGCTTAGGGCCCTGGTTCGATTCTGGGGGCACTTCGTCAATCATCCGGCTGGTGACAGACGCAGATCCAGGCCAGTCTGGCGTAGGATCATAGCCTTGCTGGCCTTCGGCAGACCTCTGCATTGGCTGTGCGACAGCCGCTGGCTGGGGTTGTTGTATATCGGGATTCCTCACTGACAGCTGGTTGCCAGGCTGTTGTTGAATCGGCTGCACGTGGTTGCTCATAGCAGCTGGCTGTCGTCCCAGGACTTCGCGCAAGTTGTTTTGGGCTTGGCGATACACCGGGTCCATCTGCTGTTGGCTGTTCGGCAGCCCGTAACCCTCGCCTTCCCGCAGGTCCTCTAGGATTGGCAGCGGGGGCGATTCGCGTGGAGGCATGGGGTTGGCAGGAGTGATCATGAGGTAGGTGAACTCGGCTTGGCATTGGTCGAGGAAGGTCTTGAGTTCAGATCGCTGCGACTCGTCGTCGTCTATCCGCTCGAGATCCACGCCCAGATCTTGGGACGCGCCGGGAACATTTTCGGATGCAGCTATACATTAGGTCAGATCGAGGGACGTTCGACTGGGGCAGGGGACGTCGTAAAACTCACACCGCAGCTTCGCCTGTATCAACTCTTCACGGTCCAGCTTCTTCGGCTTGGCGCTCTGGTCTTCCACTTCCGTCCCACTGGCAGCAGCCTTGAGCTGCGCAGCTTGGTCCTTGACTTTGGACTCGAGTATGGCCACATACTTCTTCAAGGCCTTCTGTGTCGCATCCGCACGTCTCGCAGCGCCCTCGAGGTTTGCTATACGACCCTTCATCTCCTGTTTCTCAATCTCCCAGGCGTTCCTATCGCGCTCGTGACGATGCCATTCGGTCTGGAGGAAGCGCATTACACCTTGCAGCGTATACTCAGTGGCCTGGGGCTGCGCGCCCCCTGGGTTGCCATTGTTCAAGCCGCCGGCGCTGCCTCCTTGACCACCAGGGTTCATTGCGCCGGCCATATCTCCTGCTAACCGGCTGGGTATAAAGTTTGGGGTGCGTGGGCTTCCCAATGCGACCCCGTTGACGTGATTCCCGTTCGCGAGAAGGTAGGAGGGTAGGTTCATGCGAGGGGCGCAGTTGGTCCGATGACCAGCACGCTGGGAAAGCTACCAGTGGAGGTGTTTGTCGAAGGAGGCTGTCCCGTTGCCCTGCTCGCGTTCCACAGCGAGATCTCCTGTGTTGTGATGGGTTTCCTCCTCACGTCGAGTGGGAGATTGTCCTTGTTCGCAATCGCATTTGAGCCGCGGGACAGGGGTTCGGCTGTTCTCGGGCTGTCGAACAGCATGCAAGATGCTGTGACAGCTTCGTGGCTTTTGGACGCAGTATGACGAGACGCAGGTACGTCAGTCGGGCCACGACACGCAACGACTCGTTGGCGGTCGCGGTGACTCGTCGCGTGGGGGCGCGGGCGGATTGCCGTCTCGATAGTGCCGAAAGCGATGAGAACGGCGAGATTTCAAACACCTTGAGCCGTCGGCCGTCACACAGTCGTTACGTCGCGGCAATGATGGGCTCTGGTCGTGGAAAAACTCGGCTGATTGTCCTCTTGATTCCTGCCAAAATGCACATCGGCCTGGGCGCCAGAGCTCCAAAAGGCTGGGTGCAGTGTTGCCGCCTCTAGCACGGCAAAAGCGGAGCTCGAGTACCTTGCCTGTGCCAATCATGATTTGCCGGGGTAGCCCCTGAGCCAGCACGGGCCACGTATTGCACTAGGAGCTGATCCCTGTGGCTCTGTCTCCTAACCCTGGCTCACACGACGACAACACAGCAACTTGAGGACGTCATCTCATCCTTCCACTGCAGTTGTCCTTCATGAAAGGGGTGGATTCAAGCTCAAACAAATCAGCCAATCCACTCAGCAGAGCAAGTTCTCACGTGGGTTACTGTCAGGCTACAAGGAGTTCAATGTGTTGCACCAAGCTGAATCTGCGCCATTTGCTGAATTCTCCAGGTGATGAACCCGACTGGCAACCAATTTACAACAGACAGGTTTTAAACGATCCCAATGACATGGCCATTACCTCGGGCCCTGGAAAATTCACTTAATTTCACCTCAGGTGGGATGACAAGTGACGTGAAAACCCCCACTACACAATTTCTCGACATTGTTTGGGCGCCGTCCCAATTGACCAAAGGGCCTTCAATGCCACAGCATGTCAATGTTCTGGTGCTTAGACGATGGACTAATAAGGTCGACTTACTCATTTTGCCAAGCAATTTTATTCAATTACATTTCCGTCTCCGTTCGGAAGCTTCCGCGTTCACACCGCACGTGCGCAGTCTGTGGTAGAGGAATAGTGGTGGCATCCTATCAGTGAATTAGAGGAGTTTGGGCATTCCAATCTCTGCTCTTCTACAAGAATGGATCGCTTACAAGTTCAGCACAACGGCGCTGAGGCGGGAGGCAGTAAGCCCGTCTTCGCGGGGCAGGTTGTGTTGCCTCACTTGTCCTTCCATGATGATATGCTGTGTCGAGCGGATGTCTGGTAGTATCGCTTGGCCAGGTAAGTAACCAGTTGCGCCGATCGTGTATTGGTATGAGCCCCATCCCCCGCATCCTTGTGGTCGTCCTTTTTCTATACCTTTTCACCAGAAACAAAAGCCCGGGAACGCACATGATCAGCACCGTCACCAACAAAAGATAAGCTTCTATGCTTGCGTTGAAGGCCATTTTAGAGTCAGAAAAGTTAATCGCATAATATTCTTTCTCTTGTTCTTCGTTATGCCCAGTTGAGAGGAATCGTTGACAGACGTAAATCAAATAGGCGACTGTCTGATTGTAAGGAGGTGGTGTGGTGTTTCCCCGAATAGATCAGCCGCCACGAACAGCAAGAATTAGCCAGTGAGGGAACCCAGATTTTGAATCTCAACATTCTCATCCACAGGAAGCCCGCGACCGTGATAACACAGCCCGGGCAAGAGCCTCATTGATTGACAAAGCAAGACTTGGTATTGGGTGTTCATCAACAAGGGCCTCGGACCCAATCAGGAGCCTCAGATTCTGGACGCACCTTGATTCAAACCAACAAAAGGAGCGCAGCCGCATCTCAAGAGTACCTTGCATTGCACGTCGAGTTACAGATCCAATGTCGAATTCCAGATTGTGGACACAAACCGGGACACGACGAGCCCTGTGGTATCAGCACAGCCACCAAGGCACATCTGTGTTAGTGTTAAATACCGTGGCCAATGAACCACTCCAGAAAATGGTTAGCAGCAGCTGACAGTTTGGAAGGATGTGGCAGCGCCAGCATCATATGTCGTCCCACCCATCTTGGGGCCGCGGAAAAAGAGGCCGAAGCAACCCGTGCCATCTTGGATGATTAAGTTACTGTCGACAGGGAAATCGTAATGGTATTCTTTCACGTGTCCAGCATAGGACAAATTGAAATTGTCACGTCCGGCAGGCTGTAGCTTCTCCAGCTGCTCTCAGTGACCTTTTCCCAGTAGATTGCACGAGTCGGATCCAGACATTCAGGGTGCTGTGCTCTGAGAGTAACAGCTGTCATTGGACGCATATGCTTCACTGCCTGGTTGGGCATGGCCACTCCCTTTCTTGCATGATTACCCAAGCCCTCCTGCGTTCTCTCCACCGTTACACAACCAAATCTACAGGTCGTGAATGGCCAGATTCTGGTTGACTGCGTCTTTGCTGTCCCGGTGTGAGCCGCATGTCAGATTCAAATCCCGAATTGAGCTTGCATGGTTCGCATTCGTGGTTCGCATGCCCGCCAAGTATGCTTCCTGAATACTTAACGTTGCGGTCTGCCCTCGCTCCGAGTGACCGTGTAGTGCCTCCCTGCTTCGTCCTCAAACCATCTTTCTTTTGACTTCCACGTTCAACGCGTGTATCCGCTTTTTATCGTTCCTTGAAAAGCCACTCCATCCCCACAGCTCAAGCACAGTATCTCAGAGTTAAGTTTTCCCGCTGGTGACCCTGAGCCTTACATGAAGTCATGAATCCACCGCCGTGTGCTAAATCTGGCGCTGGACGTCTTCAAAGTCTCTGGCTTCAGCACAAGGATGTGCTTCATCTGTTATATATAACAGAGAACAAGACACTGAGTGAGGTAAAGCACACCATGGAGAGTGTGCAAGATTTCCCCGTGCCTAGGTAAGTTCAATGACGAAAGAGAGGAATGACATGGAATCGGTTCAGGCTCTGATTGTTTTAGGCTGCATGACTACGAGGTTGCATTACGAGAGATCCTGAAGCTCAGAAAGAATTTGAAAAGGTCAGACTGGCAGTCTATTGGCGCTCACATCTCCAATCGCGATAGGGAAGGTAAAGAGAGTGAGGTCTTGTGGAACGATCGCCCCTTGACAACAAAGAAGGTTCGGAAGGAGGTTTTGCGGAATCGAAAAATGAGGGGATTGGTCCTCCCAAATAGTGAGTTTTTATTTTATGTTTCTTTCATCTGCTGTTCCCAAGAACTGGCTGCTTAAAAATCTTGACAGGAACAGTTGAGCTGCCAGTCGGCATAAAAATCAGGACGCCTCCTGGTTCACCACGTGCATCACAGGAACTACTTGTCATGACACCACCTGCGGGACTACAATTAGATCCGCAGTCCTTCACTTGTGTGTCGTATCATGGCGTGCCAAATACGTTCCAGGCCAATTCATCCGCCAGTGGCGTTCAGATCGCGCTTCGTGGGACAGGCCCAGTTGATGCCGCGCGATTCCGCCACTTGCGCGAGGACATCCCATTCAATCGATTCATATCAGAGCTAGTAAAACTAGGTGAGCTGCTCCTGAACGATGTGGATTCTTTACCTATGTTTTAACTAACCAAGCTGGTTGAATAGCAAAATCACACTTGCTTCCCATCACTGTGCCAATCGAATCCATCTGGATCCCTGGACCCCGGCTGGTTGGTTCGAATCCATCCTTAGACATGCTCGCACGTGTCACCTTCGAATGCTCAAACAAAGAATTCATAAACTGGAGGTCCGACGACAACAGTTGGTTTCTGAAGTGGTTCGGCGTGTCTGCAGACCTCACGATGCTAAGGACATTCTTCTCCGTCAAGACCCCGACAGTATGCGCATTATATGAACATCTGTGCGGAGAGGTCAGACGTCTCCAGAGACCCGCTCCAGCGCGAGTGCTGTTCGAGGTCCGGGACACAGTGAGAAAGAACTACGCGATGATCAATTACGAGGCATTTTTTCTTCGGACCGCAGTGCAAATTGGATCGAGGGCAGATGGAATGTTCGAATGTGCCAAGAGTGCACTTGGGCATGTCTTGTCGCCGCTTAAAAAGGCTTCCCTCAGAACGACTCAACATTTGCAGTCTCTGTTCATGATAGCAGCAGCACAGCGGGACATGCCAATGCTGAGACTTCTCGTTGGCTCTGTAACGCATTCCGATGACAAGACCGAGTTTCAAGGCGATGGTGCTACGGCACTGCTGGCTTTACTCATGCGTCAGATTTATGTCTGGGATCTCGAAGAGCCGGAAGTCGACAACAACATTGCCGACTACATTGGACTCCTCATCCAAGGCGGCATCATATCAACGCTCCCGCCAGCATGGTGTTGCTGCGATGATCGTCCAGAAATTCCAATTAGAAACTGCGAATCACTCACAGTTGATGAGCTGGTCATGCTGTGCCCGGCCGCCAAACGAAAAGATCTTTATTCTGTGGTTCTACAGTGGAGCAACAAACATAGGTTTTTTATAAGCAAGGCGGGCATATTTAACGCCTCGCTGGAGGGCGCACATGGTCTCTTATCATATCTCCGGTCATGCGAAAAGAACCAAAGCTTCGACATCCATGCTACCATGCAGGAATGTCTATTGCTTGCGTCAATTCTGAATGATACACCCACAGCATCAGCCCTGTTAGAGCTCGGAACCGACCCCAAAGTCGGCCTTCTATGGAAAAATCAAGAACGGTATCACAAAGGAGTCCTGTCCTGGGATCCAATTGTCGTTGCTGCTGCAGCAGGAAATCTGGATATACTCAATTTGCTGGCGACGAGAGTGGATCTTGCTTCCCTTGTCAAAAACGTTCCTATCTGCGAGATTGTCCAAGTGGAAAATGCCCAGGAGAGGTACGGGATTTCCACAGGCAGGGAACTCCGGCGGTTAGAAAACTTGCAACGGCAATGCCTTTACAGCCGGACTCAGATCTCGGATATCGCTATCGCAAAGAGAACTGTGCATTTCGATCCATTTACCTGCCGTGGACATTTCTGGATGCCATGCGAAGAGTGCGAAGCGGCCAACAGGTCCTTCTTCGTGGCCGAAAAAAGGCGCATTGATACTCTCACATGGGTCCGCAACATTGCAACAGATCTAGGGATTGACCAAAGCCTCGACAAGGAGATAGTCATGGCTGCGTTAATGAATGACCAAGTAGCGCGCCCCGCCCAATACCGGACCACCGCATACCACCCTTGTGATGTGCTGCTACTCGAAGGGTTGGTTGATGCAAATATTGAGTACCGTGAAGATGACATGGATCTACTCCAACTTAGTATCCGTGCTCCCCGTCATTGCAGCTTGAAAGTGGTGGAGTTCCTCCTCAGCAAAGGACTTCAGGTCCATTCTCGGACCGCCGCGCTTACCGGGAACACGATGCTGCATGACGCACTGCTCAGCCGGTCTTGTGATCGGCCACAAATCGTGAAGCTTTTGCTTCGTGAAGGAGCCGACTACAAACATTGCGGAGAGGGACCCACAGTCTTAGAGGCATCATTATTGGGAGGGTATGAAGTTCACAAGCTCCAAGACACTTTGGACCTTTTCACCTATCTTTTTGGTGTGGGTGCTCCAGTACGACCATGGCCACGGCCGCGACTCAAGGCACGGTCAGCCCTGGTACCTGGGCTGTTGGATGCAGGTGCTAGGGACGAACTCATTCTTCAGGTCCTGGACGCCGGAGCGGAGTTGAACACGCCTGAATGTAGCAAACATTCCCGCATGTTCAGTCAAAAACCACTTCTAATGGCCATTATCCACCACCGTGAGAGATTGGCTCAAGAATTCCTTAGGCGAGGCGCAGATGTTCATGCACGCGGATGGTCCTCCTATGGTGCTCTCATGACAGCCTTGGAAGTAGCTTGTCTCGCGGGCAGTTCTCTGCAATTTATCGAATATCTGGTTGAAGTGCAGCGAGCCAACGTGAACGAGGCACCTCACCAACAGGGCGGTATTACTGCCCTCCAAAATGCCGCGGCCTGTGGGTCACTGTCAGTGGTAGAGTTGCTACTCGCCCATGGCTCCGACGTGAATGCTTTAACGGAAACAATGCCTCGATGCCGGGCACTTGATTTTGCCGCTAGGCACGGGAGACTAGACATGGTTGAGTTCTTGCTAAAAGCTGGTGGCCGCAGCGCCGCCGCTGGCCTCGGGGGAGCGATTCAACTCGCCAAAGAGAATGGCCACTTTGCCGTTCTTACAGTCTTGCTGGACTGGAAAAAAGAACATGGCAACAAGATGATTATGGAAGAAGCCGAATGGCAGCAGCAAAACCCAGATTCAGCGCGGGTGCTATTAGAGTCGTGGAGCGATGACGACTTTTCGGGGAAGTCGTCGTCCGAGTCTGGAGATTCTCTTGAAGGAAATATGGATGGGTAAGGATCCTGTGGATTTCTTATTTGAAATGAATCTAGAATTCACTGTTCATGAGCAAGCTTTTGAATCCCCGAAAAAGAAGATAAAAAAGAGGCGGAGAGGGAAAAGGCCAACCCTTTGCTTGTCTAATATCATTTTGGCGGGCTCGAAATCCCATTCTTTTTAACACCGGACTCCAATGCATTTGGACCTGTGATATAATTAGCTTCTGTGGAGACGGTGGAGTCTTTGACGGAGGCAGACCATGGCCACCTTGCCTTGGGGCAAACCACAGTGGGGACTCACGCCTTGAAGAACAAGCTATTTATGGTTTGTGGCTTAGAGGTTGTCCAGGTGGCTGTTCACGAGTTCTTATTACCCACTGATTTAGCCCCTTACTCTAGTCATTATTGATTGGGAAAGAGAGGTATCAACGAGATTATCGAGAACATTTCTGTGGGCCTTGACTGTGCCGCGCCCACTTTTACGGACATAAGCCACGCAGCCAACGTCGGCCTACCCAGCTTCGTGCGTCGGCCTACCCAGCTCTTTCTGTTGGCCCACCCATACAAAGGAAATAGGTGCAAACACTAACAAAAATCTTGTACACCTCGGATTCTAACAAAGGATTACCCCACCATCTACACACAAGCCCTCTACACACAAGCCCTCTGTATATAAGCCCTCTGCATACAAGCCCTCTGTACACAAGCCCTCTATATACATACTATATACAAGCCCTCTACATATAAGCTACATACAAGCCCTCTATATATAAGCCCTCTATACACAAGCCCTCTATATACAAGCCCTCTGTATATAAGCCCTCTACATATAAGCCCTCTGTATATAAGCTAGCCCTCTATGTATAAGACAGAGGGCTTGTGTGCAGAGGGCTTGTATGTAGAGGGAAGCTTTTTGGAGATACAGGGTAGCTCTTGTGATTAGTCAGAAAGTACTTAAGGTTTCTAGTAAAATGTTAGGAAAGATGTGTACTGGGTGGGCGTACAGAAAGAGCTGGGTAGGCCGACGCACGAAGCTGGGTAGGCCGACGTTGGCTGTAAGCCACGGCATGGACCAACAGTGTCTTCCCCTCTCCGTCATCACCTGGGCAGATTTACGACAGGCGACTCTTCGCCATCTCCTTCCAACACTCTTGGTTGTCCACATCCGAGATCAGTGCCAACTTGTCGTTATTGACCTGTCCACGATGTCCTCAGCCATCGCACTGCTCGATGACAGTCATTACTCTGCTCTTCAAAGAGCCATCAGCAACCTGCTCGACACCAACCTAGCTTTTGCTACCTATTCGCAGATCATTGACGGTTTGCCTACAGAGGATGTCGCATGGGATCGCAGCTGCCATAGGCTACAGGCTTCGCACCCTCTTGTCGACCACTGTAAGCTCTGTCCTGGCGTTGCGGACAAACTCAATGCTATCAAGGCTGATTTCCAGGTTGACAGCCTAACGTTTGATCACCACGTGAGTAACTAAATTTCTAGTCCCAACCAAATTACATCTTGGAATGCTGAGTTTTGTCTCAAGTTGCTTGAAGCATTTCAATCTGCACGACAGGAATCTCACAGCTTCAAATTGCGACTTATAGAGCTTGCAGCGGTGTCCCTGCACCAGATAGCTGTCAATCTTTTCCAGCTCAAGCTCAACCTTCACGATCCAGCGACAACCCGGGGCCTTGACGTTGACGCCGTGGTCAAGTGGCAACCGGAGCCGGAGCCGGATGATTTCTTCGTACTTGTTGAACCATGGCCAACACTCTTCACACATCCACACTTCACAGCATATGAGCAGTATCCAAACAGCATCGCAGACTTGGTGGGCTACTGGGCAGAGGACCGGATCCTAGGCGGAGTGGCAATTTTTGATCGCTTCAATAGCGAACCTGAGGTGTACTTCCAGTCGTGCCGAGAATCGGCGACTTGGCGTATATGGCAGTTATTACCCAGCCAGCAAGAGGATCTAGTGAAGTTTCTCGTCCAGGACCCACATGATCGGTCAGTAATTCCAGATGGCCTCTTACCTATTATGCCATCTCGTGCGAATACAGTCAGAATCGACCCGATCGATACGGTCACGGTCAACAAAGTCTACCGAGATGTATGGGAGAGAAAAGAACGCCCGAAACTCATGCGAATGCAGGAGGATATGGCACCATGTGTTGTTCGGTCTGACGACTATCCGGAGATGGAAGACACAGATAAATTAGTTAAGCGACTTAATCGATTCAGAAGACCCTAGGTTATCAAGAAGCAGGCAACAAGGTCATGGATCATACAAGAACTAACTCATCAAGAACAGCGGACACCAATAGAAAGTCAACATATTGTTGGAAAACCATGCATCCATACCTGAACAGTCTGCACTTATCTCTCAGTCTAAGCCTCCTCTAAGCCGTTTATCATTTTAGACATGAACAAACCTTTAATTATTGGGCGAGGAAATAAAAGTAGTTTTCTATCAGGTCCTCGAAGTTAGCCTGCTAACTACCCGAATAGTTATCCCTCAAGTTAAGCTACCCTTAAGTCTGGAATAGCCATAAGGATAGAATCTTACTATACTCACAGTAAGGTAGGGTAATCCTAAGATAAGTTTAGCTAAGTAGAGCTTAGCTTAGTTAAACTTACCTGGTATATAAAAATACCCTATATCAGGTTATACTAATAGCCTAGATCTTAAAATTATTTAACTAGATTACAGGCTAGTATACTAGTAGTCTAGATCTTAAGACTATTTAACTAAATTATAAGTTAGATAATTAAAGTAAGGGTTAAAAGCCCTAACTGGTACCTAGTTACCAAGCCTTGTAGTTTCCTTCTTAATTACTAGATAGTAATTAGGTTATTATATATACTAATTTATTACTATTATACCGGGGTTTTATTTAAAACTAGTATAATTTCCTAAAGGGGTTAAAAAGTAAAATAATAAGAATAATAATTTCGTACTAGTATATTTATACCTAAAAGTAATAATTATATAATTTAATACTAGTATATAGTATTTATATAAAAAAGCCTCGTGTAGTAACTAGTCTTGGGTAAAGATAATTAGCAGGTAACCTAATTAAAAAAAAGAATTATTAATACTAGTTATATAATCATACCTTAAGGGATACTAACCATTAGGAGTAAAATATTTAGGAGAAGATAATAAGTAGTATTTATAACTGTGATAAAAACGGGCTGGCTAGTCCTAACAGGTAGTAGATATAGTTACCATAAAGGAGGAAACCTTAAAACTTAGCCTAAATAAAATAACCGGTTAGTTTAATTTAATTAAAACTAGTTACACTACTTTTAAGACTATGGCTAATATCTTTTAACCAGTTAGAGCCTCTTTACTTAGGACTAGTTATAACTCCTAACTAGTTATAACCTCTTTACTTAAAACTAGTTATAACTCCTAACTAGTTATAGCCTTTAGGATACTAACTAGTATCTAGATATAACTAATCCCTATAGCTAGAGTAATAACTGGTTAGTAGCACGGTTAAGGGGTTTCTTTTAGGGTTTAATTTATACTAGCTACCAGAGTTTTAAGTAGTTAGGAGGGTAAAGTAAAGCCTTAGGTAATGGTGTAACTAGTCCCAATAGGGCTAGACTTAGTACAAAGCTATTTAACGTTTAGGATCCTAGAAGAGGTATACTAGTCAAATAATAGATAGTGTAACCGGCACATAGTTAGATGCTCCGAAACTTAGCCTCCTCTAACCAGTCATCACTTCAAAGCGACGACTGGTTAGAATCCCGCAATTAGCCTGGAGTCAGGGCTGGCAGCCAGGGGGCAGGGGGCCCACGTACACCCCTGCACGTGACCCTTATCGATAAGGCCCTCCTGCCTTACACCTACAGCCATGGGGCTTTTTCAGACCTTTGATTTCTTCCTTTCTTCCTTAAGACAGCCTACTCTTACATAATTTGGTGCACATTTCAAGCCTGTAAGCTATATAGCCTAAGTAATATCTCACCTAGGCGTTTATTCTTTCTCCCCCTTATCACAATTATAGTCCTAATAATCAACTTTAGGAAAAAAAACAAAAAGGGTATTATTTAATTTATTTACAAAATACCTATAATAACTATTAAACTTTAAGAATGCTAACTAATAATAAGTCTTTAAATTACTTTATTATTATCTCGCGACTTTATTTTAGCTGTGATACAAGCTAAACGTTATATAACCTTAGATATACTCTTACTATTTCTAATTATTATTTTAATATACTGTGATTATCTTAGTCTGGGCTATTAACATTTTAGCTTCTTAGCCTTCTACGGCTGGTGAACTACTTCTTGATAAGTAAATAACGTGGATAGGAATAAGGGTACTATTATAGATACTTACTATCACACTAGTAGCGGGTAAGCATTATAAACTTATTAGAATTAAAGGTAGGAAACTTATTGTCGCTACTGTTACTATCTGATCCAGGCAGCTAGCTTACGGTTAGATAATTACTTTACCTAGCCTGTAGCCCGTGGTTACGCTTATACGCGTCCTGTTAAGTACCAGCTTGAGTCGAGTTATTCTTTATTACGGTATATATTACCTTGGTATTATATATATAAGATGCTAAGTATATAATACCCTTAAGGAAGAGAAACTAGATAAGGGAAACCACATATTAGGAATAGTATAACCTCCTTTATATACTTAATATATTATATGTTAAATTATCTCTTCTTCTAGTACTATTACTAGGCTATAGCAGGTAGTATACTTAAAGCCCAAGGCTAGGATTATAGATATATATATTACTATACCCAACTATATTTATACTAGTATTTTATAATAAGCCTTAAGGTGGGAGAAAGTATATACGGTATATATAAGTAGTAAGAGTAGCTTATCTATTCTATTTTTCTGCTATAATAACTAAATACTTATATAGCTTTAAATAGGAATAATATACAGTTAAACGTGATATATATAATAGTAACGGTAGGTCTAGGTTACTATCGGTAAGCCTTAATAATACTACCTTAAAATAGTAATAACGGGATTCTAATTAACTTTTTACCTATTTTGATTAATTTTATTATTAATATTAGGTATACCCTACTTATACCTATATAATTCCTAACTCTATAGTAGAATCTCTTAGTTTAATCCGTTAATAATATACCTAACTGTATATATATCCGGCTATATATCTATATATATCTATTAAGTAGATATATAATATATAATTTTAACTTTTTCCCAAATAAGGTCTTTTAATCTATTACTATTATTACCTTTATTAAAAACTATTTTATACTTTTTAGCTTTAATACCTTCCTTAAATTTCTTTATATAAATACTATAATCCGATTAGTAAATAAAGATATACCTTTTTATTATAGGGTTTTCTAGATTAAGGCTTGGTAAATTAATATTAGTATAGTAGCCTATTATAAGCTATATTTTACTATAAACCTTGGCTGGCTTCTTCTTATTAGGGTTACAGGTAAATATAATATCTTACCAGCTTTAGGGCAAGTTACTTAAATCTCTACTAAAATCAATCTACTACCAGTTATATTCTAAGTTATTAGTAAAGAGACTTAAGTTATACCTACTATAGATATTATAATTACTGTTAAGAATATTAAAGCTATTAGGTAGTAGTAGCTACTAATATATATCCTAATAGCTACGGTAAGTAAAATTACCGGAATTAGAGTATAGCTTCTCTAATACTATAAGTATAACTAGGTACTTATATATAAAATTTCGGCTAACTTCTAGTAGCTAATCCTTAGTGGTATCTTTCTTCTCTAATTTACAATATATCTTATAGTAAAATTTAATATCGGTAAAATTACAACTATATAAAAGACACTCTAATTTAATTAGAAGTTATCTCTATTTATCCTTAACTTTTAAAATAAATAGTAACTAGTAGTTTTTAATCTAGGTTAAGGTTACGGCTCCACTTAAGCCACTCTAGCTAACTACTTAATTTATAATACTCAAGCCAGCCTGGCTAGCTACTTAACCCACAGTACTTAAGCCAGCCTAGCCAGCTACTTAACTCACAATACTCAAGCTAGCCTGGCTAGCTGTTTAACCCGTAATACTTAAGCCGGCCTAGCCAGCTATTTAACTTGTAGTACTTAAGCCGGCCTAGCCAGCTATTTAACCCGTAGTACTTAAGCCAGCCTAGCTAGCTACTTAACCTATAGTACTTAAACCGGCCTAGCTAGCTGCTTAACCTATAATACTTAAGCCAGCCTAGCTAGCTACTTAACCCATAATACTCAAGCCAGCCTGGCTAGCTGCTTAATTTATAATACTTAAGTCTATTATATTTATATCTTAGTTAATACTTACTTCCAGGACTTAGCTATTATCTTTACTACTTTTATTCCCCTTATCACCTAGTTTAAAGTAAAGCTTTTATAATATTCTCTTAATAAACCTAAAAGTCCTAAGATTAGTCGGCTACTCTACTAGATACTCTGTTATTTACTTAGAAGTATCCTTATAAAAGTTGATATCTAGTTTTAAGTCTTCTAGTAGACTTAGGCTAATTTTTTTAATAAATCCAGGAAGTTTATTCTTAAACCACAAAAGCTAATAACCAAGGTACTCTAATTCCTTCTATTTACTTATAATAGGCTAGCGTGTAATATCTATTTGTAGGCTAACGGATAGTTATCTCACAGTAGCCTTGTAAAGTTTAAATATATAAATTAAATAGGATCCAGGGTTTTAGTAACCAGCTAGCACATAGTAATAGTATTTCGGCTTTATAAAACCAGTATTATAGCATATTATATCCTAGAATTTAACACCAGTATACCCAAAATCGGGTAAGATAATTATTAGGTAATAAAAGTATAATAGCACATAATGATAACATTTTAGCTTTAAAAAACCAGCAATATAATATAAAAAAATAGTGTCCTAAAGTCTAGCACCAGTATATCTAAAATCGGGTAAAATAATTATTAAAAGGTAATAAAAGCCTATTTCTACCCTTACTCCGGTTTCTAGTAGTTATAATAAAACTATAGGCTCTTTAAGACTATATTAGATATCATCCAACTATATATAACCCTCTTTAAAGGGTTTATCATACTCTATTACCTAGTTAGGCTTATCCAAATTTTCTAGTTATACATTTAGCCACAGCTTATTATTAGCTTCACACATTATATCTAGTATCCTCTTATAATATAAAGGCGGTTTTAGATAAATATTACATAATTATAAATACTTATTTTTCTCGTTTATCTAGCTATAAATATTACTATCCTTTATATTAAAATCTAAAGTAAGGCTAACTTATTAGCTTATACTATTATTTTAACCGTGATTAACATTATACCTTTATTTATTAAAAGCCGATTTACTATACTTCTAGGTATCCCTCTTTTAATATACTACCTTTCCCACTACTAGATTATATATATTACAAGTATAAAAGATATATTATATACTCTACTTACTATATGTAAGTTATAAATATTACAGCCTAATACTATTACCTCTTTTAGATATATAATAAGCTATACCCTAAGAATATTTTAACCAAGTTACTAATATTACTTAAGGTTACTACTAGAATCTTGATAATTTTAAATACCTTAATCTAGGTAGTCTACCGGTTTCTCTATATAATCTTTATAAAAATCTATATTAGCCTAGTAACCATAGTTACAAGCAAGATATACTAGTATATACTTAATATAATATCTACGGGTTATATCCCTATTTTTATTACAATTAGGATATAGGTTACCTTTATTCTATTCTGGTTATTAAAATTATTTTATTTTAGCTCTAATATAAAAGTTAAGTAAGTTTTAATAAATAGCCTTAGGGTATAAGTCTTAGTAAAGTTAACTTACTATATTTATATCTTTCCTAGCTATTACTTTTATATTTTTCTTTTAAAGCTCCTATTTAGATATAATATTTTCTAGAACTATATTCTTAATATCTTTTGGTATAAGCCAGATAAGCTACTGGTTAAAGCCGGCGAGTTAGGGGCAAATAAAATGCCGCTATTATAAGTGGAAAAATCAACATCTAAAGGCGATATACTACTATTATAAGTAGAAAAATCAGTATCTAAGGGTCTTAATAGTCTCCTAATACTATTAAAAAATATATATAAATCCCAAAAAAAGCGGTTAAATATTATCTTTCTTATATTAAGAGAAGGGTATCTCTACTATACTTTATACCTTAAAAAAGATGATATATTATTTCTTAATAGCCCTTATAGGTAAAACCCTTAGTTAGGATAATATAAGATTATAATACTCTTTGCTAAAGGTCTTAGTATTACTAGTATTATCTTAGCAGCTCTTAGCCTTATTAAATACTATTAGTATAACTTAAAGGCTAAGGATTAAATATATAGTAATTAAAGTTTCCACCTTTTTTAAGATTAGATATAAAAGGTAACTATCTTATAAGTCGTAAAAAGTATAAACTAGGAGGTATAAGCTACTTTAAAGCTTAAATAAATCTAGGATCTAAATAAGGAAGAAAATATCAGTTAAATTACCTATACCCAAATTATTACTAACTATCTTAAAAGTTTATCATTATATAGTATATTTATCCCTTTATAATAAAAAGGGCTTTACTATTTCTAATAACTAATCTCTAAAAGTATACCTACTAAAAGAATAAGTTTTCTTATCTAAAAATACTTTTATACCAAGAAATATAAGCCCTAGGGGAAAATATAGTTTTTAATAAATTTCTCTTCCCTACTATATAAAAAGCTTTAATAGCTAAGAGTTAATCTACAGCTTATAATAATCCCGATTTTATAAATATAATATAAAGTACTATTTTAGAGTATAGTAAGCCTAGCCAGCTTATCTACTTTCTTAAGTTTAAATACTAACCATATAGTCTAATCTTATAAGTTAATATAATTTTAGAAAATAATAATTTATAGTTACTCTTAGTGGTATAATAAATAGTAAAAGAATTAGGATAATTAATATAAATAAAAGCTACTAAAAATAAAGAAGATAGTAAGCAGATAGAAGGATCTATATATATTAAATTTTAAAGGATTATAGATCTCTAATCTATACTATAGTATAAATAGTTATTACTATAGGCCAGGTTTCCCTAATCCCTAGTATATATAATAATCGGGGAATATCAGAGAAGCTTATAGAGGTCTCGAAGTAATGCTTTCACTTCTGCTCATGTCCTGTGTAAATACGTTCCACGTTTGCAAGTAAACTCCAAGTAAGCCGCTCCAAGCATGCGAGTTAGCCCGGTTGGCGGACAGAGAAGGTACCTAGGTACTGTGCGGGGGGGCGCTGCACCAGGTTCATGCCTTGGAAATGAGGCGACAACGTCGCATACCCTTGTTGCCTAGGGCAATCAAGCAGTGATGATCTCGGCGACTTCCAATCTCAGCGCATGTGTTCGTCTTGCCAACCTCGCCTTGCTTCGCAACTCAACGCCAGTATGCCATCAAGCTCCCATCTAGCCCTGCTACCTTTCTGTGGTGCATGCGAAGACATCATCCTACAGGAAGAATGCACCGTCTCAAGTGAGTACTATGTTCCGGTACACTCGCATCCGCTAAGATCGCCCTCGCCAGTTGTCGACAAAGCGTCGCGCCGCGCCCTCACCCGAAGTTTCCCTTTCCCACGACCTGGCCCCCGTACGATTGAAGTCAGCGGCTTCATGCTTTGTCGGATCGCGGGATGCAGACATTGCGCACTGGCACCCGAGTCTGTCGCTGTCCATTCTCAGTGCTTCAAAACCTTTACGAAGGAATACGTGATGCCGTTGCCCCAGGTTCTAGATTACCTGTGGACTGTTGCCTGTTATCGGCGGCCTTGGTCCCAGACACCTGACCTAGGTCTCGCATCTCGCTGTCAGTTCAGCCGGAGCTGGTTAGCTAGGATTCCTGGGGACTCGGAATTGGCTGGGCTGCGGTTAATGCCTGAAGAGCTCCTCGATATCATAAGGCGGTCCAGTCCACACTCATATCTATGGCGCTTCGGATCTATTCTCGCTCGCACGCCTCGTCCTATATCAGCGCAACTGCCACAGACGCTGGCGCTGGACCGCATCGAGAGTTGGCACCGCGGAGACAGGGAGGTGGCCAGTGGTGATGATAAGAGACCAATCCTACAAATAACAATCGACTCGTGTGGCATCCAAGCTATCAAGCGTCTTCCTGAGCTGCCAAAGGTTAATTTGGAGAGCTCTAGGCATCATCTTTATATTGTTGAGGACTCAGCTACCCTTGCCGGCGTTCAAGCTTGTATCCGGGTATGTTCTCCTACATCAGCTGAAGGCTACCAAATACTAAATTCAAAAGGACGGTCTACTTCGATTACGTCTTCCACCGAATATCAAAAGTCTACCGATTTGGGATACTCCTAGTCCGCCAAGGCTAGCTGAATGCCGTTTCCAACCTAGACTGCAACGACGCTGGCAGCGCTTTAAAACTGTTTCTCTGGAATCGACGCGTGGAATCACGTTCTTCTTCTCAATGGGGCATGTACACGGAGTCTTTGCTCACACCTTAACCACACCCTGTGCTCTCCCTCTATACCAAAGCTTCCCCGAGAGACTTCAACAGCATACTGTGTGGGTCTACTTGCCGATTTCCCACGAGGATAGGATCATTGGCTTTGGGACTAAGGAGGCCGACAACGGACTATGCATCATGGTGAGCAAGCGTGGCATTGTGGAATATTTGGCTCCAACTTACACTACTATAGGTCCGTACCCAACTTAGGGGTGACTTTACAATAGGACCACAGCCGCCAAGCGGCCGACTTGACCGCTGGCTCTGCAGCAACGGCCACATAACCCTAGCGTATAGTGTGCCCTCGGACGTCCAGCGTTTCCCTGTGTCCCTTGGTACATACAGTCCTAGCAAATCTGAGGAGACACAGAATGCTGAGATCCAAGAAAACAACCAACGCAGCTTGGGATATATTACTTACTTCTCTTCTGCTCCCCTTAGTAAGATCTCTTCTGCTTCTATCTTTGAGGATGGAGAGAAGGGTATTTGCTATGGGATCTTGTTTGAGTATGAGGATGGGAGCTTACGGGCAGTGGGGCAGTGTCGTGTAGGTGTTGATCGTGAAAGGAAGCGGGTCCGGCCATGTGTTGTCTGTTTTCGTACGGTCTGGTGGGTGAACAAGAGAGGGCAACATGCTCATGGTATCCAGGTTGATCTGGCACAGAAACAAGGCCATCCCCTTGAGTACCATTCTCAGCATGAATGGCAGTGCCGGGACCTCTCTGACGCACATACGCTACAACTTTGGTTTGCGGCGGAACGCTCCATGCTTTGTGTATTACCTAGGAAAGAGAATGATGCTGTCATTGTCAGTGTGAGAGTGTGAGAGCTCACGACTTCAACCGAGTTCTTCCAGCCTTTCCATTGAAGTTGCTCGCTCGTGTGATGCTCAAGAGAAATCAACCTTTTCCAGGCTCGTCACGTGTGAAATAGAACCTGCCAGCCTTCTTGGGGTCAGGCCAGGCATACACCCTCGTCCTCTGGTGCTTCTTCCACTCCCATTCGCCCCGACGCGTAGTTCTCGTTCCACCCTTCTCATCCCTGAATATGAGCTCATCTCTCCCTGGTCCAAGATGGTGTTTTACGCGAGGGCTGACTTCATGCCACTCTCGGCTCCTCTTAGGCCGCCCAATTAACCCCTTGCCGGCATGCTTCATCCCCAAATCATCCCGTCCTTCATTATCGTCATCTTCTTCCCCCTCTTCCTCCTGCTGCTGCGGCTGGTGGTGGCTATGCGAAGGCCCACTCTCTGCCAGATTGCTGTCATAGCTTTGCTGCTCCGCCCCGAAGGAGGCCTGTGAGAAGTCTGACGGGGCCGCCTTAGCTTTGCCCTTGCCTCGATCCTGACCGGTCGGCTCTAGTGATAAGGCCCAGTAGACGCTCCGATCTGAGCCGATCCAGGTGTAACATGGCGTAGGTATCCCGTCAATTCTCTTGTACTCAGGCCGCCAATTCCTCGGAAAAGTTTGCTCCCCACGTACTGACAATCCAATCAGACCTGCCGCACTGTCCCTGATTATTTCAACCCAGATCCACTCGCTGTCATCGAGCGGGATTTGGCCACTGGCGGAAGCCGCAGCGTCCTCAAGCTTCTGCCGTGCGGCTGACGAAGCATCCTGAGCACGATGCGGGCTGTGCACTGCAATGGTGGACACGGAAGGCGTTGGTGATCCGAGAAACTTCATCGGCGGAATGTGATGTTGTTGGGTAATATACGTGAACGCATCCAGTATTTGTCCTCCATAAGTGTCAGCTTCGAGATACTCGTCATCCACGTCCCGTAAGTTGAAGAAGCCAGGGAGAAACGGGATGGGCATGATTTGGTCCGGATAATAGATATCGAGGCGAATCGTGGTCCCAATACATGTTGCAAGCCACGAAGGGTGCCTTTCTGTAGGTGGCAAATTGATGCTGTATTCTTCGGCAGCATCCCAAACCTGAGAATGGCCCTTGGTGACCTCCGTCTGCTCTGCGCCGTAGTGCTTGGCTTCCATGAACAAGATCGGGCGTGAACGTGTCGGCGGTTCAAGCCTCTCGACGACAAGATCCACACGTCTCTTGCTCGGGAAGGTGAGGGAGGGGGGCTGTTGAGAGCTTACTGCCCATTCGCGCCCTGTAAAAACTTTCTTCTGAAAAATGTATTCCCAGAAACGCGTTGTGTAAGGCTCCAGTAAGTTCATACGAGCATCGGTATGCAACATTCGGAGATATCCATCTGTGACAAGCGACATTAGCTGAGCCATGGCGGGCTTGAACTCACAGGCAACTGCTCAAGAAAAATTCAGAAAGAGGCATAGTAGCCTGGCCCTGTAGACCCATAATATCAAAACGACCAGCCAGAGGGGCAGACATGGACATTTGGTGTTGGTCTGCCCCTTTGTGTCTTCCACTATCAACGATGTGCAGTGCAGCTGCTCCCAGCATGGAATCGACACACGAAAAGAGCATGCAGCTCAGAATGCTGGAGTGTGGTTGCTAGTCTCCCCCACAGCTAAGCATGCACGACTCAGAGTTTCCAGGCCCTTTGCAATGCTGGGTACCTATGCACATCTACTTCATCCTGCATGGCCCGGCCGAGCTGCACACCCATCCACCACCAAAGGAGGACAGGTCACTGCAGGTCTACCGTGTTGAGGCGACAAGAGTTCGTGCAACTGTGCACGCCGGCTGGCTGAAAGGCTGAGAGCCCCTCACGCTCATTGGCGGTTGGAGCGGCATCTTCCGTACCATCGTGCAGCGACCGTGGGAGCGGACACCGGCTGCAGCACAGGCTGCAGGTTGCGTGTAAGCCGAGAGGCTGACGAGACAAATCGGCAAAGTTCCAAGCACAACCAGGTCACGAGAGCCAGCGAACAGCAGCCTGCCCTCCCGGGAGAAGCGGGGTGCTGGTGTCATCCCTTGTGAAAGGTCCAAGCGCGGCAGGGCGGCAGATGGTCCCGCGCGCCGAACCTCCCGGCCCACAGGCCATTCCCCTCATCTCCTCCTCTGCCTCTCACCTCCTCTTGCTTCATTCAGCCAGAGCAACACCAAGAGTGTCAACTGCATTGCACCTCGCAGCTGTGACCGAGGGCGCTCGCCGTGCAGATGCTCCCCATGCCAAGCTACAGGCGGCTGGAAGACCTGGGACTCCGCCAGATGAGGAACTGAATCCTTGGTGTTGCGCAGCATACGTCCTTCACACAACATGTTTGCCGTGCACGCATCCTAGCCTGACCACTTGACAGCTGTGTGAGTAGGTAGGCGCCTTGACTCCTTGACCGAGTTAAACCATCCCTGGGTAGCACAAACGTCCGTCCCCACATATGAACGTGCTGTGCGTGACACCACTCCCACGTCGTTCATGAGCGGCACCGCAACCTCGCAAAACTTAGATGCTAATCACGGCCCCATTTTCGAGTGCCCGCCCGGGCCGCATGGCCTCTGCGGGATTCGGCCCAGGCCCGAAACACGCCCGTGCCCAAGAGTCCGCTTGTCGTCAGACAGCGCAGTTATCCAGCATGGCGCTAGTCATCCAGTATCGCGCTAGTCATCCAGCATGGCGCTAGTCACACAGTATTGCGCTAGTTATCCAGTATTGCGCTAGTCATCTAGCATGGCGCTAGTTATCCCATCCGAGAATGCTGGGCAAGCGAAATGGTGTGCTAACCCCACCACCACACCGATGGAGGCGCTCGGAGTTCGCCCCGATACCGCAAACGGCCCGGAAGCAGCTTACCCCACACCCCTCACTGCTACCCAAAAATACAACCCGGGCTACTATATAGCAAAAATCTTATATATTATCATCTGGGTACTTTATATATTTAATATAACTTTATTATTAAAATAATTAAGTAATATTAGACTATAAAGATCTGGCTACAGGTTACTATAATAATCCTACTTAATTATAAGTTTAGATATACTAGTAAGTATATACCTTAAGGCTTAAGACTATATTATATATCTAACTAACCTTTAAGACTTTTATAATACTTACTAAGATAGAAGTAATCTTAAAAAAGGGGGAGGAAAGAAGATAAATTAAAGATAAAGACCAGATAGTAACCTAGGCTAAATATTTTAAAGTTAAGTTATACTATAATAATAGTAATAAATAGGTTAATACTGGGAATCTTAAGAAAAGTATATATAGAAAGCTACCCTTAAACTGGGTGCTTTAATTCTTACCAAGAATAGGGAAGATACTAGAAAAATAAACAGGGCTCCAGAAGATCTTTCCCTAAACAATTAATACCCTATATTATTTATAAAAAAGCTTCTTAAAAAGTTAACTACCTACTATTAGCCCTAGGCTTACAGTAATAAGTACCCCTTTCCTAACTTAGTAAAATCTAAATATAAAAATAGTTTCTATAAAAAAAGATCTAGTATATTATTCCTCTTATTAGTAAGAAGCTTTTAAGTTTTTTATAATAATTAGTAGATTAAAAAACTTAGGGATAGCTTTAGGTATATAAGATATAAGGGTATATTTACCGGTTATTTTTACTTATCTTATAATATTATTATAATAAAAGGATTATTATAACTCTTTATACTCTAAGTATATATTAAATAAGTATTTTATAAGGTATTTAATTTTTTAATCTAGGATCTTAAAAGAGATAATATATATTATATCCAGATATACTAGGAAATTTATTATTATTATAACCTTTAGCTTACTGTTAATAGGGTTCTACCTAATAGTATATATTATAAGTAGTAAGATAATACTTAAGAGTCTTTAAATTTATACTCTTATTACTTTTCTTAGCCTAGGTATTTCTATCTTAAAGGCTATTTTTACCCCAGCTTCTTCTATTATAGTTTCTTTATAAGTATCCTATTTCCTGACTATAGCCTTAGCGGTTTTAGGCAAGTAGCTTATTAGAGGTATTAAGTAGGGTATTATTAAAAAATAAGTACCAGGTCTTGTAGAATATTCCTTAGTACCTGGATTATTAGCTATTAGCTGCCCAGGTAGTGCTTAGCCTACTAAGAGGGAAACCTATAATAACACTTAGTAGAAGCATTTTACATATACCGTATATCTAAATTATCTATCAAGGTAAGAAATTTCTCTACCAGTTTAATTAATCACTTAATTATCAGGTAAGGTATTATAGTACTAACTATTATTATAAGTCTTACTTTTAACTTATAGGGTTATTTTTAAAGCTTTTTAAAAAGATAATATTATTTTTACTACCTAGACTAATAAACTATTTTTCTTAGTTTAAGAGCTTTAAAAGCTACCCAGGCTAGAATACTACTATGGTTAAGAAATACTTAGCCTATTATATCCTCTAGTACTATTAAAACTTTACTTAAGGTAATCTTCCACTAATATAAAGGGTGTGTTTTTAAATCTCTTAGGGAGGTAAGAAATATAATAAAGCTAATATAAAACTCTTTAATTAGCTGGGAATCTAGACTGGCTAATATGACTGATATAAAGTTTGAGATTAGGAGTAGGGAGGAGAGGACCTAACTTATATGTTTTAGAAGGTCGACTTGTATTCTTCTTAATCTCCCGGCACGGCAAGGAGCGGGGTTACAAGGGGTGCATTTACTTACTAAGCGCCGCTGCAACATAAGCACCCGGATGTTAGTAGTGGCACTGTGAAGCCGATAGTCGATATGGCCCCTGTAGACGGCCAGCAGTATTTTAATATGGTGACCAAGCAATTCCTATGGTGGACTAACTTATTGATATTATTTGGAGAGCGATCTGAGGCCAATCTGGGACTCACGAGCGATACCAGCCTCTATTATCACCGGCGCTACCTGGTAGCCGAGACAAAGGGCAGCCCCGCACCCCTGCCGACGGTCTGACCCCCGTGTAAACGTTTCATTCCGTTTCGTGCGCGTTTCTAGGCCCACCCGTCGCTACGTTCCTGATAGCTTTCCTCGCATGGATCCCAGGAACGTCTATCCGCCCAGGCCGCCATGGTAGATTGATGTCGGTTAAAGATTATTGAAGACGATCTAATCGGGAAGGGTCTTGATCTCCACGATTCGTTCAATTCGGTCTGCAAAGACAGGAGGATCCTGTGCACTCCGGACGCGCTTAGTCAACTTGACCAAAGGTAACAACCCTTACTCGACTTAATACCACCCTTTCCAAGGATCTAAACGCCAGGAATAACAAGTAAGGTATCGACGGTATATCACGGATATTCACACACAACTAACATCAGCGCTACAGGTACCTGCCACGGCTGATAAAAAACGCTAGGTATCAGCCCGTAGCAGCAGCGCAGCTGGCACATAACGATCGATCCATCTTTCCCCGCGCTCAGCCTGGTGGCTGGGGCAAACTCCGCATGGACCAAACGATACAATACGCGCAAAGAGCTCTGGCGGTAGATCCTTTGCCGCATTAGGGTGCCGGGGATTAAGGGGGAAGATAATGCTACCTCGGTACATACTCGACTACGCGTTTCTCACACACAAGGTTGCATCTCCTTGGCCGTGAGGGGGATGCAGGTTGTTTTCTTATCGTCGCGATAGGATACATAGCGGTCGAATGTCGTATTCAGAGCTGTCCAATCAATAATATCACGCAACCGCCCACTATCGGCCCTCTGCAAATGACGCCTGTGGCGGTCCTCCCAGGACGAGGTCCCCGTCGAATGAACGTCGATTCTTTCCTCACAATCACTCGGCCCTTGACCAACTTGCATCCAAAGAGTCATCCGAGCTGCTCCCGCGGCCCCGCAGCGGCCGGCTGTTAAGTAGAAAGCACTTTGCTTGGTGTTAGCATTCCTGTCAAAGCGTTCGCATTCAAGGGCGGGGAACACTCCCTACTTCTGTGCAAGTATCCAAATGCTGGTTCAGGGCGGCTGGCCTCCTGCCATTGCCATCACACTTGGTGCACTTATATCCACCAACCTTACCAGTGCCACCGCACTCAGTGCAGGCCATCTTATTGCAGTATGTAAGTATGCTGTTGGGGAAAGAAGGAGAGAAACGGAAGGTGAGTTGAGAGGCTGGAAGAGATCCCTCACGCAGCCGGTGGGAGGACCTGGCCCCCTGCCTCTTATAGCAAGCTAGGCCTTACTGAAACACGTGCTGGATTCGGACCGACGGAGCTTGCTGCACACGACCACTCAGGCTGATCCACGTCCCCCACGTCTGACAACGTCGCTTGACAATACCTACACTTCTCCAGCCCTTCACAATGGCAACGCAGAATGAGTGCCGCGCTTATTTCGCCCTTTTCGACTCGCCAGCTGAGTTGGGCAGTCATGTTGAATTGTTTCGGGTAAGTACTCCCAGGCGCCAGGCGCCAGCCGCCAGGCGCCAGCCGCCAGCCGCCCGCCGCCCGCCGCCCGCATACTTTTGCTAATACATATTCCAGCAGAAATTATTCTCCCTGACAACCAAGATCCAGGCTATCTACTTGTCGCTCCCACTGGGCGACAACGAGATCTTTCCAAAGGAAGATGGGAAGGCGTGCCCCATTTGTGGCGAGCACTTCGAGCTGCAAAAGAAATTGGATAAGCACATCTGGGCCCATCAAGTGAGTTCGCGTGTGCTTGTGCTCAGTTGCGTACGCTAAGGCCAGGCCCAGAGTGAGGTGACCAAGCTCTCCGACAATATCAAAGCGGCAGTTTGGCATCTTCCAGCCCTTGATCAGGGGTCCGACGACCATGGTGTGCACGACGAGCACAGCGACGGAGCATTCAGCTGCCCATATCCGCAATGTCATGCGGGCATGACTACGCAAACATCGCTCACACGACACTACGCTACACGTATGTTTGAACGTTGTGGTGTGAGGTAACTGCTGACGGCTTGCAGATATACTCTGCCATGAAATCTGCGTTGTCTGCCGCAAGCAGTTCACTCGAGCATCGGCCTACATCGCACACATTACAAACTACTGTGGCCGCGACGCAAATAACAACGCCACAAGAATATCTTTCGCAAAGCATCGGGCGTCACTGCTCAATTCGCATGCTGCGTCCGAGCAGCTGGCTCTCGACCTGCGGAACAGGATTCGGCAGGAAGCCACAGGCCAGGAGGAGAGTGTGCGCGATATGGAAGAGTCGAGCCCGAACAAGAAGAGGAGGCAACAAGAACCCGGAGGGCAGACAAAGAGGCGGCGAGGCAATCCACAGGATGATGCTGTCCCGTCATCCCAGGCCACACTGCCGGGTAATCTGGCTTCCGACCTCCACCACGACCCCGACCTCCACCACGACCCCGACCTCGAGCCCAATCCCGGCCCCTGCCCCGATCCAATTTTCACCATGCATTCAGTGGGAGGAAACTGGGACCACGCCTCAGGCCAGATATTCCCAACACCGCCATCCTCCAGCCTAGGCGTCAATGTGGCTCCAGATCCGCATTTATCTGATATATACCCCCAGGCTGTGTTCATCCAATTCTTGGAACCCTTACAAGATAGCGGTAGAGATCAGCAAGCACCCATATTTCACTATCAAGAAACAATTCCATTTCCACCATCTCTTTGGTCGCAGAAGTCTTCTACTTTCTCTGGGTGGACGAGTTACCAGAATCAAACTCAATGAGTAGTAATAAAACCTATGCTTTCCTATCAGTCACATAATACATTCATCCCAATTGTTGTGTTCTCGATCTCCCAAACAACGGCCTTAAGGCTTCTAAGCATCCTCATAGGATACCACTATTATACTATTTCCTGTACTCCAAAGCCAAATGTCAATACCGTACCTTCATAGATTTAAAAGGCAACTCAAGCATCGTAGACAGTACTATGATATATTAGATACTAGTTAATATAAAGGGCAAGCTTATACTCACAAGCCTCCGTGTTCCAGAAGCTACTCTCTAGCTTTAAGGTTAAGATAATAGAGACAAGCCTTAGGAACTTCTAAAAGGGCGTTTGATACTTCGAATTGATCTAACTAGTGGCAATATAAGCCAGGCCAAAAAGAAACCCGAGACCCTTTTATCTAAAGCATCACTATAAGAATCTCCAAATTGGATTATGGTTTATTATCGAAAGAGAAGATAAAAGGCAAGTATCCGAAAGTCCTATATATACCTAGAGATAGCTGCTTAAATACAGTCTCAATAATAGACCGGATTTACTACAGATATCAGAGATGGTAACCAAAGGATTGCTGTTATACTAACTGGGTGTTGTAGGACATTTGTGCTATAGAAGTGGAGGCCACGCTGGAAACCAAGAGCAACAGCGTCCTCCTCCATCTACCACACACACTCGCCTAGCTCAGCATCGTCTACTTTAAAGAACCCATCCTCTAAAATGGCGTCCTGTGGTAAACACAAAGGTGTTCCCATATCTCAAGCTGTAGGTTTCAAGGACAAGTTGGGAGAGACGGGCAATATGACGCATAGTGTTGCATGAGGTCTTCACCTACCCTGCTGGGAATCTGTCAAGTAGAGGGGTTAGGCACACGTGCTTACGACGCGGGGTGCGTTGATTTCCCAATGTGGCTGTGACAAGCCACCTGCGCCACACATTTGCCGGCGAACTCACATCGTAGAACATCCTTCTCGTTCGACTGTGCTGACAGATAAACCCACAGGGCTATTGCATGGCTTCGGTATGACCCCTTTGCAGGTAATGAGTCTTCTTTTGAATCTCTACAATATTTCCAACAGAAGCCTGGTCATCAGCCCTTTTTGTACGCCCGCGGCACGGGAGTTGGAGGCGTTTATCTTATGTAAGCGGTGAAGCGGCGTGCCAATGGCGCTCGCCTTACATACGTAGGTGCTCCGAGGCTGGGGGAACCCTCCTTGATCATGAGCGGGCTTGTGTCATATCCTAATAGAAACATTGCTGGAGGGCTTGCTGTCATGGTATATGATTTGGTCCTTGCTATTGAGATACAATCTACCGTCCTATACAGACTGCAATACCGTCACCCAACACCTAGCAGGCCCACCACTAACTAGCTGGCGACAGTAATATCAATCACCGTGTGACTTCCATCCTACCACAAGCACACAAGGCGTCTCTCCTCTAGATAGGCCAGAAACTCCATCTCTAAGGATACTAAGCTGGGTCAGCTGTAGTTCAGATATACATAGCTTGGTTAAGACCTACTGAATTCCGGGCACCACTGCGTGACAAAACACTTGCCTTTCAGAGGATACATTTACAGGGTGTGGCCCTCAGAGTCACGAACGGTGTATGAAAGGCGATACCACCCCTCGTTAGTTATTCACAGCGAATGAGCAAAGAAGACGGTTCGTGAAAGCCAGGTTCCATCATAGTCGATCACTGTGTCCAGGCATCTGCTGTCAATGACCACCGGGTCTTCCAAGCATACGTCGTTTTTGCCCGGGCCTTTCAACGATATGTTACAAGGCGTATCCATATCACTAATCAAGTAAATCTCCAAAGAAAGAGGGTGCTAAACATTGGTAGCGGCATCCAATTCCACAGAAAGAATAGGTACTCGGAGTTTACGGCCCACGGTCTCGATAGATCTAGGAGACACCTTTTCGATAGCACGTAAGAAAAAACTGTGCCGGGTTGTTGGCCCAGTATTCACACGTGCTAGATAAGACTCGTCCAATGTTGTCTCATCAGGTGGTCCAGCTCTTCGGTTTGGGGGATGGGACAGGCCCGTTATCCCACAGTCTTCGTCATGCGGCTGTTCTGTTGACACGTCTGAGAACAACGTGCCCGATGAATCCAGGTCAGGCGGCTGTTCTGTTGACACGTCTGAGAACAACGTGCCCGATGAATCCAGGTCCTCGTCACGCGGCTCGTTTGGTGTCGCAGGTGGCGTTGAGGGGAAGTTCTCGTCGCGGTGCAAATTGGTGTCCAAAGCCAACATCAGCAAGTACATGCTTTCCTCATGCGACTGTTCGACTGAAAAGCCCGAGGACAACGTGCCCGATGGATCCAGGTCTTCGTCACGCGGCCCCTCGTTGGTAGTCGCAGGTGGCGACGAGGATTGCGCGTTACCGTCGCTTGCAAATTGAAACATCGCGGACTCCAATATCCCCACAATGTTGAAGTCAACTGGAGACGTAGAGATGTGGAATATCTTGCCTGGCTGTATGTCCTCTCTGGTTAAGTGGATGAGGCGCGAGGAGCTTGTGCAACAGTGAGTTTAAAGGAGGTCTGATATCTCAACAATTCCGAGCACCGTGTACTCTGCACATGTCTCAGACCAGCACAGAATGACCCCCGTATCAGCCCGTCCCTGCCACCACAGAATGTGGATGTGACACCTCGAAACAAGGACCTAGGAACACGAACTGTGGTAACATGGTCTGTCTATAAAAAAGTATGTGCCCCGGAACATAAAATGTGGTGTCAGGGGTGTTAGCAAACTGATGTGTGTGCCCCAAAACATAAAATGTGGTGTCAGGGATGTCGGTGGGCTAATGCAAGCACCCGGTAACATGAACTGTGGTAAGATGGCTATGAAAGACCTGCATAAAACTTCAAAATATGTACTAGGGGAACATAAAATGTGGTGTCAGGGGCCAACACCCCAACCTGCAGCCTGCCCCCGGTCTCTGCACGAGATGCGCTTCAACCTCGGGTTTGCTCACAGCCTCCGCGCGAGTGCTCGGTTCCTCAAGATGTTGACGGGCTCTTCAGTGAGATGTTCTTGGAGTTCTTCAGGAAGGATATGAGAATATAAGAAGTATGACGAATGGCATTGCAGCTGAGCCTACTACTGAAAGGGACCTCGTTCACAATGATGGGAGGGCCGCGGCGCAGCAGTTGAGTTCATGGGGCGGTTCAGACGGAGAGTTGCAGGGGAGCACCATGAACCCGTGCCATATCTGCGCGGGCGCTCATTTCTTGTGCATAAGTCGCACCTCAACAGCCACTGCCCTGACTGCTGCGTGACTGGGCATCCGAGATAATCAGGCCTTAGGCCCTTGCGTGGAACATAAACTCTCACGCACAGTACTCCTTGCAAGACAGTCCCGCGTTACAGCTAGAGATATCTCACTCTATTTGCTTGGAGACCAAGCCTGATTAAAAAGGTACCAGGGTCGGTCTCTCGCGACACCAGGCCGGAGGGCATTGCCAGCAGCCTGGCCGGCATGCCGTTTCCAGCCCGGGGATACCCAACCTTCCCAGGCTTCCCTGGCCTCGGTGGTCCCCAGGGCACGCCTTGCCCTCCCGGCCCTCTACCTGGTAGTCACGGCGCCCCGGGCTTTCCCATCCAGCGCGGTTTCGGCCAGCAGGTTGGGGACACCGGCCGCCGCCACCTGAACCTGATCGAGAGCCGTAACATTGTCTTCCCGCTCGGCCCCAGACGCAACATCATGGCGAGCATGCCGCAGGAGCTTCTTGAGCGGGGCCCGTCAGACTATGCGGCCAGGCCCGCGGCAGGGCCTCCGGGTGCCCTCTGCAGCCCCATCCGGCTCGGCAATGTGTGCCCCTCCCTTTTGCGTAGGTACCTCTGGATGATGCTGCCATCCTCTCACGTACATGTCAGCCCAGTATTGTTGAAGAAATGGTAAATAATCTGAACGAGAGGTCAATATCACCGCAGAACAGGCCCAAGCCAACTTGATCGTGTAAAGGATCGAAAGCTTCATGCCATCTGTAACATTGGTGGGTCAGTCTTGCGCTGGGCGTACTCCTCAGGCGTTGCACCGATCTCCAGCCCTCTTACGCACGCCCTCTTACCGCTCGACAACGCTGGTTTGAGGGCCGCACATGCAACCTAGATCAGCAGGGGACAGGCGAAGGACCCAATGCAGTGCTATTCCCGATGAGCAGAGTGTCTTTCGTCGCAGGTTTAAAAACCTCGACCTGCTGCCCTGGTGTGTAACACAAAATGTGCCTTCACTCTCATCAACCATTCCAGCACAGCCTTCTACACCATAAGCACCACACCATCTGGCACAGTATACCATATCTCGCACAGCCAATCATACATTCAGACGGTAGTCATTTACAGCGTAACCCAAGATACAAGCAGACAGTCAGAAATCACAATCGCAGCGGATACATCAAGGTACATATGGGTTTCCAACAACACTAAGAATATTATCTAATAATTTCCTAGTCACACACACACGTTCCTCTACGATTCGAGCCAAGGTGGCACAGATCTAGTAGGGTAGGCGCAATCTCCTACATTCGGTATATCTCTAATGGCTGAGTACACACCATGTAGATCTTTTTCTATCACCTTTTCTGGCCGCGAGGTTAGATTACACCGTGGGCGTGTGAATCTCAGGTACTGGAAAATTTTATTCAATATACATCGATAAAACTCATTTAACATCACTTATAAGGCAGCTGAGTTCATCTCCATCACACTTTCTTGAGGCAGATCGCGCAGCATCAACACACGCATACTCCGGTTTGGAATCTGGTTAGAGGCAGGGGTCTGAGAAACCCGTGGTGTTTGTCGCATGGGTAGGGAGTTGACAAAAATACCTGTTTCTCGCAGGGGTATGTAGACACCCTTTGCAGGGATCCATCCCTTGTATTGGCGCACACAGCAACCATGTTTGCTTCAATGTTGCTTTATATTGGTCCCATCTGCTCCCCCGTTTGACAACGCTGGGATGAAAGGGTACGAGGGACGCCCTCAAGAGGATGGGGCATCAAGCTGCAGTGTTGTTTTCAGCAAGAGCACCTTTCCTCATAGTGGTCTTCAAAGCAGTCCTCTCGAGTCTGCTTCCTCAGTGTATAATACAAACTCCTGCCTCTACTTTCGTTTGCTGCACAATTAGCACCACAACATCTGGAGCGGCGTTCTGCATCTCGTATGGCCAATCACGCATAGAGACTGTGGTCATCTGCAAGACTGGAGAAACCAGCACCCAGTACTGTATTGTAATCATCATCCTGAGGGCTCCTAGGATGAGAAATGGTGCACGGACGTGCCTCCGGGTCTTGTGGCTCCTAACCCATTCGCAGGGCTAAGGTTCATCCGAGGCTTTCGGGGCGGGTAAGTAGACAGAGAATCTGACTGGTCGGGCTCCTTTGCCAAACTGTAAAGACAGATTACCAAAATATTTGGGTAACTAGCACTTGCCGATACCAAGATATCTGGAAAACTAGTATACCACTATGCGCGTATATACATTATCTCCACGATACCCTCTCGAGAACCCTTACTGATATAACCCTGCCTATACGCCGGGATCTAATCGCTCCGTAACACCCTAGTCCCAGCGGCTAACGGGATATCCAAGGGGCTCTAACAGGCTGTCCACGGCACCCTAACAGGCCAGTCTTATCTCCCAACATTTATCCCAACGGCCCGATAATAGTTAACAGATATAGAGGGCCTAAAGCTGGCAAAAATACAAATTCCCTTTGCCGGGCACATATGAAAAGTACGTAACCTACACTATTAGTTTTGGGTCTCCCGTATATCACACAGTATTCTTACCAGTAAGAACCAACCATACTCGTTGATAAGCAGGGCGAACCACACGGTCAGGAGGAGGAGCAGTATAACCACTAGTGTGCCGGCAAGCCACCCTCGCATATCACGGTACTTCACAGACGGTACCCCATTTCCCTGGCATAGCCGCCAAAGTACTAAACACTCCCATATAGACCACAGTCGACAGGTAGAAATCGTAAGTAAGATAAGCACCTTGGCCCCAATTAGACATAGCCGGGCTAGTAGAATACTCCCGATAAGGAGGCTAAGTACCACTTTGTCAAATATAATTACCCCAGCAATCTTGTATTTTACCCACAAATTAGTCTACATATAAGTCCAGAAAAGCCGCTGGGGGAATCAGCTAAGCTGTTAAATATTTTCCAGTAAAGCAACATACCTTGCCTAATAGACTGGAGTAGATTCCCAGGTTTATAACGTATAAACTGAGAGTGGGCTCGAAGAATCCTGTTCCAAAGAGCACAATACTAGGAACGGTTGCCGCTATCCGTCCTGCCAAAAAAGCGTAAAGGAAGGTGCGAGGGTGTGTCAGCAAGAGTATCGGGGATCCCTCGCCAGGTGAGGTTGTTCGTTCCTTGCGCCTTGCGAGTATGATCAGAAGAAGATGGAGGGCTGATAAGGAATGAGCTGATACAAATGCAATTATGTAGCAAACACGCCACATCTTGGAGCCTTGCAACGTGATGTCATGCATTTCGAGCTGTCAGCTGGAGCGGCTGCGTTCAAAGGATGAGATGCGGGTAACTTGGAGGCAGAGGTGATGGTGGCGCTTCCGCTTCATCTATGCTCAGAAGGTGGGAAGGATCACAGTATTTATATCAATCATTAGTAGCAATACGGCCTGGAGGTCAGAAGGGGCTCCCTCTGAAAGCCCTTTTAACGCAATAAGATGCAGTCCTGGACCACGCGTGCATGAGCACCTGGTCCGGAGTGATTTTTACAAGGAAGCCCTGTCCTGCAAGTTTCCGAATGTGGGAGACAAGGGCTTGACGATCCTATACCACCGGGGAAAATTCTGAGACGGTGACATTGCTCGAGCAGAAGGGGAAAGAAGTGGAGGTGCCGGTCGGTTCTTTTCTGCTTCTTTTAGAGCGGGATGGCGCTTGGCCTAATCGCGCTCGTTCTCCTTTCCCCAACCCTTCGTTTTCTCTCCCTTTGACATACCACCATTGGATGTGTTCTCGTGGTCGTGCGCTGAGCTCCGTGGCCCTCTCACCTTAACTAAAGAACACAGGCGGAAAAGAAGCAAACCGGAACACGACCCATCCAACTAGTTTCTGACTTCATTCTCGTACCTATTCCAATATGCCTTATGTGGAAGACGAAAACGCAATGGTTTCTGATCCGGAAACGATCCCCACACAGAGCGCGGAGGTGTCATCGTCAATCAGTCAGACTGCTTCAGAGAGAATTGGCGCTGATGATCCGGTAATTTTTATCGATAAAGAATGCCCTGGTAAGTAAAGTAATAACAAATATTCAGAGTTATTCTTAAAGATATTGACAGTATTAGAGCCTGTTTGGGATTTCCTCTCGACTGAAGGCTTTCAGGCCGCGCTAGTAACGGCTTGGTCTGATCAAGCTCTTGATCCGGCTTTTAATTTCTCGACTGTGGAGAACCGCGGAGCAACATGGGAGATGCCTTCAGGTCAGATGGGAATCAAGATATGTTTCACAACCAGAACGGGAACCGGACGCCACTTGGTTATGTTTATCGCCAGGTGGATAGGATAGGGAGTCGAGGTGTACCCTCGACCAAATGCGTCTTGAAACTCAATATGCCATGAACCATGCTTGTGACTGGTGTAAATTTGTAAGGCTCGTCCTTGCGCTGACAACGCCAGGAGAGGTTCCACCTGCTCACTGGCCTTGCCCCGTAGTTTCGAGGTTTTGTCTATGATTGGGTTCTGCTTCTTGCGCAAACCTATTACTCCGTCTCACCTGATGCAACCTACCTGCCTATCACTCATGGGCCAAAAACCTAGCCGGAAACTCGCTCAGTTGGCCTCAGAATTCCGCCCATTGGCTGCAAGGTGGCGAGGAAAGAGATTGCGTTGCTATAAACCTAGGCTCGCAAGTCATGGACAGGGAACCGGCCTCCCCGATACACTTCTACTGCCAGTGTGTGTAGACAGTAGCTGACTGGCGGGTTGCATCGTCTGATTGATCCCACACTGCGGTTCCTGATGAAAGTTCCTAGTGAGAGGTGTTGGTGGACAACTGGCGTCCAAAGCGCAGCCAGCCCTGGTCTGGACCCAAACACAACCGGCCTCAGAAATTGAAGCCATCCACACCATCCCCTTTTCCCTGCAAGCGCCGCCTACATGCATAATTCCCTCCAGGGTACAGGCTATCAGCTGGTCATTAGCGTGCCTCGTTGCCGATTCTGGCTGTTGCAAGGATTCTGTAGGACGGGCATGCACTCCAGATGGGAGTCTTGGAGTGCTAGGGCAGGTTTGGAGCGAGCACCCATACGCAGATGATTTGGTAAGGAGTGCCGTGGCACAATGAGCACAAGTGATAAAAGGCGCTTCGATCCCAACGGCGTTCAGTTCTTGTCCTAGTGATCTAATCATTTTACTTTGACATAATGAGCCTCAATCGAACACAAGTCGGTCTACTTACAAAGGAGATCAGAAAACGCCAAAGAATCCCATCAAATATTCTGATTACTTTACAGCACGAGGCTGACATCGACCCAATGGGACGAATCTTCCTTAATCACGGTGGCCGGCCAGCTTATGCAGCCTTTTTGTTTACCAAGCTGGTAGCACAGGTATAGAAGCATGCACTCCTAACCCTAGTTTCAAACCTCTCCCTTTTTAGTATAAATAGTTAGATTTCTTTTATTTCTACCTTTTTATATTTCTAAAGAATTAAATGCATTTATAATTATAATTTCTATCCTCTTATAACCCTTATAACTTTTACAATTATAAGCTTAGTTTGTAAATAAAAATTTCTTTTTTTATAAGCTATAAATAAGTCATCCTAAATGTGTTTTACTTACATATATAATTATTATTTATTACTTCTTATATTAACGCAACTAAAGGAAACTTATTATATTAATAAAAATCTCTTTAAACTTTATTAATTAAATAATTTATTTAAATATTTATTTCTTTTATGTAAGATCTATAAGGGGCTTATAAATACTATTATAATTCTTAATAAATTATCTATAAAAGTTAGTATAGCCAAGAAATACTTTAATATCCTTAATATATTTTGGTATTAGCTATTTCTTGATTACCTTGATTTTATCTTTTTGTATTTTAATATATCCTGGTTTAATAGTATATTTAAGGTAGTTAACTTTCTGGATGTGGAAAAAGCTTTTTTTTGGTTTTACTAGGAGATTTATATCTTAAAGTTTCTAAAGTACTTACTTAATATATTTTTAGTATTCTTTAAAGATTTCTGAAAAAATAAGGATATTATTAAGGTAAGTAATAATAAATATGTTAAGGTATTTATAGAGGATATAGTTAATTATTTCCTAGAATAATATAGGTATATTAGTTAATTTAAAAGGTATAACCGTGTATTTATAGTATCTGTAGTAAGTCTAAAATACTATCTTTTATTTTTTTCCTTTCTTTATTCGGATAAGGTTATAGGCTTTTTTAAGGTTTAGGGCTATAAATTATTTGGCTCTTTTAAGTTAGTCTTATAATTTCTTAATAAGAGAAAGTAGGTACCGGTTTTTAATGGTAATATTATTAAGCTATTAGTAGTCTATATAAAGTTATAACTTGCTGTTTTTCTTTGGTATAAATAAGATTAGGTATCTTGTGGGTAATCTTAATGGTTAAATATATTCTTTCTTAAGGTTTTTATCTAGGTACTTTTTAAGTGTTTTAAGTTATTTTTTATTAAGTTTATAGATTTTATAGAATTTTGGTATCTTTACTTTTTATAGGGATATCTTATAGTTTTACTAATTATATTCTGGGATTCTTATATTTAATTCTTTTTAAAATACTTTTCTAAATTTATAGTATTCTTAGGGTACTTATTAGGTTTTACTTATACTTATTTCTATTCTTTCTTCCCTAAGATAGAGAAGGTATTACTGGGCTTCTTATTGGTATATTATACTTTTATTAGTCTGGGGTAAACTATTTTTTTTTTAAGTCCCTTAGTTACTTGTATTTTCCTGTTATTATATTATATTTATAAGGTTAGTCTATTATAAGCTACTATTAGAGTGATAATCTCCTAATTAACTTTAGCCTTCCTGTAAGGTTTACAAGTAGTTTAATTCTTCCTTATTTTCCTAAAGCTAAGTATTTCTTTACCTGCTTCTAGAGGTATTTATGGGTTTATTTAAATATATTATCTTACTACCCTTAGTAATGTAATTCTATCCTGTACTATTAATTATAACTTTCTTTTAGGGAATAGTATTATCCTAAAAGATCTGGCTAGTAGTTTAATTAATTTAGAAATTTATAGCTTTTAGCCACGAAAGTCTTAAGATTAGTTTATAATATGTTATATCTATGATATCTAGAATTATAAAAGTTTTATATCCTTAGATTAAGATAAGTAGATAATTAGTCTTTATATTAATTATACCGTTACTATATCCTACTTCTATATCTTTTATAGTACTAAGTTTATAGGGGTTTTCCTTCTAAAAAGTTTAAAGTTAATTAATATTTTATAAAAGATTATTATATTACTTACTAAAATTATATAATTATTTTTTATTTTAATAACCTTAAAATTAAAATTATTAAAAATATATATTACTAATTACTTATAGACTAAAGTATTTTAGATATTAATATAAAGCTACTAAGTTTTATAATAGTAGGGGTTAAACTTGCAACCTTTAGATAATAGGTTTAGGCCCCTTTTTAGAGGAACAGTAAGTCTGGGAAAGAGTTTTTATTATATAGATTAAATAAATAACCTAGAAGGTATAGTAACTATTAGCTAGTTGCCTACCGGCTTTTTTTTTTTTTTTTACTACTAGTAATTTTAGTATAGAGAAATAAATAGTAAAGAATATAATAAAGAATATAGTGGGGGTAAGGTTTTAGTAGGACTTAAACTTATATTCTTTATATTTTTACAGATAAGGTAGCTTAGTGTGTGCCTAAATGCGCTACGAGATATACTAATTACTTAAAGCTTTATTTAAAAAAAATAAAAGTAATTACTTAGTTAAAAATTAATATTAATAGCTAAATATAAGAGAAAACATTACTTAGTTTATTAATAACTACTTATATTAAGCTATAAAGTACTTAAGATAGTTCTTATGTTGAATAAAATAAAGGCACAAGTTGACTGTAAGGAATTATTAATTTACATCTATAGTTGCCTAACTAAAAGAAGGGAAGAAGGTAAAAAAGCTATAGCTTGGCCTTGCTAAAATCTTAGAGGCTAGTTAGGCTGATAAGATAAGCTAAGTGACTAGACCTAAAGGGTTCCTACACACAGTCAGCCCCACGGCCCTAATAGTACTAGTATAATAAGATACTTCCCCTCCTAGGTATAAGGGTTATAAAAAGCCTATTATTATATTAATTTAAATTAAACTTTTTAAATTATAGTTACTCTACTACTATTTGTGTTTAAAATATATTATACTAGTTAAATAAGGAAAGTATCTTAAAAAGCTTTTTTATTTTTAGCCTTTTTTTTAAGATCTTTTTCTCCCTGTTATTAAGCTTTAATTTTAGATTTTCTTAAAACTTAATCTTTTTTAGATTAGTATTATAATCTCTAAGCTAATATAAAAAAGTATTAATTTTCTTAAAATCTAAGTAATCTTTATAGCTATTAAATATAAGTATTACTACTATTTTGTAATAAACTTACTTATTTAAGTTAGGATCTATATTGTAATTATAATTATTAGATTAGTATATCTACAGCTGTTTAAAGTAATAGAGTAAGGCTATCTTACCTAGTTAGTCTTAACTGTATATACTAGTTTAAGTTATATTATAAAAGTGGTCCCGGTAGGCCGACTAATTATTCTTAGATATCTGGGGTAATTAATTATTTAAATAGTCTTGTAACATAGAGGGACAAGGATCTAATGATTATATATTTATAGAGTAGAGCCAGATCTTGTGTGTATGCTACGGGAGTGTATCTAGGCTATCACGGCTTTTATTATTATCCATTTTAGGTAATTTCTATTCTTATATAGCCTAAGTTATATAGTAAAGGTACTTTAACCTAGTACTTAATAGCTCCAAACTAGGTTACTTACAGCTTAAGATAGCTTTAACCTTTATGGCTTAACAGTTAAGTTAGAGCTTATTAATAGTACTAGTATAATATAAATATTAGTAGAAACTAGGTACAACCTAATACTAAGACTTGTAGTATAAAAGGGTGGTTTCTAATAAAATACTAGTATGTAGAAGATTAATAGTTACTATCTAAAGCCTTATATAGTAAAACTTACTGTTATAACCTATAAGATATATTATCCTTTATCCTATTAGGATAACTATTATTATTCTAGCTTAGTAGAGGAACTTAAAGAATATAAATAGTTAATAAATAGTTAATAAAAATAATAATTTTTTTAATTAATTAAGAAAGTTAATTTAGGTAATAAGTAATTATTATTAAAAAAAAGGTAGGTACTGGGTGGGCCTATGTTTAGAGCTGGGTGGGCGGACATGTAAAGCTGGGTGAGCGGATACTGGCTGCCGGCTGGGTGCCGTTGGGGTACCGTCGGGGTGGCGGCCGGCTGGTTCAGGCGGACATGACGTTTCCTGCAGCGTTCAGCCTCTTGTGAACCACTTGCTCTCAGTGAGGTCATCCTGAGATTCCACGTCGTTGAGGTATGCGAAGCATACCTGCGCAGCCTCATACCATTGGTACATGGAGTTGATGGCCTCTGTAAGCTCTGCGCTGCTGGATTTATCGATGCAGCACGTGTCTATCCAGATCCATTCATAATCGTGCTCTCGCGCCAAATTACAAGACCCACGCAACTTGGCGTAGCCATATTTGTGCTGTGTCTTCGACTGATCGGCAGTTGGGACCATATCCTGATAGAGAATCTCCTCGGCTCCCCATCTGTGCGAGAGGATCGCATAAGGAGGGGTATCCCTCTCAAAGAATTCTTGTAGCTGAAGTGACTTGGTATTCAAAAGCCTCATTTCCAATCAAGGTTTTAAAAGAGCCGAATTCTGGAACACAGTCTTCGCAAAGGCTGCCTTTGACAATCTGTCTGGTTCGTCCTCCTGTAGAGAGGGACAGCTTTGGGTGCAGAGCCTTGCGATTGTCTTGAGAGGTCAACTTCAGCTGGTCCACTTGTGCGTGCTTCGTAAGCACAGATGTGCACTTTGTCGAATTGGGCGTTGCCCGCTTGTGAGATGCATGTTGTGGCGCTCCCTAATGTTCCGATTCACCCGAGACTGACCCTTGGCACGATTTGCCAAGAACTTGGAAAGCCAAAAATGCCGCCAAAGAAGTCCAGAGTTTGCTCTAAATCCGTTGCCCATCTTTGCCAATGTCGATAAGATTCTCTGTATTCATATCCACAAATCGGTTTGCTACCCAAAGTAGGGAAACTTCAGATCACAGTATCTATGTAAAAGAATCTGTTGTCACACTATGCCAGGGTCTCAGCTACGACAGATCTGTCCTCGCAGTCCATTTGCTATCGGCGTGAGGGCCAACTGCACCGAATGGCACAAGAAGGTGACCACACTCAGAAACGTGAGAGTCAGCAGCTGTCTTTAGACAGAAGCAGTAAGAGCGTTCCAAATTTTGTCTCTCTACAGTTTGAAAGGCCGCAAAATGATTGCGATGCGGAGAAAAGACGTCTTGAAATTATTGTGCACAGAATTGACCAAGCAGAATCTATCATGGCGAATTTTCGGCCCTGGGGCTTGGGGTTTGGCCTTTGACAAATGCTAGATCAGCGACAGAAATCAGTCGCGTATTTTCCTTGGCTCGATGCGCGCGCCCAAATCTGCCTAATTACAGAGATCGACATGTCAGAGGAGTTATGAATGATGTTCTCATGGGCACTGATGAGGGTAATCAAAATAGCACCAATAATGCACACACGCGTCAAGCATGAGCGATATTCCACGGCCACTTAACACTGACGTAGACTTCTCAGCTAAACACTTCGCCAGTGATAACTCTGCTATTACAAATGCCAACCGAGGTAATACCTGCGTGGCGGGGAGATCGACAGCCAAGCGTACCCGGGTAACTTGTGCGAGTCGTGTCAGCGTTACCTTCCCATGATATTTGGGGTGCTACTCACGTTGACTCACGCCATCTCCACTATCATAAAACTGACCTGAGCTAGAAGCCACGGCAGGGCCATTCTAAGTCTACCGCTGTGACCAGCGGTTAAGAATTATCCTATCTAATGACATCAGGGACCATTGTTAGCAAACTTGCTAACCACCCCTTCTAGAGTCTCGACGGAAAAATAGCGCATATCTTTGACGTCTTTAGTGAGGGAATTTGAGGTGAAGACCATTACCTACGAGATGTCGAATCTGGGGTAACCTTGTGAGCGGGATGCTTGTGGTCGGCGGGCCCCTCGCCGGCTGAGCACTATCCTATCTCGCCCCAGGTGCATCCTAGTCTGTATAACCTCACTTGGCCCGTTCCATCCATTTTGCGAGACATGGTCTGACTGATATCCTTACATTAAAGCTTAATAATATGAAGAAGTTATTAAAGAAAAAGACATCAAAAACGTTTATTATTATTTAAATTTAAATCAAGTTTAATTAATTATAAGAAAATTATAATCATTTAATAATGTAATATATTATAATTCTTTAATTAACTTTTCTCTTTCTAATAGTTAAGCTATATTAAATAGGTAAATTTGTTATAGACCTAGTATTGTTTTTAGTCTGACAAGAATCATTAAAAGTAGTGAGTTTTGGTGAGAAATCGTTTTCGGCTTTGGGTGCGTTTGGTTCCCCGATGGTTTATTCTATCCTTGTATTTCCGATCATCCAGAGCGAAATATGGGGCGGCTTCCAATGTCGCCATCGCGATCTTCAACAGCCGGCATTACTTTTACATAATCCCTCCCAAATGCCATTTTGTTCATTTAATCAAATAGTTGTCATCTATTGAGTGTTCCATCTTGCTTTCCTAGCATTTCTCCTCTAGCCCAGTGCACATGAATAGAAAGAAACTATGACGAACATGGACCTCGAATCCGCCATCCCAGAGTGGCTCCGAAAGGACCGAACCGTGCCGGCTAGAACGCCTCCCGGCTTCAGGCCACCCTTCGAGGCACATGCATCCCGATTCCCGGAAAGCATTAAAGATATAGTAATGGCCATTATCGGCGCTCAGTACACATCAGCCGACCTGAACGATGGCGCCGGCCTCAAAACGCTATCCTCATTCGCTTCTTCGAACCACGTCGAGTCCAGCGCGCGCCCAGCCTTCCACGAGGTCGCCGCCGTGACGGATGATCGTGGGTTCTACAACGTGGCCTTGTTTGCGTATTGGCCAAGCACAGATGCCTACAAGGCGTGGTCGAAGAACAGTGGCTTCGACGCCTGGTGGAGCAAGCTTGAGCCGGGTGGAGAGGGAGGAACGGGCCATGGTTGGTTCTTGGAGGTCTTTTTGCCTACGGCGGAACGTTTCGAGACCGTGTGCAGTGCAACGGCACCACCTGAGGGCTTGGCGAACATGAGAGAGAGCTTGAGCGGTCCGATCAAAGAGCACATCTACTGGGGCAGTATGCGAGATCGCTTGCCAGTGTCGCAGACGGACGAGCTACTGGGGGATGAGCAAGACTGGGCACATGACAAAGTGCCCGTTAAAAACGGCACTAGCCTTTCAAAACGACGAATCCGCGTTCCTGGTAAAAAGAACTTGACCGTCATCCGCTCCGGACAGGACTGGTCAGCAACCCTCGACGAGGAGCGACAGCTCTACCTCAACTCGATGCACCCGACGCTAGTCCAAGGAATGGAGTTTCTCCGCGATCATGGCGACGAGGTTGGCTGTTTCAGTTGCCGTTTCATGGAAATTGTTGATCCTCTCACGGGAAAAGCGGAAGGCGGCGGCACGAACCGGACATTTGGGTTGGCGTATTTTGATAATCTCTCATCTTTAGAGCGCTGGAGCAAGGAGCACAGGACACACCTGACCATATTTGGAGAATTTGCGAAGTACGCAAAGAGATTAGGCGACCAGATGAGCCTGAGACTGTATCACGACGTGTTGGTGCTCGAGGTGGACCAGCAATTCTTTGAGTATATTGGATGCCATGAGGGTACTGGAATGCTGAGGTCTCTTTAAGTTGTGGTTTGTGCTGTTCCTACCAGGGGGAGGGGGGGTTCCTGACTGAGTCACGCAATATGCACATTTTTTGTAGCAATCTCAAGATTCAACCAAAATTTTAATATTACAGCAGATAGGGAGGGGACAAGATACTTGGGTACTTTTTTTCTCTATTATATCAAGCATTGATATCATGTTAAGGTTAACCTTAAGGTTGACCTTGTATTAAGGTTGACCTTATCTCAGAGATATGTAAGTCATGATAGATATAACTTTAATTATACTGTCGAGACCTTGATTAAACTTTGCTATTATATCGCTATCCTATTGGCTTGGTTGCAGCACCTAAACAAAAACCCCCTCCCCCCTGGTAGGTTACCGTTCTAGTGTTTTTGAGCATATGTAGATGGTGCCTGAATTGTAACGCAGACTACAGGTCAATACAGCTATGGTGTCAAGCACGTTTTTGGCCCAATTTGGACTGGAGATGCAGTCTGTAGTTTAAAGGCACGTTGGAGCCGAATGCATCATATCGTATAATAGGATTATTGGCGCATGAGTGAAAGAAAAATTCTCACGAAGGCCATTGGATTGCCAAGATGATTGACATCTGGACCATAGCGACAACTCATTAAAGCGGTCTCTTTACCCCAAGAGACCTCAACGTCTCAGGAAAATATCACGAGATTAAATGGCCGAATTCAGTCTCCTAGATACTCGCTTTTTCCCTTACCACTCTTTTCAAGATTCTTTCTGCCAATATACTATAATGTGAAAGAGAACAAGTAAACTTGTCTGACTGACTCAACCTGACCATAAGGTCATTGCGATTCATCCTATGCGTCTCTGTCTCGCAGCTATATATAAGTGCTTCACGTAGGGAACCTGTGCTAAAGTACACGCCAGTTCACTGGAATTGATTCCGGGAGCTCAAACTCCTTGTCTCTGCGGAGAAAGGCATTCGGGGCGAACGTTGCAGCCCTAACGAACGTCGACGCTTCCATACCTTTGATACGCTGGATTATAATCCCCCGTATCTGGTACTTGGACCACTTGCAGCAGATTGCATGGACTTCTCCATCGTATCGACTAACCCAGTCCGATAATTCCTCAGATCTGCGTAGGACAATCCTTTGTCCGTACCCTAAGTGTCGTCTGGTGGGTTGCCGACGATCGTAAATTTTGCAGCTTTTGGCAGCTTGTAACGCAATGGCAAAGCAGTGGCTACTTGGTACTTCGAGGCAACCACTCCAGCTGTCAAGATGCTGACGCTGCTGTCTGCTCGGATAACCCACTCCTTGAGCGCCGGGTGCGTCTCGGTAGTGAACGTCGAAGCTGGCGCACGGGACACGAAGCCGCCCGGCCCATCTGACTCACCTAGGCCTTCTGATATAAAAGGCAGCATACTGCCCCGGACGACAGTCGGCGGCATGTTGCTGCTGTGAGATCGTTCAGACCTCACGGTGACGATCGCATGCATGTGCAGGAAGAAGTCCGCTCCTGTCTTGGTACACACCTCGCGGATGAATTCTACGGGATAAAGACCACCGACCAGGCTGTTCTTCCCCTCCTTTAATTCATGACCTTGCTGAAACTGAGACAACGTCTTGCCTAGATGCCAGTTCGTTGCGCCACACACAGACATTATGGCTTCGGCGCGTGAACTTGTGCATTTCCTAGCCGATCCGAGTACAAGAGCAGAAAATGGGCGTCAGGTCGTCAAAGTTGTCAAGGCCCATATCGGTGGTGAACTTCTCAAAATTGCGCACGCCACTGGGTCTGTCTTTATTCCAGTCAGTTGCGGATGCAACACCATTCGACGACTTGAGGCCATATACGTGGGCGCCGCGCACACTCATATCTGCATCGCCGAGTGATAGATTGTAGTTGAAGGATACAGGCATGCTATCAGCACCGACACAGAGCGGCTCCCATTTCTGGTTGCACAGAATCATATCCGGGCGCATTATCGCCTCTTGTAAAGTCCAAAGAGAAGTGAACCATGCTGCCGGTGATGCATTGCCATCTTCGCTGACGACAGTCAGACCACTCGCAGCGGAGACTGTGTCTGGTTCTCTTGCCGCAATCGATTTCATCCGCTCCATTGCCTCTGACCTCTTGATCGAGTACTCGTGACTCACGGAATTGCGTAAGTACGCCAGGGCCATATACTCAAGGTTCGAGCGGAGGTTGGACCAGTTCGAGACATCATTAATCCAAGCCAGGGCAGTGTCCGCTCCCTGAAAGATAGCTGCCTGCCTAGCGAGCTCGCGCTGACATATTTTTGCCAGTGTCTCATCTGTTGTTACATCCTGCGGGATACTGGGACTCAGGACAAAATTGAACAGGTTTCGCTATGATTCAAGATGAACAAGTATTACTGAAATTTCTCGTCTAGTGTAATATCAACCAGTCAGCTCCAGCTTGAAAAAAAAACCATCAACATTGCTTTCTCACCAATCTTGGCCCTGCTTTGCAAAATCTTAATGCTTGTAACTTGCCATCACTAAGCTCGTCCCATTCGCTTGCTCCAACCTCGATACCTCAAACACCCGGTACCCTCCCAGATCCAGCAAGGCCAGCTTGCTTCTGACATTATCATTCCTCCAAGCAAAAGCGTTCCAACGTCCGACCATGACAGTTGAAACTTGACACAGATCCCATCAATGCGACGATTGTACACTTCCCTCCCCTGAAAATTCGAAAAGGCATTTAACACACAATACATCCCCCTTCTCACCAACTGACCTCATTCGGCCCTGCTCCGTGGATAGAACTTGAGGATTTCCCCCTACCTTAGGCTCCACTGCTGATAATTCGGGGGACTATCTCCTTTTCCATCGCGGATTGAATAACGTCGACATCTCCGGACTCGACGAGGGCCCGAAGTGCAGCAACTGCGGGGTTGCGAACTACAACCTCAACTTCCCCTTTCTCAAACGAGAATCTCCTCCTCAAGGGCGACTGCTCTTCTGGGGTTCGCTGTGAACGGGGTGACTGGTTGTCCCGTGCCGACAGAACCGGTGAGACCGGTAAGTTACACGGCTTCATAGCGAGGTTGGCCTGCATTTTGGGCTTTTCGGGACGGTTGTGCAAGGCCTGGGTGTAGTCTGCAAAGGGCCACCTAACCTTTGGGACACCAGACCTTTTTGCAATTGGCCTAGGCTTTTCCTTATCCTCGTCTTTATCCCTGGCGCTTCCCATGGACTCATAACCGGAATCATCGTTATCATTCCGCGGAACAGTGATGGCGTCGTTCTCAAGCGAGTCGATAGCCCTTTGCAAGTCCTGATTCACCAGCCCGTCGCGGAAGCGCTTCTTGAACTCGAGCGCCATGATTTCGAGATCAAGCTTCACGGCGTGCCGGCCTTCGGCATCAGAGATCTCACTGAGCGAGGCTAGCACGGAGGATATTGACTGCAGGAGCGGGTCCGCTGGTTCGACGTCGACGCGATGTGCTTCGTACACTTTGTTGCCTGGGTTGTACCTGTCGGAGGCGCTTGTAGCCGCTATAATGGTTTTGAGGCTGGTAAGAGCGGGAGGGTTCTCTTCTGCCATCAACATCACCCGGGCTTCGTTTTCTCCCAAGTTAATCTCTGCCGGGACGGGGCTCTCGAGGACTGCATTGCAAGACTTCACGCCACTGGGTCTTGCCCGCATAGCCGTGTCCCAATATTCTTTGACTTCAATTTCGGTGCGGCAAAGATGCGGGTCGCACAGACTCGGCGGCACGAGATGATTGTCACTGTCGGCTGACAATTCCGCTATAGGCTGCGGTTGTGTCATCTCAGTCGTTGTGTTGTCCTCGGTCACGTAGCCCTCCTCCTCCTCGACATCTTCCAGGTGTGGACAAGGGCGCCTGACTCCTTTCACGTCAACATATGGGACACCATTCTTGAATGTGAAGTTCCCATCTGCGACACTGTCATAGGGAGCTGCCATCATAGATGATCGCTCTCCTCGGCTTGAGTCATGATCTCTGCCTGCATCCATTTCCTGGACACTGGCATCACAATGCTCAAAGCTCTCCTGCGACCAATACTGGCGCCGGTACGCTGGATCGGTCACTTGTCCAGAGTTCTCGGGCGTCATACGCTCCATGTATAGCAGCTTGAATTCCTTTGGCTTGCCTAGACCTCCTAGGGCGCTGTCTGAGGACTCAACGCCCTGAGGCGTCTTTCTCAAGCGGGCTCTGGATTTCTTAAATCCGAGCACCGCGTTGACCCAGCCAGGCTTTGCGGTCGATTTGGTTGGCGCCTGGGGAGGAACGTCAGCATTTTCGGTTGGTGGCTGTGCAAGTACTTTTGCAGGGTGCAGTGGTTGGGCTCTTCTCCCGCCGAAGACGCGAGAGAACTGCCGCTTGACTGGGGACTCAGTCTCCGGTGATGTGGTTGGAGAAACTTCATCGTCGGCATCCCCGTTGGTGCTCGGATCACAGCTGGGTGTGGGAGAACTGTTTACTGTTGATTCAGGCTCTGGTACATAAGCTATCTTGCTTGTATCAGCCTCATACATCAGCTGCTGTGCAAACTTGAGTTTCAGTGGAGAGACGCCGTTGTATGTTTGATTCCTCTTGAGTGCTGATGTTGGGTTAGAGCTCGGACAGGTATCAGACCCTGACCCATCTAGCTCGTATAGGCCGAGTGTGGCTTTCGGCATAGGTGTTGAGAAGTCTGGGAGATTGTCGCCGAGGACGTTGGCCAGCAAGGTCGGATGAGAAGTGACGAATTCTACTTCATCCCTAGGGTGCTTGTAAGCAAAGCTGGCCGGTATCTGTGACTGGTAGACCTCGGCATGCATCCAGTCGCCCTTTATCTCGTATATCATCACCAGCAGGCCTTGTGTCTGTGCATAGTCGTCGGCATCCATCTTTTCTTTCTTGAGTAACTTCCTCTTGGCTAATAGCGCCTCCCGACAGACGGCCAGGGCTTTGTCAAAGTGGTAGAGGGCAAGGTGGACCAGAGCCATGCAGTGAAGCAGATTGCAGACGACATCATCCACGGCTGCTTTGTTCTTGGCCAGCCCAATTATGATAGGCTCCGCCATCTCCCACCGACGCTGCAGGAGATAACATAGCACGAGTTGTACCTGCAGTCTGCGGAAACCCTCGTTGTTGGACTTGCTGCCAACCTCGCGCTTCATTGCCTCCTGCAGGAATTCGATCGCCTTGTCAAAGTCACGCTCCTTGATCCGATCTTTTGCGAGTTCGTCCAGACCATCGAGAAGGAGCCGCTCAAGTTCGAATTCGTCGTCTTCATCGTCCTCGACCGTAAATGCCGTCACTGAGCCTGGCACCGTCACACTTTCCGCTCCTCCAGAGAAGGATAGCGGACGGAGGTTGAGTAAGCCCGTCGATCGACGAGGTGGACGGGGCCCTCTTCGAAGCCCAGACTCATGCTCACCGGCCGGGGAGAAGCTTGGGCTCGTCAGCCCTGACGATGATGACCTGCGATGCTGCCGCCACTCGCGAACGTATTCCTCGACACGCTCCCTCCTGAAAGAGGGCAGATCGCCCATGAGGCTCGCGTCAATGTCCGCTCCACGATAAGATTGCCACGGTGCTCTGCCGCGGGAGCCATCGCGGATCGTACTGGCCGTTGAGCTCGCTGCTCCGTGGAAGTGCCTCGCCGCCTGGGCGAGATTTCTGAGATTCCGGGCTACGCGCGCATCCGAATGGTCGGCAGGCCGGTGGGCGAAAGGCCCTACGGGTCGGGTAGATGCCCTCAGGGCCTCCTCAATGGACGACTTGAGGCGGTCCAGCTCGAACAGGATCGCTTCTTGCGAGGCATTGTTCCTGAGAGACAGGGAGACGTTGATCGTCTGAAGCATTGTCTGGAGGGCCCAGTTCGACTTGTGCACCTTGTCCCTGAAAGCCGCGAGGTCGCCGCCGTATACGTTCAGGTTCACCACAGCCTTTACCCTCCATGCCCATGCCTTGACCCTCACTGTCGCCTTGATTTTCTGCACCAGCACTCCCAGAGAATTCAGCGTGACATGACAGTCGTCCAGGGCAAGCTCGCACTGTTTCCACAGGTCGTCTTCCACAAGCGCTAGGTCAAGTGCGTTGCGGCCCTTGAGCGTGCGGTCTATGGCCTCGAGGCCCGAGGTCAGGCCTTCGAGCTCATCGCACAGGCTGGTAATGCGAGTCTCGGCTCCGCGGCACTGGTTGATAAAGCCGCATAATGAGCTTGTGATCTAAGAATTGGTAAGCAATTATGCCTAGTCATGATACCAAATTCTAGGACTATGGTTTGTAGGACTGAGAATGCCTGGTGTTTACTCAAGGAGGGTAAGATGTTGGTGGGTACTGGGAGGTCTTACGGAGCCAGCTGCCTGGATGAGCGTTATCGCAGAGGTGGTGATCGAGAGCGGATCCATGTCGGAGCCGGCCCGCTTTGGGGCTGCCCGGTCTTCAAGGTTTCTGCTCGGACGGCTCAATGTGATAGCTTCTAGCTCACAGCGCACGAGTGCAGGACTCGGTACCGTCAATTAAACGATCAAAATTACAATGAGTGTTCAGATCGATTCGTGATTCCAGTCTAGGACATCAAAAGACGGAATTGAAATGGCACGACCACGCTGCCGTCGAAGGGAGCTTAGCGAAATCCCCAAGCTACAGAAACTTGATTGTCCCTGGCCCTGACTGCGCGCATTCTCGCCCTAGACACGTTGCGGGCGCAGGCGTTTTTTCGCAGTCGCATTGGGGCTGAGTAGATGCACACCGAAAAACCCGCTGGGCTTCTTGCTAGGCTTATCACTCACTCTCAGGGCCAAGGCTCCCTCAGCTGAACATTCCATCAGATCTGGGAGGGTGTGCCTGCATTAGTCGCTGTAAGTGCTGACTTCCCCAAGACGCATCATTGGAGGCTGAGCGGCGGTGGCTTGTACCAATCCCCGTCATTGATCCAGCCACGGAGACTTAGTGGAACGATTGGGTGGATGTAGAAAAAGTGACCGAATCAATACAGGGAAAATTTTACTTGGAGTCAATTATATGGCTGCACTCACCCACATGTGCTCTGGATGATTCGGATTGTCAGAAATCTGAGAAGGGTCAACTGGTAGATCCCCCTACCTGCTTATGGATAGAGAGGGCATTTGTTTATGGGCCGAATAAGAGCGGTTTCTTCTGGCCTTGTACGGAGGAGGACTATACTCGCATAGAGCGACTAAGGAAGAGATGACACAACGCCCTGTTCCAACGACAGCATATATGCAAAGTCGTTCCTGATTCAGGATGCATTCATGTATGCAAGTATTCACGGTTTCAGCAAATTCAAACTTGGCATAATATACGATGCCGCAAGCATTAGCGCTAGCCCTTTCCCCTATGACACTCCCCAGCCTTGCGCTTCAGGTCTATCAACTATAGCATCTCACTTAGTTGTACCTGCTGCCAACTCTCTTTGCTGGATTTCCCCTTACTGCAGAAGGATGTCGTCAAAGCTCTGCTAATATCAGCCGGTCCTGCTCATGTGTACGAGTATGTTCTTGAACTGTTTGATCCAGGTTTTTGAAGACCATTGGGTATATACCTGTAGACACCCTTGGATTTTTCGAATCACTAGACTATCAATCTCAACAAAGTGGTCGAAAGCTTTGCGCCAAGCTTGAACTTCGAAGATAGAATTAAAAGGCTGTTGCTTGCTAATGTAACAATTTCAATGCTTGAAGATCATCGTATTCAGCCCAGAAGGAGATTCATACCCTCCACTTCAATGATAGACAGTGCCATTCTCTAGTAATGCTGGAAACCAAAATGCGCCTCATGCAAGGCTGCTGTACATCAAGTCACCCAACTTTTGGCCCTCAGCTCATGTTCTTATAAACTCATGTTAGCGTTGCCCAACTTCTCTAGCTAATGTAGTGGTAACACGCGGGTAGACACACACGGACGCCATGGATGCTGAAGTGTGCCTTCGGGGCATGAGACCCAGGTTCGAATCCTGGGCTGGAGCAATCCTTAAGTTTTGTCAATTGTCTCTGTTATGTGGTTGTTCAGGAGTAATCGTTACCAAGGGGTGCAAGACTTCCTCTGTAGCTGCAGGGCATGGACACACACAGCTTAGCTGGAAAGACGTGATGAATAATTGTTGTAAGATCTGCTGAGCCGTGTCCTTCTGTACTACTCACCACCCTTCCTGCGCCTCAGCCAAGGCGGAAGTCGTTGCTTGCGGGTGCTAATGACATCGTTTCTGCCATCCACAAATCAGATCAAACCCACTGTACCAACTGGCACCCAGTGAAAAACCCAGGGACGGGAAGAAATATGCTGATAGGCCAGAGCAGTGACGGATCGCTCTCGGCTGATACATGTCATGTTTCTTGCTGGCGGTAGCGCGATCCGTTGCAGGTGTGCATGACGGGATGAAGACTGCCGATCTCTTGGCAACACCTCGAGCTATGTTCAACAAGAAGCGGTGCAGCTGTCACCGCTCAGCTTTGACATGGAGGCTGCTCACTTCTGCTCAGTACATCAATAAATCAACTGTCGGTCACGATGATGATCACATCCTACAGACTCGTCGCTGTCGCCCTGGCGGCATGCCCTGGCCTGGCCATCCCGCCGCCGGAATTCGGTTTCGTGGATAGCGGCAATCACACCGAGCTCAGTGTAGCTTTCACCTTTGATGGCAACACAACGGTGGTCCAGGAGGGCCAGATGTTTGGAGGAAACAGTAAGAGACCGCCACGACGATCCCCGCCTCGTCCATCTCTAGTACATACCTACTGACGCGCTTCCCTAGTCACAAGTCAACAGCCAGCACTGGCCGTAAACCCGGCCGCATATCAGTCAATCGCCGACTACAACGGCAACTATGTCATCCTGATGGTGGACCCGGACGCGCCCTCACCAGACAACCCCACGAGCCGTTTCATCCTCCACTGGCTCGCAGCAAACGTGACCCAAGGGACCGAGGCGCAGGCGCCCCTGACCGGCCAACGGGCACTGACAAACAGCACACCAGCCCTCGTCCCATACCGCCCGCCCATGCCCCCGACCAACTCCAGCGCCCACCGCTACATCATCTACGCCTTCGCGCAGCCGGACAACTTCGCCATCCCCGAGTCCTTCTCCGGCTTTAGCGACCAGAACCGTTCCATGTTCAGCCTCGACCGCTTCATCTCCGAGGCCAGGCTCGACAGGCCCGCCGCCGGCGAGTTCTGGTACGTGAGCCGCGAGCCTGAGGTCCCGGGTACCTTCGTCGCGCTCGCCGGGGGTGCGTATCCTGGTGGCAACGGGGCCGCCATCTTCTCGGCCGGATCGGGGAGCGCGACGGCAACGGCGACGTCGTCTGCGGATGGTACGTCGAGTACTGGTGGGGCGGAGAGCACTGGAACGTCAGGTGCCAGTGTGGTGGCAAAGGTTTCCTTCACGGGACTTTTCACTTGGGTTGTCGGTGCTGGCGGACTTTTGGGCTTGGCCCTTCTGCTGTAGTTTACATGGGAGTATATGACTTCAATGCTTTGCCTTGGGATCTTGGAGAGCTGGTATCACGTTGTGGAGAAGCGTTGTGTGGCCGGCTCTGAGGGGAACACAATTACTCGAGGGGAGTCTTTACCAAATCTCAAGGGTCGAGCGAATAATGGACAAGTAATTATTTATCTGACGAAGGGGAACGTAGTCTCTTAACGTATTGCTGCGAAATTCTTTTCTTGCCCTCGAGTTTCAAGCCTAGTCTTCGTTCATTGTCTGCAGATTATAGACTGCTTGGTCTAGATTCCCAACTGATACACTAACCTCGCTCGGCGCACCTGCGTCAGCCACATATACATATCCAACCTGAGGCAAGACGTCTATTAAAGCCGTGATGGAACAGCACGCAGGTGCTTTGGCACTCTTCGAGCCTAGAATAGCTTCTCCTTACGTATGTAGCTTCAAGAACTCGAGCAAGGGGGTATTTGAATGGCAGTTTACGAGTCATCAGTATTTGCAAAATTTGAAGACTAGCTTTTAAAGTAGAATGATAACATAGCAATTCCTAAGTAGTTGAATGATTGTTACTAAAAACTACATTAGTATCTGAGCTATGGCTCATACTTTAGATAGTCTTTACCTAAAATCCAATTGATCTTCATTTCTTCACAGTTGCCGTGGTTATGGACAATATTATACAAGCCAGATGACCCGATAGGATAGCCGTAGAATCAAACCCGGGTTTGCACCGAGTTAGCTCTGTGATTATGTAAATCAAGGACTACATGAAGATCTTTGATTCAGGAGCTCTTCAGAGCGAATTCAAATCCTAGCTATTGACCATTTATTTACTCGTTGTCCTTAATTTTCATGTTGTGTTTATTTCCGTACAGATGTCATTCGCGGATGAATTCTAGACAAATTCAATCCCACTTGGCTGTGTTTGGCGGTGAAATGTCTGATAGCCTTTCTGCTGCGAGCAGTAGCTACCTCAGTCCGAGCTATGACGATGTGGGCAGACTGCGACCCGGTAGACAGGCAGACGGGCGGGAAAGCGTCGTAGCTGACAAGCAACACCTTCACCTTTGGTTTCAAGGGAGCACTCACACTGTTGCTCCGCTCCGAAAGCTCTGAGAAGAACTCCAAGAAGTAATCCAACCACCTAAATTCCCCATCCCTGTCATTACTTGCCGCCGAGCCGTTACCCTGTCGTTGCTCCTGCTCCGACACGAGCACGCCCAGGTCGACAACGAGGTAAATATGGTCGTGGATCTCGCACAGTACCGCCTCCAGAAGTTGAAAGAGTTCCTTTGGAGACTCTGTGCCGAGGTATTGCGCACAGGCTCGTGCCATTGACCTCTCAGTCTGCACTTTGCCGCCACCGCCGCGGCCGCGCTGCTGCCGCTGCGCGAGCTGTAGACCTTGACAGACGAGGCTCTTGATGAGATCTGATAATAATATGGCACTTTCCATGCCACTGGACCTGGTAGCCGCCTCGAATTGCGCCGCGGGCTTCGTAGTCATCAAGACGGGAACGCTGGCCGTTTGGAGCTGTTCGATGACATCGACGATCATGTTTCTCAGGGCTAGGCGCGAATGATAATTACCGAGTATCAAGGCTATGTCGCTCTCTTGCGAGCTGGCCCATCTGCGGAGGATTGGCGACTGCCAGAAACGGTTCGAAAGCGGCCGCAAGGGGGCATGGGATGGTCTGTGGCGCACCACTTGTTGGTAACGGAATGCCTTGATGGGATCATAGATGGAAGGCTCTTGTAACATATTTATCATCTGTGTGAACTGGAAATCTGTCACTGGCTGATTTGTGTCTACCAATGCAGTGGATTGGACTGTCACTAGTCTTTGTTAGCCACCCTAGGGCAGAATCATGGGCACCAAAGACGGCGAAGTGTAGTCCAGTGAATAGACTTGATTCTCATCAAGGTCTTTGGTAGACTTTGCGATGGCGTTCATGACATCCTGACTCACTATAAAAGGCTGTGCTCAATTCTTCCATTTTAATGCCGATTCCATCTAGTGTTGTGCTAATCCCCTCCAATCTTTTGTTGTGAGAGATCTGCAAATCACTCAGGCGCTGCGAAGTGACGGATAAGGCGGTAGAGTGGGCTACAAAAACGAAGTTACTTAGAACTCTGGTCACAATCAGGTAGCTCTGTGGAAACATCTCAGCTTACTTGATACTGCAGTTTGGATCTCAGTCAGCTGGTGGGTAGAATGCTTCAAGCTTGTGTCAATCTCATTATGCATATCCCTGAATTCCGCATGGTGCCCAGACGAGGCGAGCTGCTCAATCACTCGCGAGCTCTGAGCAATGTTCTGAAGAAGGTCATCGTAACGAAGCTCGATTGGCCTCGTTATGCTGTGGACAATATGTTTGAAAGTGCCTTCCTTGTACCAGTCATGCGCCCGGACAAGAAACCTCAAGATGTGCGCGTATAGCTGACGTAAACTATTCTCCATTTTCTCTGTGGGATAGAGCATAGTGGCTAGCTGCAACCTGGGAAGATTTTCTGCAATCTCAGACAGGGCTTTTGCTAGAGTTGCGGTTGTCCTCTCATGGTTGATCACGGACTGCTCATTTATGTTCCCAGAAGTCAGCAAAAAGAAATTAGCACGCATCGATGATACAGAATGACACAGGTATGAGTCCGTAATTTCTCACGATCTGTACGGCTGTACCACGCAGAATAACCATTAAAGACTTCAAGATACGCACCGTGAACAGAAATTTCATTGCCCCCCATGCCAAAGCCACATATTCGGGGTGGTGTTGTACGAATACGTCAAGAACTTCTCCGTAGAGTTTGATTCTTTCAGAAAAGCAGACTAGCCAAGTGCTAGCCGTTGAGGTTTTCCGGTGTGACTCGTATTTCTTCATTGACTGATTTACAGCTTCCTGGACGTCGTTGATAGTGTCGAACGAGCAGGCGAACCCTCTTTTCTTCCCATCTTTTGTCATTTCCAAGGAGAACTTTTGGCATGCCTGGTCGAAGACATTCTGGAGCATGTCGTCACTTCAAACGGACTAGTTAACACTATTCCTCTTTTCATACTTATCTAGCCTTGCTGTAGCGTTCTCGGAAAAACATGTAGCCCCGCTTTATTTCTGGTTGCTCTAGAACCTTCAAGTCCATTCGACGACTACGGAATTGGAACATAGAGAGGAGCACTAACCTAGTATGGTCTTCGCTGGTTCGGCTGGAGTTGCTTGTCTTGTACCACTGTTGCAGAGACACCATGATTACCGTATGTCGCGGGTGCCTCGCGCACAGTACTTTCCACGGTGATGTGAGAAGCGTCAAGGAACTGCCAACCAAGCCAGACGAAGTCAATGTGGGGGGCCACAATGATGGGTTGACAGCCCTTGAAAAGTATGATAGGAGACTTCTGGGAAGGATCCTAATGGCTTTTCAAAAATTACGCAAAACAAGTTTTAGTTGTGGATATTTAGACGTCGTCGAGTGCTGTTGGGGCTGAAGATTGATGACTTGCAGATACTTAAACTTTTACAGTGCGGGAAGCTCACCTTCTTGACCCATGCTTATTATGTTATGCTTGCCAAGTGCCTCCACAATGATGACTCTAACAAGCACAGTGTGTCTGAATGTCTGGCACACGAGATTTTACAAAGTGGGGAAAATGTCACGCTTGTGACCTTGTAATTGTGAGTCGAAATACTGCATGCCTTGTACAGGCCTCCGGCTATGGAACCGGGCGAGTGCCGCATTCTGCCTGCTTATGGGCACACCTACAGCAGCTGAGGCCTAGCGAGTAGATTGTGAGCCGGACTTAGCTGAGAGGGTGCCCGGCGGCGCCGCGTGATTGGTGTCAGACGAGGGGGCGAATTGTGGCTTACGTTCTTTCCTTCCCAATTGTCACACAAAAGCACTGTCGTGCAGATACGAGATAATACACTTTGGCATGGCACGTTGCCACGTGTTCCGGTTCACTGAGAAACCGATTGGTAGCTCCTCGCCGTTTCCTGGGATGGACCGCATTACACCTCGTGAACACCTTTAAACTTATTAAAATTCCGCTCGACTTCCGGACGTGCCCAACGTTAGATTGATGGTTGACCTCCATAATCATTGCCATTACTGTAATGGACATTACAGCACGTTTGAGTGTTGACGTTAACTTGACATCTGATCTCTTCGAGAACCTGTCGGACTCATCTTCTGAGTCTGAGGACAGCCACTCTGACGGCGGTTCATCCAGTGGGAGCGGCAGCGAAGGGCGTAAGTCAGATAGTCCTACACAGAGGTCGGACGACAGTGGCCACGATTCCGAGTCCGACAGCCACTCAGAAACAAGTGACGACTCGAGCATCGATGCTGGGGACTTTGAACTGGACAAATTTGATCGGCGTCTTACAAGTCTCATTGGGAAAGCTTTGAAGAATTTCGACAAAGACCTTGAAGCTGTTACTGAGGCTCTCCCTTTCGAGGAGCTTCGAAGTGAGAACCGATCTGAGCTAGAGGGCTGCGTGGTTTCATTTTTTTCAAGTTTACGAGACCAAACCTCTGCTTGTCTTTACACGTTCTACGGCCCCAAGTCATACGAATTCAACCGACTGTTGCAACTTGCTCTCAACCAAGCAGAGCGAAGAGTACAGAAATCTCTCAATAAAGTGTGGACTAAGTGTATTGATAAACGGGATTCGCTTTTCATTCGGAGGCCACCACCGCCACCACCTGCCTCACGATTCGTCCGAGTTGCTCAACCACCCCCAAGACTTCAAGAACAGGAATCGGTTGGTCCCGCCTCGGAACCCAAGAATTCCGAACAATTCAGTAAGAAAATCGGCACAGGTGACGCAAAGCGTGTATGGAACCATATTACAATATCAAGAGACCAGACCCGAGCCAGCAATTTCACTAAAGAGCTTTTGAAGATTTTCCGCATCTCCAGCCGTTATCAGGCATCCGAAAACAGCAACACGAATGACTACCCTCACGAACCGGAACGCAAGTCTTCCGATTTAGGCCCAGTTTGGCGTGGCAGCACACCGAGGCCTTTTGTCCGATCTAAGGCAAGGTTAGAGAGCGAAGAGGTGGTACTTACACGCCCGGACCACTACTTTCAAGGTGCTACTGTCTCGGTACCTCTAGGAAACAACAGAGATTTCAAAGAAAGCGTCCTGTCGCCCAGAGGGTTTGCCGCGAAGATGAAAGATCAGCTTCAGACCATCAACTCGGGTGAGCCATCGACCCCCGAGCTCAGTGACAGGGTTGAAGCTAGCATGCCTGGATCTGTGTCTGGACCCAAAGCCACAGTCGATGGCTCCCTTGACCAGCTGATGGGTCGTCTTGCGTCCTTGGAGACGGAGAATAGGGATCTCAAAGAGGCAAAACAGAGCTTGGCAAGATCTGAGACAGTCTATTTCATCGAAGCCGAACGCAGAGCACCGGTGCCCTATCTTGCGTTTCTGGATGAACCATCATGGGCTGTGGGGCCCGGAGGTGAGATTGCATTGAAGTCCCATTTCGGGGTTCACGACATCAATGGATTCCTGCGACAAAAGAACGACATCGCATTCGTTATCACTAAATACTACGATCAGGGTTACCAGGAACAGGAAGTACGAGCAGCAATTCGAGACAAACGCCCTCTTCCCCGCGCAGAGTGTTCCCGCGAAGCGTTGCGCCTCCAATCACTTGAAATGGTCCAGGCTGCGGAGGAATTTATGAGCCAACAACCGGATTTCGCCCAGAAGCTCCCAGGAACCGATAATTTGAACGGAATTGGGGCTCCCTACCTCTTCTGGTACTACTACCGATCAAAGAAGACGTTGAAGGGGCTGAGTCCCACAAGCCTTGCGGCGATGACGCTGCTGACGTCCTGGATCGAGGAAAATTACGGCAAACTATATGATTTAGTTGAGGACCAGCTTAAAAGAGGTGTAATATCTGCCAAGACCATCGAGTTCTTGGTCAGACCAGGTGATGTTCTCGTGTGGAAAGTGAAGCGAGACCTGATGGCCGCTGTTGCCGAGTCCTGGCCTCTGGTTAGAAAGGTCCCGCAGGCACGGAAAGGCTTCTCGTTAAACTCTAGACGAGACGAATGGGGGACTAAGAACAAGACTGATGGTTCTATCCCACTGTGGAAATCGAGTGTCAAGTGCTGGGAATACGGATTCGATGGCTCGTTCTACCGCAGAGCGCGAGAGCTGGAGATCTCTTTTGAGGCCGAGAACCAAGACGAAGAGGTTCCTATCACGAAGCTGAATGCTTACCCATTACAGTATGCCCCTGAGGAGTGGAAACAGACGCTTGACGCACGGGGCAAAATGTCCTGGAGCTGCCGACATCAGCGCATTGCGTCTTATGAGGACGACCGAGGCTTCTATGGGGTACGTTGAGTCCATCGAACGCCTGATATCAGGAGGCTGATAACATCGCTGCGAATTTCATCCATTAAATTACTACGTATTTAAAGGCTAATCAATATTTAGAATAGCGAAAGATTCATGGTAGACTTCCATACTTATGAGCAGCTACACTCCGACTCGAACAGTTTCAAGAAGTCATATCCCACCATCGATGACTCGAATGTCAAGCGTATGGACTCAGAGATCATGACATCTGAGGACCCACCTCCAGTGCCGGATTTATACGTCTTCCCTAATAGTATCCCGGCCTACAACTTACGGAGCAAAAAATGGGGTGAGTGAGGGCTACCGAGCTGTTATTCAGCTCTGGACTGGATTTAGACTTCCATATTAGGACACTAACGTTATTTCTTCTGTCAGTGGACCTGGAAGTTGACAAAATGCGAGATGTGACTTGGAACAAAAAGTCATTCGAGCACCTGGTTGTCGATATTGAGACGAAAGACATAATCCAGGCACTGATTACCAACCAGATAGCTAGGGGCGAGGGAACCGATACGATTGACGGCAAGGGAAATGGGCTTATTATTCTATTGCACGGCGGGCCTGGGACAGGGAAGACGTTTACAGCTGAGAGTGTCGCTGAGATGGCCGAAAAGCCGCTTTTCCGCGTAACCTGCGGTGATATTGGGACTAAACCAGAGGAGGTAGAGAAGTACCTTGAGTCTGTGTTACACCTAGGCAAGAATTGGGGCTGTGTAGTGCTGCTGGATGAGGCCGACGTCTTTCTCGAGCAGCGTACTCTTACGGACTTGGAGCGTAACGCCCTTGTCTCCGTCTTCCTCCGCGTTCTTGAGTATTACGAGGGTATCCTGATTCTCACGTCCAATCGGGTTGGAACGTTTGACGAGGCGTTCAAGTCGCGCATCCAACTCTCACTGCACTACGAGAACCTGACTGAAGGCCAGCGCGGCAAGATCTGGAAGAACTTCCTCAGCCGGCTCAAGGACCTGGAGCGGCAAGGATCCACTGGTGCCTTGAATGGCGAAAGGCTGCTGCCAGACAAGGAGTCGCACTCGATGGGCATTGATTTCGACGACGTCGAGTGTTACCTGAGCGACCTTGCCCGGGTCGAGATGAACGGGCGCCAGATTCGCAATGCCATCACCACAGCGCGCCAGCTGGCAAAGTTCAAAGGCGAGCTCATGGCATATCACCACCTCCGGCATGTCATCAAGGTGTCCAGCAAGTTCGATTCATACCTGACAAAGGTTCAGGAGGGCTACTCGGACGATCAGATTGCGAGGGGCGGCGGCATTCGCTAGCTTTGAGATACAATCCGCCATCAGGAACGAACCAATTTGCTGAGATTGTCGACGCATGGTCAAGCCATAATATTAGCTCTGTACGCCAACACGGTGCCCCTTTCTACCTTGACGTCGGAGCGTATATTGAGCGATGCGCATCTGACCCTCCAACAGCTTCAAAAGCCATGGCTGAATCTGTCTGATCAGAGCTCGCAGGAACGGGCACCAGCAAGGATTCGCTTCCCTCGCCCACTAAAATTGTACGGCAAGATCTCAAGTGCTGTTGGTCTGATGTTGTAGGCAGTTAGCTCTAGATGTTAAATCATGAAAAGGAATATCCACATAATAGTACTAAAGTTTTAACGTTGGTGCTAATATTTTGAGGATCAGAGAACACCTAATTGGGGCACCCTGGTGCTGCCAATATAAGGTTTTTACATCCTTATCAGTTGCCGCTCTACTATTAGAGAACGTCTCTAATAGCGCCAACTGTTTTCTAACTATCCCAACCTAGCGTTTTTAGAATCCTACGAGCTTTGCCTCGGGTGTCTGCTTCGCGGCCACGGGATCTATGTGATGAATCCGTGAGGCCGTGAGCCCACCCTGCGGGATGGGCCCACGGCACCTGTACACAAATCAAGCCACGCTTTGAAAGAATTGTAATTATGTGCAGAAATACACAGAGCCGTAAGAACCAAACGATAACATTTTGAATTTTCCCTTTTTTTTGTCTTTCGGGCTGGGCAAAGGACAGTCAGGCCACAGGGGACTCTGTCATGACGTTTGGAGCTTTTTGAAGTAAGGCGATATTACAACTTATCAATATCACTGCTGCTGAAACCGTAAAATAAGGAGGTCGGAGATTCGCAGGGCTGATTTCGGAGGGTACAGGGGTACATGTTGCACCCAGTACAAATAAAAAAGCATACTAACCAAATTTGTATAGTATACTATTTTTTTTACTATACTAGCTATTATATATATATATCCTTATTATATATCTTTATTACTATATATTAAATCTATTATTATATCTTTTTACTACTTAATTAACTAAAAGGATAGTATTTTTATATTTATTTTAAGTTTTTAAAACTTTAATTAATACACCCTAAATAGGTAATTACTTAGTATATAGTGTTAAAATTACTTAATAGACCAGCTTTAGAGGGCTGGTATAACCCTTTTAGCATATAATCCAATATGTATTAAATGGTAGTTACAACTAGCTAAAAGTAGAAAGATTACTGGTCTACCCACACATAAAAGCCTGGGTTTGATTCCCGCTTGTGTGGCCAGCACACAGTATACTAAGTGTTAGGTACGGTACCGGGGGGTAATACCCCGGGTCTATTTCCCTTAGCTACAGGGCCTTGACACCCCTAGGAGGCACTATAATTACAGGCCCAGAGCCCTTGGAGGACTAAGGGATTTCCTCTATGGTGGGTAATTAATATACCCCAAATAGGTAATTACTTAGTATATAGTATTAAAATTACTTAATAGACCAGCTTTAGAGGGCTAGTGTAACCCTTTTGGTGTATAATTTAATGTGTATTATTAATTTTACCTTTAATCTTACCCTTATTATTACCTATTATACTTTAAGGCCTAAGTAATCTAGTATTTTTAATATTACTATAATATTAATTAGATAGATATAACTAAATAGAGATAATTTTTAATAATAAATTAATAAATATATAGATATATTTAATTAATTTAAATTATAAGTAATAAAGAGTTATTATTAAGTTAAGTTAATAGGTTATAACTATTAGGTATTATAATTATTAATTACTATAATTTATACTAGTATGGGTTGGCTGGTACCGTTAAATAGTGTGATCTGATTGGCTGTAGCCCTAGCGTGGTGTTGACTAAGCGAAATTTTGCCCTGCGTCCTCCGAAATCAGCCCTGCGAATCTCCGACCTCAAAATAAGAGGGCAAGTAAACAGCAATTCCTCCCAAAACATTGCATTCACAGCAGAAATAGGATCGTTTGAATAAAAAGCTTCCTCGGAGAGATTCATTGTGATCCATAGTAACAATTTGTTTCTGTATCACCGCAGGAAGTAGTTTTTAAGTATGGATGCTACCCTTTGTGTCCACTTAACTGAGACTGCGGATCTGTTCTTCCGCCCCTACTACGCTGTTAGTTATTTCTTGCAATCTGGTTAACCCAGCATCCGTCACGCCGAAGTCCTGACCATATTGCATGAGTAAGTCGTTGAGTTGTCAAGTGCTAGGCCTTCGAGGCCATCGATATAGTTGCCGTGACGAGGGCTGAGCCTCTCAAGTTACGAGCATCGGGCAGGTGACTTGAACGGAACACGTGAATTTCCCGCTTCGCACAACTGCCATGAATCCCAGACTCGGGTCCCATTGGCCCGCAGGATGCAAGCCTTACTCCTCTGGCAAATGTCACAGGAGCAAAATGGTAAGCAGCGGGGCGGGGCGCACATCTTCAGACTCAGTTCTTGGCGAATCCTGCAAGCCGCCGGCCTAGAACGTCATCTGACCATTGGAAACTCGTGTGGTTTCTTTTCCCTCATTCAACCTCCTAATAGTATTCCCAGTCTATCTACTAATTATGGCACATCCGAACCAGATTTTAGTCGCTGCATCATCAGCACCATCAGTACTTCTTTCACCTGAGCAGCCCTCTGCTCGAACAATGTCAGGGCAACCGAGCGACGATGTCTTACGAGGCGTCAATCTTGCATTCTTTGCCATCACGATGCTGCCTATCGCCTTTATGACATTCATAAGCTTTTACCGCGTACCCCGCGTTAAAGATCCGGCGCGGATAGCCTTCACATACCTGAAGGTCATGTTGCCGTTGGCGTTCTTGTAAGTTCGATCTTGCAGAGTCCGATACGCGGTCTTTGAGGCTGGGGGACTGCCGTATCCGGTGGGTTCCGAGAGGTGGTTGCTTGCTTGCTCTGTCTGACTTTCGGTGTGTGTAGTTCGCTCCTCATGTATACGATATCAGGAGCTCTCATGTTGATAGATTTCGATTCTACCGGCGTGGACTGGTATGTCGTCTTCCGGGTTTCTTTTCACATGAACCTACTAGGAGGCCTCTTCTCTCGCGTTGTTGATCTGCTTCTTGTTATGACACTGGTGGAGGTGGGCAACGGCTTCCTATTTTGCCACACGGAATCGAGAACGATCTTGCAGAGGGTGGTGCGGTACGCTGCCATTGTGTCATGCGCCATTCTTGCCGTGGTCGCATTTGTTGGCTTTGGCATCATAAACGCCTTAGTCGCGCTGTCTTCCAGCCCCGACGAAAAACGATGGAAGGCGTACGAGAAGCTGTATGCTTCCTCCAGCATCCTCCTATTTATTTGGGCTGGGATTCTGGTGGGTTTCTCTGTACACGTTTATAACGAGGTCAAGCGCAATAGTGTCTTAAGGAATGTGAGTTGCCCGTGGCTGCTGCAGGATCGCCTTAAGCCGGTGCAAGATATCCCGTGATCTTGCTAACTCAACCGTCACCGCAGTCCTCAATGCTGCTCCTCTACGCCGCTATTCTGAACTTGTTCACGCGCTTGTACTCCCTCGTCTACGTGTCTGTTTTCCTCCTGGCGGGCGTCAGGATCTATGTTCCGTCAAAGACCTACACGGCCATCTTGATTGCCGGCCCGATCCTCACTGCATGGGTGTACGCCGCCATTGCAGCTATCCTAGTCACCATCGCCGTCCGCAAGCACAACGGACTGTGGAGCACCGTGCAGCCGTGGCTCGGGACGGAGGAAGAGAGCCACCCTGTTCTTGCCGCAGACTCCAGTTCCACGGGTGTGGACGAGCAGTTGCCGGAAGAATCTAGCAGTGCAGTACCTAACTAGGCAGCCTACGGTTTTGGGATGGTATTGGAAGCTTTTTTGGGGTTCCAACAAGTCACAGATCCGGTGGTATACTTTACAACGCGTTCTTTCAGTGAGCCTATTTCGGTAGATTGCGAGGCCCTCATACTTACAGAGACTCTTTACCTTGCAGGACTGGATGTCTAGGCGTAATCGATGTGAGACGTGAAAAACCGCGTGGACTTCATACTTCATTAACAAGCACCGAGACGAGCTGTAGAAAAAATTAAGCTTTGAATATAGAAAAGGATGAGATTCTGCCAACTCATATCCAAGCCTACAGGCCTTGTGATATCTCTGGTCATAAGCCAACTGATATAACACCATCAAGCACTATGTTGAAGTACTTTCACCCTATAAGTAGTTTCGCTTTTCATCCGTATACATACTCTTCTGGAGCAGTAGGTGGTCCCTTCACACAGTGGTAACCACTCAAAGACCCAGCGTTAGATAGGTATACAACGCCGATAACAGTAGATCTCTGAATACGATCGTTGTTATCACCTTAACCCCATTAATTATATTCATATTACTTATGTTGCTGGTATCTAAGCGTAGCGGTGATTTGAGCTCAAGCCAGGTTCACTTGCGGCGCTGCTCCACCCCCCATGTGTTCCACGTAGTCTCACTCCGGGCCTGGCTCATCGCCGTTGGACTACTACCGTCCCCCCAGCGATCGGCCATGGGCGGAGGCGGCCGCAGCGCATCCTCTCCGACGCCCCCACCCGCGGGGCCGCGCGTCTGCTCCTGCTCTCGCATCTGTCCCTCTTCCTGCTGCATCTGTTTGACCCTCTGCACCAGCTTCGGGTCGAGTGGCGGCGGCACGGCAGCCCGCCTGATCTGGCCCATCTCGCTGAGGATGCTCTCCCGCTGCTGATCGCCCACCACGGAGGCGGGCGACACCGAGGGCACGGGGCCAAGGCCCCGGAGGCTGGCGGCGCCGCTCGACGCGACGCTGGCCCTCGCCGCCATCGGGTCGAGCATGCGGCTCGTGTGCCGGTCCATCCACCTCGAGACGGCGGCGTCCTTGGGCGATGAACCGTCTCCTGCTGATGCGGGGCTGCTGGTGGATGATTTCACCTTTTGCACCTGTCGCCTGAGCCAGCCAGGCGTGGAATCGCTCCACCGCGACTCGCCTTGGTCGGCGGTCCCGTACCGACTGGGGTCGTCGTCTCGTGGTGAGGTGAATCCGCTGTGACGGGCTGAGGGAGCGATGGTACTGTTGCCGCCCTCCGCCTTGTATGCGGCGGCCATTGCCTTATCCATGATGCGGATGTCGGACTTGGGACCGCTGCCAAGATATTCCTTCCCGAAACTCTGATCGGGCTCGTCCCGGCCGCGTCGCCGGCGGTACAGTTTCCAGAAGAGGAAGGCCAGGAGGCCGACGCCGGCTAGTGATCCTGTTCCAGACGGGTTAGCATGATGCTTATTCTCGCGTCGGGAGCAAGCAGCCCGACTTCGGAAGGACGACGACGAGGGAAGTCAACGTACCGAGGACCGCGATTGCGGCCGTGGCCCCGGGGGGGACACCGGTGGACTGGCGGTTGGGGCCGGCTTCATTCTGAGCTCGTGGGGGATCTGTGGTCTCCCCTGCAGCTAGTATCGGTGTGCTGATGGCAGACTGGCTTGTGGTTGACAGTGTGGGCGCGGCAGATATGATGGTCTCAGTATCTAGTGTCGTTGATGCCGGAGGCAGAGTTTGACTTTCCACTGTGGCTGAAGGCGGCGCGGCGATCGGCGGCGGCGGTGGTGAAGGCGAAAGCGTCGTTGTGCCTGGAGGTGGTGCCGTTGAAGAGACTTCGTCTTCGTCGTCACTCTCTTCATCCGAACTCTCGACGGCCTCGTCTTCCACTTTGATCTCGTCGTCACGACGACGAATCTCGCGACGGCGAGCAGCGCTTTTGTCGGTCTCAATCCTGGTGATATCGCGTTCACGAGTCTCGTTTCTTCGCTTCGTGCGGCGCCTCCTGGCCGTCTCATCTCTGTGCTCCATGACGAAGGAAGCCGAGACTTGTCAAATTTAGTCGGACGAGAATTGGCTTGGCCTCATATAAATCAGGCGAAAGGAAACAGTGGGAGGGGGACATTCTGCAGTGTTATAATTCAATGTCATCAATATCTACCATCCATCCAGAGATGCCAAGGCTCTCGTGCAGTGTTGTGATACTCTCCAGGTTTTGAGTGGAACACGCCCTAGTGCTTCGACGGGAGCGTCAACATGGAAGCGACGTAGGCACCGGGACATCAAACAGCAGTGCTACGTCCATGTCATTCCCGGAGGCCGTCAAGTCTGTCAAGTCTGCCACCGGTTTCCGGATTAGATAGTTGATGTCCACGGCCCCGGGGTTCGCAGATCGCAACGCGCTTCAGCTCTCCGTGCCCCACACCCAGAGTGTCACTTGAAACGGTTCCGGTCGTTCGCTGGCCGCCGCCAAGACGTGCCCAGATTTCTTGACACAAGCCTTCGCTAATGGTGCACAGTTGGCCACGGTAGCGGTTGTTTCGACAGACCGCTTGAGACATCGATCGACTGTTTAAGACCCTATGAAATCAATTGGTAGAGCGGAGCACGAGCAACATGCTCCACCATCCTGAGCCGTCTCCCTTCAACACGAGTACATGCCAGCTAGCTTAATTATGTCACAATGTATACACTATGTGCCTATGGCAAATAGTGGCATCCCTTTTGCACGAATAGAGCAGTGGTGCAAAGCGTGACAACATACTCAACCAACTCTGCTGGTACCTCCACTTCCGTATCCCAGTCGGTGGAAGGATTCCAGTCTTCTTCTCCAACAGCATTTTGGCTGGCGGCTTTACTTTCAACACCGAGTATACTTGTCGAGTTTCTAGCCTCTTATATTGTTGGTCATGGGTCGTACGTGGCAGCAAAGAGTATCGAAGACTTGCACAGTGTCTGCTCTTAATTTCAAAGTTGCCGATCAACTGATACGTCTTATTGCCGTTCGAACTTTCAATGAAAACATCATGAATACGTCTTGAGATGTTTCCGTGAGGACGCGACTTAGGACGGAACAGAAAAAAGCAGTATTGCAGCCCTAGGTGAAAGTGTTTGTGTTGCCACCCCCGTGGAGCATGGATTATCTTCAACTGCATGTTATCTGCAGGTCTGTCCAGTAAGACCCTAGCGAAAAACACCGTGACCCCCCCCCCCCCGCGAGTGGACTTCTTAAAGGAGATTACTGCATGTTGGTTGCCCGTACAATCAGACGGTCAGCAACTATGTGTCCGTCACTGTGTGTGTGCCCAGCCATCCGCACCTTAGCAGCCACCGACGCCACAGCACGTCTTTCACGGAGATTTTACCCACTGTCCCTTGTATACAAACTGCCGCCCCCCCTGGTCTGTGTGCACACTACTTATATAAAACTCAAATTTTTTTATTCTATTAATTCTACTATATCTTTATTAAATTTTTATTAAAATTAATTAAAATTTTTTAAATTTTTTTTAAAATTATTTATTTAAATAAAATTTTAGAAAAATTATTATAAATATTTTATTATTTATATAAAAAAAGTAATTTTAATTAATATAATTATATAAAGTTAAAATTATATAAAGAATTTTATAAGAAGTTTAATAATATTTTCTTTAATAACTTTTAATAAAGATTTCCCTCGGCCAGGCGTTGGGTTGGGGCTGGGTGCGGCGGCTGCCCGCCGCTGGGCGAGCCTTCTGGGCGGTGGTGGCCGGCGGCGCCGGCGGCGATGATGAGCTCGCGGTCGCGGGGGGCGAGGAGGGCGAGGAGGAGGAGGAGGAGGCCGAGGAGGAGGAGGAGGAGGACGAGGAGGAGGACGAGGAGGAGGAGCAGCAGCAGGGAGGCTGGCTGCGCGTTTTCCCTTTTTATCATTATTTCTTTTAATTCTCTCTTTCTCTCTCTCTCTCTCACACACACACACTCTCTCTCTCTCTCTCTCTTATATAGATTAGATATTCTTATAGAAATCAAGTGTGGCGCGCCCACGCCTTCGTCGTTCTGTCCACCCAAGTTCCTCTCTCATCTTTTGTTCTTGCTCGCCATCCCACACATCTTCACTGTCGACTCTCCTTGATGGTGGCACTTGTTCAACCTTGGACTGCTCCATTACTGAGCCCGGCCACATGGAGATGTGCTAAAGTAATGGTTTGTTTATAGACAGGTAGAAGGAGACACTTGGTTACAACAGGTTTTTTTGGCTACAATCAGACGTCATGCAGGCAAGACAATAATGGAAACAGGACGGTAGATGGTCGCCAATGCAATAGAACTCGTTTCTTGACGTTCACGCACTCCGATGGAGACTAAATACATAAACATGCCATTCCGCTGCCCCTGTTATGAACAACCAGTACAGCCTCGTCTCCTCTTCGACATTAACTGTCCGTGGAATCATTGACAATCGCCATTTGCATGAAGAACGGTCCCGGGACGTCTGAAACCGTGTCGATCTTGTTTGGGGACGCCATCATGGGCATGCACGTTGCACGAAGCTGGTGGGTGAGGGGCGTTGGGCGTCTGACGCTTTTGAAGATTTGGTGAGGAGCCCAAATTGAGGAGTTCAATTCTGCAAAGCAGACAGTTGTTTGGAGGCTGTAGCGCTCAATCAGAAGATCATTAGTGGAGTGAAGAAACACGGCATGATGCTTGGTAGAAGCGTGGAAGAAGCTTGTTATTGGGTGGAGAGAAGTGTCCGAATTGACCCTGATGTCCTCCAGTCCAGCCATATTGCTTCCCGGTCATTAATCCTCAGTCTCCTCTGGAACTAACCACGACGCCCTCTGGTGTTCTCTTCGATCCCGTTTGTCCCCTTGCTGGTCAACTGAACTGGAGGTCCTCAACATCTCCTGAGACCGTAATGTCCGAGCCCGACTCCTCGTGACAAGGGTTTGGTATCATTCTAGACAGTGAGCACTGCGGGGAATCCGCGAGGGAAAAAATGGTCAGTGCGGCAAGAGAAAGTGTTGTTGACGTGGGAGAGCCGTCTCAGGGTATGCACGAATGTCGCGAAATCCCGGTATTTGACGATGAGACGATGAGATAAAAGTTGGTCAAGGCAAAACTTCTTGATTACTGATTGCGAGTGTATGTGATAGTGTCACATCAGACACAAAGAGTTGGAACCCTCAAGTCCAAAGCGCAGACAACGTTGCGAAGTCGACGCCAGGGTCTGCTGACGATGGTGGAATGTTTGGGGTCAGGTGGCCGCTGGAGAATGATTGGTCTGTAAAGAAGATCCCGTACGTGTCACAGCGGTACAGAGATCCAACAAATATGACAGCGTCTCTAGTGGGCCAAGAAGTCGTGGTGAGCGCTCTTGGGGTGGCGGAAGAAGGGGAGCCCGGGTAGCCAATGCTCTCAAGTAACAGAGAATACCAAAGCAGCTCCGTGACTTTGTTCCAAAAGAAGTGGTAGAGTGACAGCATGGGTCCACTTCTGTCTGACGCTATTCTCAGAGCGGTGCACGGTGGTCGACAATGGGTGGTCGAAGAGATACCCTGGTGCGAGCCCATGCAATTGATTTGGGTGGCTAGATGAACAGATGGTGCGGTCACTGGGTTCACCAAAGATCTTGTTGACTTCGACTCAGGTCCCAGTAGACAGGAGGAATACCATGTGCCGCTCTTCTGGTCACCTCCCTCGAAGCAATGTGGAGAGGTCATCTTGCCAACTCACATGTCAGTCTTTGAATGTTTGGGTCTTGTTACAGTTCAGATGAACTTACCTTGACCGGTTTCCTATCCCTTGAACACCGTCTCAAGTGCCGATGTAGGTCTTTGGTTGCATCCGCAGTCGAAGGAAGGTCCGATTTGGTGTTCAGGAGGAGATGAAGAAGATAGAATAGAAGACCACAAGCTTAAAGCATGGAAAAAGAGCTTTGCAAAAATGCAAAATAGAGACGAGCCCAAAGAGGGTAGGCAGGCACCCACACTGACAGCAAGGATGGAAGTGGTACTAACCAGAGTTGTTCATGTTTCTTGGCCAGCTCATTGTGTTTATATCGATCGGAATGACTGGATGGCAAGGACAACGACGACGGATCGGGGTGGACGACGAGGGTGACCTGTTTCGACGGAGCAGGGGTCTGCTGTGATGACTAGAATGACGGCATGCGAGAGACGAGAGATGTTAGCGGACGACGGGTGGTCGCAGATGACGGTCTGGCTGGAGACGATGACCTGGCTGCTGAAGCCGGCGGTTTGACTGCAGACGACAGAAAGGTAGAGGCAAAGCGACAAGATGGCGGGTTGAGGTGACCAATCCAGAGAGTACTGGGGCTTGACGCAGAGGTATTCTTGCGTGGGCGAGGGTCTTCATGGGCAACACAGCCTTCAAAGCCACAACATTGAGTGCCGCGAGTGCAGGTCCTGGGCAGGCTCAACTGGTTACAAGTGACGGTACGTGAGTTGGTATGGGAGGTGTGAAGGCTCAGTCGACTCGTGCAGTACCCATCTTGTCCAGTGTGTCCAAGCTGAGGATGGTAAGACTCGTATGCAAAGAGATCGAGCAAGTTGGAAGAGGTGGCAAGAGAGCGGGTGAGGTTAGCGTGTTGTGACTGTGGTAGCTGGATGGAGAGTCATGGAACGACCGAGTGCAGATGTCATCATCTTGGGTTCTTTGGGTCGCCATACAGGCAGCTCCGATGTGTCAAGCAGCATTCTCCGGTTGGCGGGGCGCGCGTCCACATTCAGGATCTACCTGCGGCATCTGATGGTGGATGAGCCTGGGAGGCGTGCATCGCATCGGTATCATGTGTGTTGGAAGGCCAACTACCGGTCGCCGTATTACCAGCGTCGGCTGCCACGGCAACTTCGGCGGCACGACGGATTGCGTTCCTGGCGCGTTGAAGTTTGCAGGCTGAAGGAATATTATGGCGACGGGATTCTGCAGCGATGAGTGCCGCGCTTTCAGCGGAGGTAGTAGCAGCGACAAAGGCTGCATAAGAGCGCGAGGTCGAGACGGCGACGGCAATAGCGTGAGCGGTGTGGGCGGCGATGACAGCTGGGTCGCTCTGTTCAAAGGCTCGAGCCACGCCGAGCATGGCGGTTTTGGCCGCAGCTTCAGCGGTTTTGAATTGCGTGTGTTTGGGCAGCGGCGGGTCCAAGGCCAGTCTTGGATTTCCGTTGCGCAGTGTGTTGATGTTTTCAGTCTCTCGAGTGCTCACAGTCTCGGGCAGACGCGAACGAGAAGTATCGAGGGTAGTGTTTGTAGCTGGGGGGTACAGAGTGTCGTACGAAGGCGGAAGACGATCAGTCTGCGTTCCTGGACTGGGAGATACAGCCTCCTGGGACCGTGTTGTGTTGTTGGACGTGGACTCCTTCTTGGCTGTCATTGTGCTGATTTGGGTGGTTCGCGAGGATGTTGGAAGCAAAATGATTTGGAAAAGCGTGAGTGGGATACGGTAGGCCTGTCGAGCTGAGGAGAATTGAGTGGAGAGTGGATGTTTTGGTCAATGTTGTTTTGGGGGGAGCGGCTGCAGATTCCAGTGTGACCAGCTTGGGATGGAAGGAGCGTGTGGGAACAAACGTGCAGCTTGCCTTCCTTTGCTCCATCCATGAGATTTCTCTGGCTGGCACAGACTTCGACTTGGGTCGTCCGTCTTGAACCAAACCAGGACCAATCACTCACTTGAGGCAACTTGTTAGTACTAAGTACTGTTAGCTTTTAATTAAGTGATGGTCCACTGGTCCGGTCATGTTCGCTTCTCTGCCGGTGTCGAGTTCGGCGTGCGAAGGGACATTTTGCCCACTCACGTCACGTCGCTTGCAGTCTTTCCTTTTGACATCGAAGTTTCGTACTGGCAAGAACGGAAGGTACATCGGTACAAATGTAGCCCCCAGTGCACAAATTACCACTCACCACCCAAATCTGGATGCACAACATCAATTGACTGCACTAGCTATTATAGCGTCTTGGACTTGTGACACGTAACTATCGCCACACGCTCGGGGGCACCAAACCGCCCAAATCGATGGTGTTGTAGTGCCCCCATCTACCCTCTAAGCGGCCCACGGACTACACTCCCTCAGAGTTTGCTGCCCGTCGATCTCCCCATGGCCCTCAGCCGCTGAGGCGTTAGCAACATAGTCCTCGGGTACTCCCCCGGAACATACTTCCAGTCAACGACCCGGAAGCGGGATTGGCCAATAAAAGGGCTGTGGTCCTCCGTCAACGCGACTGCGCCGCTCCAGGCATGTGTGACTTGGAGATCCTTGGTCCCGAAGTCGAAAGACTGGGGCGTCACTGCCCGCAGGTGGGCGTGAGGGACCAAATCGAGTTTGGAGTCGTCGGCTGTGGCTCTGCGCCGTGTGTTGGACCTGCCCAAATTTCGAGAGTGTGAGTTTGAGACTAATTGATGTTTCTGGAGCGAATGTAGACAACCCGTTGTTGATCTTTGAAGCCAGGAAGCATGATCTACTTGTCCCTTCATCTGGCTGAGGACTTGAGGACCCCCGCCGACGTCCCGCCGACGTTAGACCCGCATTGCCTGTCTTTTGCATACTTGATCCATTGGATACGCACAAAGTTTCCGATTTCGGTCTCGATTCATGGACAACTTATCCGCCAAGCATCCCACGCTGGGCAAAAGAAATGTGTGAGTAATATCACAAGTTTGGGTATGAATGGGCCTATCATAGGGAGGAGGGTACCTGAAAACATTGGGGAAGCATTGCAATAGGGGACCAGCATTGAAAAGTGCCTAGTTACCTATTCGAAGACTTTGAACGTCGCGGTATTTTTTCCAAGCACTGCCTTCTCACGACTCACCGTCTTCGACTGCCAGATGTCGGAAGCTATCTCCGCTTCGAACTGGCCAACTTTGACTTTCTGGTCAAGAACAAGGAGGGGAATATCCAAGCCTTCCATAATGTCTGCAGGCATAGAGCATATCCTATCATCGACAAGGATACCGCAGATGCTGGAACGAGGCGGATGCTCAGCTGCGGCTACCATGGTTAGCCTTGCATGTCCCCTTGTCTTTGACTCTCGTTCTCACCGAGGTTTTATCGGATGGTCATATGGCCTTGACGGCAAGCTTGCCAATGCCCCCAAGTTCGAAGAGCTAGAGGACTTTAATGAGGATGCTTATAACCTCTTCAAGATCCACACCCACGTGGACAAAATAGGCTTCGTCTGGGTAAACTTTGATTCATCTGAGACGCAGCTGCCATGGGAGACAATGAATGTCGCACTGACGAGCAGCCTCGCCTCGGTGAATTTTCTCTGGACAACTATGTATACCACCGCACCTGGACTACGAATGGGAAGTATAATTGGAAGTTGGTCGGTGAAAATTACAACGAGGTAAGTTGCAGCAATTCAAGCGGCCCACTTCGCCACTAACTGTCTGCAAGTACTACCATTGCAAGGCGAGCCATCCCGGGAATCACAAAAATTACCAACCTCGACAGATATTCCGTGACACCTTACCAAGGCCGCTTCGAGCATTTCCCACCCAACAGGGACGACATCAAGGAGGAAGACATCAAATTCCTCGGCAACGGAGCTTTCACCTACAACTTACCCAACACCTCCGTCAACCTGTCTAACACGTACTCCTTCCTCATGCGAGTCATCCCGACCAGTCCCGCCACATTCACCACGGTGTACCAGACCTTCCGCGACCCAGAGTCATCCATGGACGTCTTCCAACGGGCTGTCAACTTCTTCGAGGGCATCGAGCTGGAGGACTACGACCTGTGCAACGGCGTCCAGAAGGACCTGAACTCGGACATCTACGTGCACGGGCCGCTGCACTCTCAGCGAGAGAGCGGTGTGCTGTACTTTAAGAAATTAGTCAAGGAGGAATTGAAGAAACACCTGGCTCTTGAACAGGATGCAGGTCATGGGATCTGGCCTGCGAGGTGCAGACAACAACTTCACGATGGGGTCGGTGAGGACGACGCCATGTGCGCCGCTATCTGCAGCCGTGGCAAGACTGGAGATATTGAGGATTTGTAGGCGTCAAGTTGTTCCGAAAGCATCTAATAGTCTGTCTGGGGTGTTTTAAGTGGCTTGTTCTATTTTACGAGTGTGCTTGCTATTCAGAATGATGAACATGACTCTTGTTCTCCTATTCTGAGTTCATGGTTTGACGCGATTCAAAGAGTGACAGGGCTATGGGCCCTAGCGAAAAGAGGAGAAAGAACGCAGGTCTTGGCAGCAAAGCTCATCAATGAGCAGGATGGGGAATGGACGCTACCGTACGGAGTTGATACGTGTTTTAGTCTATAGACTGTTCAGTCTATGCAGTCTTTGCTGCGGTGAAGGGCATGTGGTTTGGGACTCTGAGGTCTGGAGGCATCTACCTGACCCGCTTGCTCATTGCTGTAGCCTGAGAATTGAGACTTGCCCCCGCCCCCCTTCTTTTTTCATTCTGACCGCGGCTAATATTTTTCACTTCCAACGCTCACGGAGTACTTGAGTAATTGTGACATCATGTGAATGAGATATTGCTTCACGACAAGGCACTACAGCTGAAGCTGAGGACCTGGTGATAAGACCGATCTATCGCACAGTCACAGATCCCTGTCCTCGGAGCATATTCAAGGCAGGAAACGAGGTAACTATTAATTGCCTATATTGTTCATGCATGCAATTTGATCTCAGGGGATCGGCATTAGGTTCGCAAACTAAGGCTGAGTTTTCAAATACGGTGATGCAGGAGACTGCGGTTTGACATGTCAGTATTCCTTGGCTACTGAGAATGTGACCTGTATTTTAGATCTAAGCAGGCGATCGGCCGACTATTGTTTTTATTTTTGCTTTGTGGGCTTTGAGCACGTTTTTCACTGTAGTCTGACCGCCGTGGGGAACAAGGGAATCTATTCGCGAAGCCGGTCATACGAAAACAAAATGCTGACCAATTGGCCCTCGTAGCGACGTCGTTGCTTCTTCCCCGGCTAATGAGCCGTACCGGCCGCCGGGCGAGGTGACCCACCTGGAACAAGCAAGACGCTGGTTGTGATACGAGATCTGTGTAACGAGATCGGAGACATCAATTTCTTCAACAACATGCGTGGCTCTGGTTGCCGAGTGTGGGCCGGCCTGGCAGCTTGGCTCCCCGAGACCTGTCAACGGCTGGTGATTCGGCCTGCGGTCTGGCGCCATGCCAAGGATGCATGATGAGGTACGCGAGTTGCAGTGCGGCGTCACCTGAGGCCAGGACGGCTTGGGCGGCTCGACTGTCGCCAATGAGGACCGGATATAGTATGTCTCACTCTATAGCCTATGCTCTCATCGTCGCACCGGCCGGAAGCTTTATTGTACACAGTAATCGCTCTAGATCCGTGCCCGCCTGTCGTACCACGCGACTGGGCCCGAGGCCAAGGACCGGACCTTCTGCTTTTGCATCCGGCCGTCATATGCCTGTGTGTTAATGTACGAATGACAGCAAGGGCTGAAGCCGGGACTTTTCCCCTTTCTGTTCTCGGTAAGTTCCGACTCCTTTACACTGCAGCAACTACCGAATACTGGGTCCTTACTGCAGGCAGTGAGCCGCTGGCACACTCAGGTGACGTTGTCGCTCGGTCGGCGCTACGGTTGAGTAACATTTTTTTATTTTCTTTTTTCCTCTTTCCCACACAGAAAATGAAGACTTCAGCTGGTTCACAACCCCGATTATAGCGTGATCTCTGTGCATGGAAGCACCACAAAGCTTTCAAGCTGTTACGCACGAGGCGCCTTCCCATTCAAAAAGAAACAACAACCAGAAATTAGGAAGATTTGCTCCTGCCCAGCCTTTCCAGGTAAGCTCTAAACTTTTCTCTAAATTTTTCAAGTTTCCAAGGTTGTAGATTGCCGTGTACTTCTTGACAGCGCCATGGCGTACTCATACTGCGACCCCGCTGCTGGATCACAGTATCCCCCAGCTTCCCGAGGTCTCGCCCAATGTTGCGATTTGAGGTCAACTGGTTGAAGTTCAAGGCTCGAGAACTTTGACATCAAAGTTGAACTAAGTTCTAGTGGCATAAGACCTTTTTGCTATAAGACACTATCCACCACAAAATGGCCAAGGAAACATCGAAATTTTTCAACATGGTCATATTTTGTAAATTTGCTATGTCAGGCCAAAGGCCACGTCCGTCCTTGATACCAGTAATGCAATTGTGGGATCCGTGATCCTAGCCCCTACTTCATATCGACTGAACACTATTGGCAGTGGGATCTTTGAATCAGTCTGATTTGTCCCTTGATGGACCTAAATTCCATCTCAACCAATTGAAACACTCTAGCGATGGAACTCATGGTCGAAGCCTGCTATGTAATCCATCATCTCGACCTTCATCTCCCGGCGCCGAGCATCCACGTTTGTGGTCTGATATGGTAAGGTGGCAAGAATGTTGCCATCCTTCGGGGGCTCTTGGACGAAATCTTCTGTACGCAACGACGCAAGCCCTCCGGCTTGAGGCTTTGAGGTATTGGTACGCTCGGGCTTCGATGGTTGTGTTTTGCTTCGGCTGTAATCAGTAGGTGGTAGAGAAAGTCGTCAACTGGTCCAGTCGAGTACTCACCCGTCCATTATCTCAGTCATCGGGTCCCGAGGTCCCGAGCAAGTGTGTGATTGGGGGCCTAATAGCCACGATCTTGAATGTGAGAATGGAAATTGAACAGTGCAAGTGAATCACGACATGAAGTGGATTGTAATAAGTTTCAGCAGGCCGCCTTGGGATTTCTTATAAGATTTTCTACTTGCGCAAAGATTGTTCGAACCTACCAAAGAGCAGTACAGACTTGCTGTGAAGTCTTACATTTTCTGATACGTCCTCAATTCTTTACGAAACTGCGCGGGGGTGAGATGATGGCGCACCCCACGACGGGTCGTTGAGCATGCTAATTCTACTTCGACAGCAGGAGGAAGACGGGACCCTCACCGGTGACAGCCATTCCTTCGTACCAAGGTAAGTTATTCTTGGCTGATACACTTCCAAAGATGACAAGAAGCAAGTCAGTAACATAATTGCGGCCGGTGGCTGTTCGGCCAGGAACTGCCTGTCAACAGGATACTCTGTCTCAGGTCCACCTTGGGCACCGATTCAGCCCAGCCTGGTCCGAGGTGCTCGGTTGTCTGCCCGCTAGACGGGCTCCTTCGGGTTAGTCGCACGCCTCGCAGGATCACTTGCATTATCAGCATCATTGGGATCGTTTGCCACGTGCATATCGTCTGCTGCGTTGCCTTGCTGCCGGGAATAAGGAGGCTCAGGTATGAGGGAGGGCCTTGATCGGGCAAAGGTGATCCTCCAGCTCGCTTAACCGATCAGGTTTCTGGTTCCCGTCCCGTAAGCAGTTCTCTCGCCTACATCCTTGTTAGCCTTTCAGCTTTCGCCAAAGAAGTGCTTCTGTCGGGGACATACATCCGTTCAAGATGGTTTGAATTTGCCCACGTACCGAAGGATGTACCCGATTTTTTGGAGTCCCGCTACCAATGGGCAGAAGAAGCAACATGAACTTCATACTGAGCTGAAAATTTCGATTGTTCTTGAGTATGCAAGGATTGAAATCGGCTGATCTGCAAAGCCAAGACCCTTCGGCTCGTTCTCATCAAGATCTGGCTAAATATTGAAGAATGACAATAACGATCTACGCGGCAGCGTATCAAGAGTGCAGTACCGCGATGCAGTAGGCTCGGTAAAGTCGACGTGACGGCGTCCTACCCGATCAATCGTTTCTGCAAGTTTCCGTGTTCTAACCCGAATGTCTCGGATTCTTCTTCTTTCTTTCCAGATACACATGGTTGTTTGCAAGAACAGGTCGCGGATCCATGCTACCCAGGTAGGCTAACCACGATTTGGTCCAGCTTTGCGAGAGTTGACATGGGAGGTATGCCAGACGGAAGAAATCCGGGTGACACAAGGCTCACTGCGCAGGAACTTTTTGCTTCACCGGCACATGTACGTGTGAAGGCTGAACGAGGATCCTGTCTCACAAATCGCATGCGCCTATGCACGTCGGACTGCTGTCGTGCCCGGAGTGGCTTTCTTCACCGCAGCGTCGTGGCATCAGCCTTTGTGTCAGCGCGGAGGTAGGTGGCTTGTCTTGGAACGTGAGTGGGATTCGCACAAATTGCGAGCCTCTGCCGCTAGGCGCGCAGAGTGTTGCGCTTTTCTATCCTTCCATGAGCCACCTGAGTTGTGTGGGCCGTTATGCGGCAACATGACAATGCAGAACTCCAGCCACGTTGGGGCTCGCAGGCAGATAAACCTGGCGACCATGCTGCCTGCCGATATCCATACGAAGCAGCCGTCATAGGCGGTGAACTTAACAGTAACACCACGTTGCGGGGCTGCGTAACACTGATACTTGGCCAATGGACAAGGCACCATTATCTGCACACAATCACGATGCTGCGGGTATCGAGATTCGCTCCCATGGTTCCCCAAGACACTTTGCATGTGGTCAGCAGAAGAAGACATGGTCTTCCCGGCCGGACAGCCGGGATACGTACCCGGATTATGACAGGTAACACGGACCCGTGCCTGAACTGGGCAGGGAGGTGCTGCTCCTCGCCTCGATGCTTTATCAGTGCTCCGAGACATTGAGCGCGGAGCAGAAATATCGCCTTGGGCGCGAGGTAAGCTTCCGTTTCGGGTGTGCTGCATGTAGCTGAATGTATACCTTTTTCTGTCATGTGCATCTCTGGTCGGTTCCTGACGCTGACCGGTGAGGCCTTTGTGGGTCTTTTCTCGACGAGAAGGAGTTCCAACCATGTTCTGCCAGCCAGCCAGGCTACGTAACAGTTTTTCTTCACTGCGCCGTTCCTGGTCTATTGTGCCACATGAATTTTCCTTGGGTGGTTCAGGCGGGCCATTGTCCACCGGAGTGGATGTTTGTGCACGCTACCCGCTTGACAATGGTCGCGTGTGTGGTTGTACTGCGTTCAAGGATAATCCATCTACACCTGCGTAAGCTCGAGGCGGAAGTCTCACATGATTGGAGGCTTTGGCGGCAGCCGTGTGACTTTGCGATCATTGGATGAACAGGATGTAACTATTCTACTTATCTCCAGTCCCCACAAGATTTGGGGGTTCCATCATACACATCGCTATAGACATACCAGCAGTAAAGCGAACCCGATGACGGCTATCAGCGTTCCTGTCCCATTCAACATTATCGACCGGTAGCCGTTCGCTTGAGCTGCTTCTGGAGATTTGGCACTGCCAACTTTGTGGGCATCTGCATCGGTAGTCCAATCCACAACTACAACGACTGTATCGGGCGGAGATACCGGACGAGAGATGGGACTTCCTTCGTGGAGGTCGACATTCTTGTCACTTGGGCTTAGGTTGGAATTCTCTGGGAGCTGCGCAGGGAGCGCCAAGCCAGAGCTGCCACCTGCAGCCGCGTTGTCCTTGTTTCCGCCGCCCGAAAGAGCTGCGTTTGCTTGAGGAAGGGGGACGTTGTTGGGCTGTGCTCCTGCGGGTTCCGAGATCTTGTTTTCTGCAGTTAGCAGAGGCGGGGCAGTAGTCCCTTTGTCTGGCTCTGCGAGATTCTCTTTCGCTGAGACAGGCACTAAAGAGTCTGGAACCTCTGGTGGCGTTGCATTTTGTGATCCTGGAGCAGATGACTGCGTCGGTGTTGGAAAAGATGGTGTCCACCATGGAACCGGCTCAGTGCACGTCTTTATCTTGTTGTTAATTTTATTTATGGTAGTGTAGGTCGTGCACTACTCTGGGGGTCTAGTGAATGTGGCTGTGGATTCAGAGAACGTTGTCACAGCATAACATGTGGTGACCACTCTACCAAGCTCACCGTACCCTTCGGGTAATTCTGGAAAGTACAGTGTGCTAGTGATCGTCTCTGTCAGAGTCTCGGTGCCGGTAATAACGGTTACCAATCCGCCTCAATCAGTCTTTGATTGTGTGATGGTAGCGACGGTTTCACTTGGGGCCGTGGAGCTCGTGAGATCCGGGTTGAGCATGGAAGCGCCTGTAGGGCTGAGATCGATACCGGGGATGCTGCTCAAGGTGCTTCCACTACTGGTGCTGATGTACACGCCCAGGGCATTACTAGGCAGGTCGAAAACCGCGTCAAGTATGCAGCCGTTGCAGGCGCCGGGTATGTAGCCAGGCACTGCCCGGATAACAAAAGTTGGTGTACAGCTGCTGCAGAACTGATAAGTGAACCTTGGCGTTTCGTCTGGGGGCGCATTGGGCGTAGAAACCTGGATTCACAGAACCGCTCAGTTCAAGGCGCGATGTATGAGCAGAAAAGTAAAACTCGTTTCTTACGGTTGTGATCGTTAATGCCTCATCTGGTATTGGCTTATTCTGATAAGCCGTTCGATAAGAATAAGCCGCTTAACAGAATAAGCTGCTCTTTCTTAGAAAGAAGCCAATATAATAAGAATAAGGTATGAGATCTACCCGAGAAAGAATTAGATTCAGATTAGAAATTAAGATTTACCTTCTTTATTTTATAGTTTTAAGGTGAAGACAATCTTAAATAATCTTAAGAACTTACTTGAAGAATCTATAGATCTTCTTCCTAAATATTATTATCTTTTATTACTCCTTTCTCCTCTTCCTTTTCCTCCTCCTTCTAGGTATATAGGGTGATAAGCTGCTTAGTAAATAAGCTGCTTAGCTAAATAAGCTGTTTAGCCAAATAAGCAGTAAATATTCTGCTTACTAGCTTACACGGCTTAGATGCTAACAAGCGGTATACATACGGCTTATAGACCCTGTCCTGCGACGGTACTGACACTCTGCGAGTCCGAGAGATTCCATTGGGATGGTAATAAAGCTACCTTATCAGGAAAACAGGAGTTAGAACGCTACCTGGGTCAATAGTTAATGGCAAAGACCTACGGTATCATCGTAATGCATGCATGTGTGCCGATTGTGTCGGGGCGAAGCGAGAGGCCCCTTCCGCGGCGGCCAATGCCATACTGGATGCCATGATGGCTTTACCGTAAACGCCGGCAATCTTCATTCTTCGATAACTGTGGAGTGTATTTCACGGAGAGACCAGTGGCTGGTGTGATGAACATGAGACACATCAAAAAGCAGACACAAGTTCTCTAGCACATTTATACACAAATGTATTAATCGGTCTATTCTTATTCTTGCATGCGGCGCCCCGAGTAGAACCCGACCTTCAACGATGACTTGATGTTGGATCAGATGTTTATTTACCTGGTCAACAAATGTCCGAATACTGACGCATGAGCATGGAATGGAGCCATCGTCGCGTCGTGCTGCAGAGATCATATTTCCGACTGGGGATTTATTCTTGTGTATCCCGAAGGCCGCAATCAGCGAGCGGTGCCAGTCATTCGTCGCTTGACCAAGTGTGGTGGAACAATTCACAAGAAACCGCAAGTCAATATCACAGAGCGGACCACCGCAGGGACCTACGCGGCCAGCATGAGCACATCCACAAAGGGTCGCAAAAACCGAGCTTTCTGTACACTGTATCGGGTAAAGGGGGCAGACCATCAGGCTTGCACCTCTACACAAGACTATTGTGGTTTTTAAGCTTTGGTAGAGGTATAAGGCTTGTGTAGTATTAAGGGATAAATAAATTTTGGTATAAAAGTTATATAACCCTTGAGAGTATGTGTGTGCAAGCGGCCACAATTCACTGCTGGCACATTCACTGTGGCACTACCGCCCACACCCTCAGTATTTAAACCTTGCCCCTACAACTTCTAGAAGAGCTTTCCCTTAGATAGAAGGTAGTGTCAACTTAACTTCAATTGACATATTGAGGACAGCTGCCTTATCTCTGTATCCCCTCTCGTGATAACCCTAAAGGTATCTTCTTTATAAGAACTATATATAAGGTATTAATACCTAATACTTACATCTAACTTAATTATTATTACTTTAATTTAATCTTAATTATTATTAGGGGAAGAGCTATAGAGATTATAGAATTATAGAATTATGAAAACAGGAGTAATTTATAGCCTTGTAAGGAAAAGGGTAGCTATGTGACTTTTATACCCAAATTTACTTATCCCTTGCGTACTTCGCAAGCCTTGCGCTCACCCTATGCCTTACTAACTGCCCGAAGATCCCAGTACGGGGCATTCAGCAGGGTAGTAGATTATGGCGGAGCCGTCGAGGCAATAGTCCCACACAGAGACTGGCTCAAGGGCTACATGTACGAGAGCGGACTGTGAGGCTGTAGTGGTAATCTAACAGTGGGTACGGCCATGCTATGGAAGCTCTTTTCATGGTGGAGATATCTGCAAAGATGTGGGGCGAACCCATTCTTGTTGCGGGCTATCTTACCTCTCGGCTGTATGCCTGACCCCGTCGCCGATTTCAACGCGGAATCGGACCAGGCAGATCGATTATTTCTGGCAAGGCTAACACATCGTGACACGATCTAACACCCTACCACAGTAGTACTTGCTTGTAGCTTGGTGAGCCAGACCCCCTCCATCCCCTTGAGAGCGGTTCAAGCATCTCATCAATCAGTCGAGGTCAGTCGATCATTTGCAGAGATGGTGGCTTCACTTGAGCGTGGCCATCCTGTCTCAGGTCAACTGGTACAGACGGGTTGTGCATACTACATTCTGTGTCACGAAAAAAATGCTACTATACTACCTGCCAAAGCGATCGCCAATACAGCATAGATACAAGTACTTAGTATCGTGTAACATTCCGAGCCGATATTATTACATTGATGAGGAAATCACTCGTGGAAATTGCTGATATCATCCGAAAACTTTTCTTCTAACCGAGTGACTGTAGGTTTTTCCTTTTTTTAAATTTCCTTTTGAGCCCTCAGACACTGGGAACATCGCTACTGGGTTCCATCACTGATGTCATTGTGAGTCTCGAATTTGTTTCCCCACCGCGAATTCCAACCTAGTCATCCTAAATCATTCTACAATAACCTCTTCTCGTCTATCACTTATGATAGATTGTTAGTGGCGGGTGATTCTGGACGGCTGGCATCGGGCTGGCTTCTAAGAACTGAGCGTCCAGCAACCATTTGCGAGTGCATCATTTGCGGCGCAACAAGCATCAGCGGGACCTGAGGAATTGAATTAGTGGCGAGCAGTAGACCTTTTCCAGACTTGAATAGTGCTCCAATATAGTAAATGATCCGTTCGGATAAACGTCAATAAGGAACAAGTACGCCTCGCGGCTGCAACCTTTCATGCCCACCATTGACAGTTGCACATGGTTGAGCCGTGCCTTTGACCCCGGCTCAGCCTTTGCACCCTGTGCAAAAGATAGCATACGTGTATATGATATCCGTCATCTACCCCACTGATATTGTCGAAGTCGTTCTTTAATATTGTGCAACAAGTACAACACTTCCAAAGCTACATACCAACATTTTCTTCCAACAAACTATCAAACCAACATAACTTCTTTTCCACATTTGAAGATTGGGCACAATGAAGATTACCTTTACCGTCGCTTTCCTTCTTGAGCTTGCCGCTGCTCTGGCCACGGCCCCGCAAGCTGAGTTGCAGTCTGAAGATCTTGATTCCAACTACACCATGTCAGTCGTCCCGCGCGGCGAGGAAGCTTGGCACGGCACAGGCAAAGTTGTGTGTGGAAAATATGCAAATGCAGACTACCACAAATTTGTTGACCTCGTTTTTGATATGGACAACAAAAACTACAACAAGGAGTGGACAATCGGCGGCGGGCAGTGCAATCGAGTGAGCTGCTGGGACACGAGTGCCCTCTATGTCTGCAACGTAGGTTTTCTCCCCAGGCTACACTTGCCAAATATTACAAAACAGAAGGGGGAAAAGGTACTAACACTGCTCTGCAGGATAACCCGGATTCAATCACGCTCAAGGGCAAACAAATCGCGATCGCTCTCAAATGGGTCCGCCTTCACTGCTGTTTTGCTGGCCCTAGGAAAGACGATGACGACAACTTCATCAACGGCCAGCAATTCACCCCGTGGGGGTGGAATGTCAACGCTGGGTACGGCAACTGCAGGGACCCGCCCGAGATCCGCCCACACATGGCTGAAGGCTGGGGTGTAAACAAAGGAACATGTCCCTATCTAGAACAAGACGTACCTTTCTAAGCTGAGAGCACAGATGCCATGCCAAAGGCAAAGATGCGTCTTCTCAGGCTGATACGCATTGCGTTCTCCCATGCTCCGGTCTCCGTATATTCTCCAGCGCTGCGCCTCTGGCCAACTTTTATAATGTATCCGAGCTGGGCACATCAAGAAATCTAACGAGGGAGTGTCCGAAGCTAGACGATTTTCTAAAATCACGAGATCCAATCCTTTTGGAGTCGATGATCGTATACTGGAGGCCTTACTTTCAACGGATCATTCCGCACTCTGTTTTTTCAATTTGTTCATATTCACACTGGTGGTATAGGTCAAATAAGGTCTTTCTCTTACCTAGTCTAATTATAGCAATTTTGTATACAGAAGCTTTCTTGCAAGAGTCTCGAGGTCTTCCCATGTCGTGATTACAATATTTCAACTAAGTCTCCGTGGATCATTTACGTGGTCTAAGTAGGTCAAACGGTTCCGGAGCCCAATGCCAAAGCAATTTACTTCGTGACAGCGGAAATGCTTCAGCAATTCATTTGAGCCACGTGAAATACACAGGCCGGGTACAGGACTTCACAATAGCATCATTGTGCACCAGACTAAAATAATGCCTTTGACCAGTTCCTAGTTTGCTTGACATATCCAGCATTCCTCACAAATATAAACACTATCTTGACCTTCTGATCCCACCTGCATCCATGCCCAATTTGTCGTAGACAAATCTCAGCACTACATTTGACACAGGTTGCGAACTGAACACCGCTTCACAAACAACCACAATGTTCTCAAGCTTCTGGGACAAAATCACGGGCAGCAAGCGCCAGGATGATCAAAGTGAGGGATTTCCTTCATTTCCCGACTTGCCCCCAGAGTTGAGAGCCATGGTCTGGAGGCACGCAGTCGGAGACCCCCGTCTCATCTACGTGCAAGTGGACGTACCCGACTCCGGCGCATTCGCGCGCTTTGACAGGATGCTCATAAACAAGGACCACCTCGTCGAGACGAGCCATCCCCCCGGGGTCATCTACGCCTGCCGCGAGAGCAGGGCCGAAGCCCTGAACGGTGCGCAGAGGGACGTGTCAAGCACCAACTGGCTAAGCATGCTCGGCGTGCTCGAGTTCCACCCCAATGCTTCGGACCTGGTATACCTGGGCGGACTCCGGGATCAAGGCCGCACTCCCCCTGCTGACATGAACAGGATCATACCCCTGAGCCTGGTACTGGGCAACGTCCTGCCTAGAGTGTGCGTCAACGGCGACGTGTTTGCGAGATACTTCGCCAGGGAGGAGGAGGAGGACCAGCAGCCGCCCGAGAACCCCATCGAGAAGGGCCTCGCAAGCCTGCGGACACTAAACACCCAGTTCGCACACCTCTTCGCCAACACACCTGCCGGCCTTCCTCACCCCCGGCTCCCAGGGAGCATGGTCCTCATGCTAGACAACTTCCACCTTCGGTGGGGCATCGTGTCTCCATGTACGGACCCGGCCCACGCCCAGGCGTTCATCGTCTCGTGCTGTATCCACTACGAGCACCTCGATATCGTCGCCGACGCGGACATGGACGCCTGGATGGACGCTCACCTGGGCGAGTACGATGCGGACCGGGCGAGTCACATACGCGCGGAGATTGTGCCTTCGATCCGTGCTATATGGGCTGGTTGGCGGAGTCGGCGTGATGTTGCGAAGCAGGTCCCGCGGCTGTTCTTCGCTCGCATCAAGCCTTCTTGGGTCTTTTTTGACGGGGGAGCAGTTGGCCAGCCGGTGCCCGCCGACGGTGAGGGTCAGGATCAAGAAGGTTAGTTTCAGCCTTCAAACTGCGGTTCATTTAGACCGTGAAGTCTATCAGACTTTAGATCCATTCGATCTGTTGTCCCTGTCAAGCTTTGCGCATTCTTTTTGGGTGCAATTCATGCAAGTCAAAATTAGGTAGAACCAATACATAACAGGTTGGTACAGCTCGGAAAAGCGATGCAATTATTCCAATTGTTTATAGCCCATATGCTGCACGAGGTCTAGTCAGGATTTTGTTCACATTATTCTTCAAAACGCTCCAAAGCATGCATAAGTCCTTTCGTGCCTTGTAACTTGCCGTATTATTACCTTGGTGACGAACTAGCAGAGCCACAAGGAACTGCAGCTGCATTGTACTACTATGGTCATAGCCAGAAACCTTGGTAACATATGCCGTCGCACACCATGCTAGTATTAGACTACTAGTAGATCCTTTATCTTCAAATGAGCCGGGACGGCCCTCGCCCGCCTTTTGTCTTGGAAGACTACGTTGACACCACCTATAATGCCGTTTCAGGTGGACAGAATCTGTAAGCCATGGCCCGACCGAGTCCATGGTAGATCAGTGAGTAAAACTGACTGTGAATTTGAACTTGTGGCCAGCTTCCGCATTGTGGGGTGAGAACCAGGAGGAATCTGGGTAGGTGGTAGTAGGGAGACGTAGTTGAGCATCACGGGTAAGCTGGCTACGGACCAAGATGGGAGTTGCCAGTAGCAGTGCAAGCAGTACGGAACAAGTGCTTTAAAGTGTCAAGAAAGTCTATTGCCCTGTCTGTTATATTCGTATGGTGCGACCTTGTTGCCATGCCTAGCCCATGTAGCAGGCCACAAACCGAAACACGTAAAGCACACACGTACAGAAGAAAGCTTGGGAAGAACTTCTTGTAAATTACAACGGAGGGTCTAAAAGCCACCCAGACGACTCATCACTAATGTAAACGCCAGGCATGCTCAAAAACCCAGACCGCGAGCCGAGGCTAGCTAGCTCCTTCCTGCCGCATGGCAGCGACGGTAGGAGACCGCGGCCCCTCCACCAGATCTATCATCTCGCTCCTTTTTGTATTTGACCCAGTCCAGTCATTTGCATCCAAAGGAAGTGCCACCCAACTGTCGTCACCGATTACCCCTCCAACCGTCGCACGAGTGCTACTTTTGTACAGTGGGAGAGATGGAAGCGCTTGTGAGCTTGGAGTGAAGCGCTTAGCCGGAACCACCCTTGAAGGCCTTTCCGAAGAGGAGGAGCTGGAGCTGATCGTAGATGGACAGCACACCAGCACCGGCGACACCACGGAGGATGTTGGCACCAGCACCCTTGAACAGGGACTTGACACCCTCCTTGGCGACGATCTGGCGGAAAGCATCGAGGGAAGAGGAGTACTTGACGGCCTCACCAGAGGTCATCATCATACGCCGACGGACGGTGTCGAGAGGGTAAGAGGCAATACCGGCACCGGTGGTGACAGTCCAACCGAGGAGGAAAGAGGCAAGGAAGTTGTTGGCGAGGGTACCGGTGAGGAGGACAGGCTTCAGGGAGTCGTACATGCCGAAGTAGAGACCACGGTAGACGACGATACCAGCGACGGAGGGACCGAAACCACGGTACAGACCGGCAATACCGTCAGAGGCGAGGGTCTTGCGGTAGACGTCGACGAGACCGTTGAACTGACGCTCACCACCCTTCTTGGCGGACTTGGCGTCGTTGGCAAGACGGGTACGGGCGTAGTCCAGAGAGTAGACGAAGAGCAGGGAAGTGGCACCAGCAGCCTAGGACATGTCAGTACGTGGGTCGGGTCTCGAAGCAGTGAGATCTGAGGCGTGGGAGAGAACTTACACCACCAGAGGCCAGGTTACCGGCCATCCACTTGGCGTAACCGTCCTTCTCCTTCTTGAAGGCGAACATCTTCTTGAACTTGTCGCGGAAAGCGAAGTTCAGGGCCTGGGTAGGGAAGTAACGGATGACGTTGGCAGTGTTGCCACGCCACAGGGACATGACACCCTCATCGGCGGCGGTACGACGGAAGCAGTCGACAATGCCGTTGTACTTGCGGTCCAGACGACCCTGCTTAAGCATCTCATCCTACAAATCAAGCAGGTCAGCAACTGAACAGTTCTAGATGAAGCTTCGTCGGATTTGTATCGATAACTGGGCGACTGGCGCAGCTTTGTTGGCAGAGGCAGCACTATGATGCTGTGTGATGCCAAGTCAAGCAAGCGATCCGAGTCTCACACAGACGACAGACTAATGACGCAATAGGCACCCAAGATTGTTTCTGGGGTAGAGAACACGTACCTGGTTCTGGATGAGAAGCTTGATACGCTCAATGGGAGCGGCGGCGGTCTTGGAGACGGCGGCAGAGACACCACCCACTGGAGGTTGACAGTTAGCTTGTGCGCTCTCTAGTCCGAACTGGGATACAGGATTGCCCGAGCTAATGGAAGCCCGCCTGGCATTGTATCAAGGCGACGGTACAGCTGGCAACAAGGCATTGTGCCTTGTTCAACTGGACCGTGTCGATAGCAAGGAAGGTGAATTGAGTTTGTCGAGGATACGTACTCAAGAAGTCCGCCACGAAAGGCTGTTGCGATGATTGTTGTTAGCAATTGAGCTTTGGTCTTGTTTTGGGCTTTCACATGGAAGGACAGATTTTTCCGAGAGACACGATAAGCCACTGGCAGCGCCAAACAGCCGAGTCCAAGCATATGGTCATCTCAAGGAGTTCGAGGCGATCGTCCTTGAGCAATTGGCAATGCTGACGAGGATCGAGTTGATGGCGCTAGGTGGTTGCGAAGCTCGCGATGTTGTTGCCTCGGCTGTTGGAGCGAGGCAATTTTTTGGGGATGAGGATGGAGGGAGGCATTGGGAGTACTCACGGGCATGCCCAGGACCTTGACATTGTCGTTGGGCGACATTTTGAATGTCTGACTGATCAAAGATGCTAAAGTTCTTTGATGGATGGAGTGGAGATGGATAGAAGAAGAGAAAAGGAAGTGAAGGAAAGATGGAATTCCTGTCGCTGGCGGGAAGGGAGTTTGTAGACAACAAAAAGATGGGCCGCTGGCAGCTGCGAGAAAATAAATCCAGTCCAGGCCAGCTCAGTCCTCCTCCTTCCTTGGTCTGGCCGCCTGTGCAGCAGGCCGGCCGGGGCGAGCTGGGGTGCTTGAAAATTTGAAAGTGGGTCCCGATACTTCCCGGCTAGCCGCAAGCAACAGTCCGCCTTGTGGCCCGTGCTCCTCCATCCTGCCCGCCTACCCGTCTCTTTTGGACCTGTCCTTTTCGTCCTCGTCGCTATAATTGGGAGGCCCTGAAACCTGGCCACACCCTGAGGGCTCTGTGCTGATACCTCTATGCTGCACCTGGTGCGGCTTCTCCAGGCACAGACAGGGTGCTTTCATTCACTTCGTTCCCCTAAGTGCTTATTTCTTTCTAGTTATCCAGGGACCATTGCATGCCAATGCTGCTGTCTGCTCGTGCAGGCCTGACCGTTGCCTCATGGTGGTGGTGGTGATGATGGTCGTGATGGTGGCGGCAGTCAGATTTGCAGAGCCGTGAGATTATCGTGGCAGCCAATCACACCTGTCCAGTTGCTTGTAATGCCCAGCTGTTCCCCCGGTGAACAAACTGGAGCCGCCCCCAGACTGGCTTCGCTGGCAGTACACTATGGGTGTGGGCAGTGAGAGACTGGCTGGCTGCTACTTGGAGAGGGAATTTTTCAAGATCCAAGACAGCCTGGAAAATCTACACACTCCACTAGTTATGTCATTCGTCCAAAGTGCTACCTACCTGCTGTATCCATCCATCTATCTCGCATATCTCAGATCTTGGGGCAGCTCTACAAAACATCACGAGATCTTTGCAGCTGTCAGGTGGTAACAACTTGGGGTAATGTGAGCCTCGACCTTGGGACATCCACCCTCCTCCGGGACACCCTCGGGATCTCTCTCCCGCTCGGCTCCAGCACGCCCTGGTTTTAGTTAGGGTCGCCTTGCCCGAGCACGCAAGCTGGGGAAACCTGAAAACCCCGAGTAATTTTGCCTTGCATCCAACCCAGGCCTCGTTCTAGGGACGTTTGATATTCTGCACCTTTTCCTGAACGAGGCCAACGCCCGACTCAGCTTGCATTTTTGCCCGAGACAGTGTGCTCAATGCGATACTGGTCTACGAGTCTTGACTGGCTTTTGCTGCAACAATGCTTCCCTCCGAAGTCGTTTCCTCCTACCCGGTAGCAGATGCTTATCCAGACTGCTCGGTCCAGATCCGACAAAGGAACCGAAACGCACATCAGTGAAAAGGACAGCCAGCCACTCGTTCCAGCACTCGGCCGAGATGGACTACTAGTAGACTGTTCAGCAAATTACATTTTATAGTAAAAGCTACCCTCCCATTATCACCACCCTACAACGCCAGTAAGAGCTCTTTCAATTGGCCGAAGGAACAGTAACGTGCTCTTGCGATGTGAAAGTTTGAGCGTGCCGCAGATATGCCAGGCACCTGCTCGGTATTCTGCCGCAGCATCGACCTGAGGACTGTTTGCGTGTGTCGTCATCTTTGATGCCCTTGTTTTGCCCTGCTTGCCTTTGTGGTAAACGATTCGAGACGGCCCTCTCATCAAGCACATGGCTCGTCCTGCACAAGAGCTTTCCTCGATATAAACGGTTATCAACCTTGCGGTAACGTCGGCAAGACAATCTAGGAACCTGACCTGTGCCATTGTCCGATAGAGGGAAGGTTGGCCGTATAGAAATTGACAAAATCCGGACAGGTATACAATGGCCAACAGAGACGAGGACGCCCAGATCAAGACTGGAGACTCCGAATCCCAATGGCATTGAGCAGCACACAACATAATTCCATCAAATCACTTGGATTATTTGACCGTCACTGGTGTGCTTCAATGATGTTCCATTGTTTTGTTTTTGGGGTTCAGAGCACTTCCAACCCGTTGCATGCTACACCTAGCAAAAAAGTGTAGGGTATCCTCCGGACCGAGCAGCAGAATAAGACGACACCCGCAGAAAACAGGCGAGGTCTCGCGCCTTTGCATCATCTTTCCTTCCCAGCAGCCGGCCCAAACTTTGACAAACCGAAAGACCCGAAAATAACTCCCAGCCTGCCATAATTTGACGTTCCTGCTTGTTTTGTGTGTTCCCCTGCCCCTTCGAAAGACGCCATCATACGTTGTCATGCGTGGAGGACATCGTCCGCGGGGACCTGGGATCGGTCCTCCGCTACGATGTCATGGAAAAGGGGGACTCTACAAGAGCTTGGTTCGTGTTGAGAAGTTTACTCGGAGGCACCGACAGCACGGGCTGGAAGAGGGTTGTTAGTGAATGTGCTCTTGTGTCATGTTGGTCGTACCGTGTCGTGTCTGCACGCGCGGACGGGTGGAGGGAGAACATACTGTAGATCTTCATCTTGCTGTGCGTGACGATGGGCTTAATTTGTCCTTTCTCCTCAAGGTCCTTGAGGCATTGGCGGGCCAGGGAGCCGTTGATCTTGAGCCTGTCGACGAGGGTGGCAACGGTGACGAGACGGTAAGACTGGACGTCCTTGTACAGCTTGTCGGAAGTGGCCTTGTCGAGGATGACGGCGTGCTGCGCCTTGTCCTTGACTACAGTCGAGTGTTAGCGGGGTTTGCGACGGCTGGGAGAGCGAGCCCCCATCGTGATCCAGCTGATTCCAGAGGTTGTGCGAGTGACCCAATGACGAAGGCGTCAAGCTCCGTCACCGTCGCCGTCGTGAATCGCAATTCCCGCCTCCAAAATCAGTGCACCCGGGGGCCGAGGAAGAGGAGGAGCATCATATCCACGTACCCTTTCCCTTCGACCACTTCTTCTTCTGCTTCTTTGCGCCGGTAGCAGGGGCCATCTTGACTGATTTGCTGGGGGTGAGATGGGATGTAGATGGATGGACGGTCGATTGTTTGGAATGGGCTGGGAGAAGTGGGAGGGAGTAGTGAAGAAAAATGGTCGCCTGCCAAATCCCTACCCAGTCAGTGCACCGCACCACACACACACAGCTCTGGTCAGGCCAAAACCCAGGGCTCACTCACTTGCTGTTAGCCGGCCTGGGCGAGACGGGCTAGCAACAGAGGGGCGACGCCTCGAGTTTTTTGGCGAGTGGAAACGACTGCGCCACACCATCAACGAAGCCCTAACCAGACTCAAGGTGGGTCTGCAAGGTGTTCTTGGCCAATCAAACAGAACTGTGGCGCAACCACCAAATTTTGAGAAACGGGACTGGGTTTGCAGGGCAGAGTTACAGTGGGTAGAGTGTGGCCCTCCCCCAGCACAGTTCAATTGGGGAGAGAGTGTGTGTCACCACAGCCCAGACAGACCACCACCAGCCAGAGCAGACGAAAAAAAGATCTTGATCTTCGCCCGTCCTCGACAACCACGCAACCCACCCGCCCACCAAGCACCCCTAACCGCCAGCGAAGGATCTCTCTCGACGACACCTGCCCGTCAATCTCGTCGATTCGATTCACTACATTTCGCCCAGCATGTCTGACAACGGAGAGATCGAGGTCGAGGCCGTCTCTGGCTACCAGGTCCTGCCCAAGGACGTCGTCCAGGAGATTGGCAGCGTCAAGCTGTTCAACAAGTGGTCCTACGAGGATGTCGAGATCCGCGACATCTCCCTGACGTAAGGCTACCAACACACCTGCAATACACCAGACACCCATCTTGCATGCCATGCTCTGCCGTTCATGTGCCCTGCCGCCTGTCTTGATGCACACGAGAGAAAGATGCCCGCCCGCCGCGAGAGACGACGAAATTCGACATGCACGTGTTGTGTGTGTGTGTGCGCGAGCACACATACAACTAGGACAGGCATCATCAGGGGAGCGAGGCACGACCTAAACAACACAAGCGAGGCATCTTCAGTGGACATCAAGACAGACGGCAGATCGCATTGGGCGCACATTTACTGCTCGACGAGAGGAACGGCTCGATATGCTAACATGGACGCCTTTGGCCCTGCAGCGACTACATCCAGATCCGCAACCCCGTCTACCTGCCTCACTCCGCCGGTCGATATGCCGTCAAGAGGTTCCGCAAGGCCAACTGCCCCATCATCGAGCGTCTGACCAACTCCCTGATGGCTCACGGCCGCAACAACGGCAAGAAGCTGATGGCCGTCCGCATCATCGCCCACGCCTTCGAGATCGTAAGTCCAACCCACTCGCAGACCTTAGACCAACACCACACACATACAATACAACAAGCGCATCTACCGGGCTCCGTGTGCAAGACACGAGAAGCAACAACATCCCTCCCTGCCTACCCACAGAAAACGCGTTTCGTGACCAGCCAGCTGACACCATTCTCCCCAACAGATCCACCTCATGACCGACCAGAACCCCATCCAGGTCGCCGTCGACGCCATCGTCAACTGCGGACCCCGTGAGGACTCCACCCGTATCGGTTCCGCCGGTACCGTCCGTCGCCAGGCCGTCGATGTGTCGCCCCTGCGCCGTGTCAACCAGGCCATCTCCCTGCTGACCACCGGCGCCCGCGAGGCCTCCTTCCGCAACGTCAAGTCCATCGCCGAGTGCCTTGCTGAGGAGCTGATCAACGCCGCCAAGGGCTCCAGCAACTCGTACGCCATCAAGAAGAAGGACGAGCTCGAGCGTGTCGCCAAGTCCAACCGGTAAATTTTTACCACGGGAGACATGGAAAAAGAACAACACGCACACGCCCTGCCCCATTCGAAACAAAAAGAAATCCCCGACCGAGGCTTTTTCTATACCCCGGTTCCCCCTGCGGTGGAGTTTTGGGTTCGTTCATCGTCAGGTTGGCTCATTGGTCTCGGCTGGCCTCTATCTCTTTTTTTTTTGTTTGTGTGGCTTGTGTGTTGCGTGGATGGATGGACGGGCTGGGGGGACACACGGGATCGTCGTCGCATAGTGCAATTTTGCAGAAAAGGGATAAGAAGTGCAAAGGCAAAATGCTAGCTGCTGTTGAAACAGCCGTATTCTGGTCCCTGTAGTTTCCTCTCGTGGTTCATGGTCACACGGACAGAAACAACACACAAGAGACAATGGAAATTTTTCTAGGTTGAGTCCCTTTTCTTTCATGAGAAGCGTGGTGAAACAGATCTTTGGCTGGCGTTGCCAGGAGTAGTGATGATGATCAGATGCGCAACCACACGCTCCCGATTCCCGAGTCCTGTGTCTATTCACTTTGCTGCTGGTCGCACTGATGTGGTTTCAAGAATCCTTCCAAGGCTGATTGCATCTTGCTGCCTGTCACCAGAGTACAGACAGCAAGAAAATCCACATCCACTCCAATTGGCCTGCTCCCTCTTCTCTGTCAACCATCCACGGTCACTGTTCCCTTCTCGTGCCCTCTCTGATGTAAATACTACAAGCATTGATTGGGTGTCATCTACGTGGCCAGCACATCTGTACAGCAAATCACTGCTCGTGTTACCCAGCCCCCCTTAGGTCAAGTTGCTATGGGATAGACTCCTACATGTCAATTTTGCTACAATAGAGAGAACCCAGTCTGAGATAATTGATTACAAGCAAACCTCCAACATGATAACTTCCCAGGTGATTACCTGCTATGAGATAACCTCATTGAGGATAACCTCCTTTAGAGTAACCTTGCGATGGCACAATCATCTACAGGATAAGCTATAATGGGATAAATTCCTCTGGAGCAAGCTACTATGGAATTATCTTCTAGGAAGGTCTGCTATAGAATAATCTCCTCTGGAATAGTCCTCTATGGAATAATCTCCTATGGCACTATCTCCTACAGAGTGCACTGCTGTTGGCCAGCCTACTATGAGGCCTGATATGATTGCTACAGAACAACCTGCTATGAGGGCACCTCCAAGAAAAGACTGAAGGCTATAGAACTATCATTGATGAAATGATCCACCAAGGGATACCTCCAGTTGGCATCTCTGGCTATAAGCACCAAACCCATGCTCAGAGGCTTGGATGCATCCATTTCCCCTCTGCAGGCTAGTCCTCCTGTAGAACACTGCTCTCTTTTCCCAAAGACAATCCAAAGCTCAAACAATTATCAAGTTACATGGCATGGACACCTTTGAAGAAATTTGCACGAAGAAAAGCCGTCACACAAGATCCACCTTCTGTAAACTTTGGGCCACCCGCAGACGAAGTAGGAACGTTCAGGCTTGAACATTTGGCGCATTCAGCTGTGGAAGGCGTCATCGTGGCAAGAGCAATGCCGCCCTTCCGCCACCTTACGAACCAACGTGTCCCCTTCGTTTCCTCCCCGCGCTTTTGAATCCTTTCAATTCATTCCAAATCATCCAATTCCCCAGAACAGTCGATGAGCATTACAAATTTTGGCACTGGTATCCATCACCATCACATCAACACTGCGAATACGGCATCATCAATCTTCGTTGGCATGGATTACGATATTCCCAATTACCGACTCGAGGTCAACCAACCTCCCAAGCTACCAATTCCGAGGCAGAGCACGTCCGTAGTGATTCGGCAAACGACCAAAGTGGAAGACAAGTTGAAAAAGCCAGCCGAGGATGAAGCGAAGGTGAAATTGGAAGCCGGGGGCGAAGAAGATGCGTTGAGAAATACACCGCAGAAAGCACCCAAAGAGGAAGCCCAAAGCCCCCCTGCACAGACGGGGCAGGTATACACATATGTCGGTCCTCCCATAGTCTCCGATGTCTCACTCGGATACAGACTGCAGAATCCAGAGAAACAGGCCTATGACGACCGGCACACCGGACAGGTGTACCCCCATACCATCAAGATGCTGCTGCCTCCCGGCCCGGCCATCTTGCGGTAGGACGACACCGTGCCGCCTGAGCAGCAAGAGCATGAGTTTCCGCAGCTGTTTCGAGATATGATGAAGATCCGGCAGGAGATGATCGTGCAGGGGCGCGGTGAATGCCTCGGAGACGTCACGTCAGACTTACAGGATGACTCGGTCAGCCTCCACTGGGTGATGTACTTCTCGGAGTGGATTGACAGCGAGAACATCATGCTTGAGGGCATACAAGACAAATACGAGAAGGTTTGGGTACAATTCCCCGTTGGCACGATCAAGATGCGACCCGTGATTGGAACGGTCTGTTACTGCCTCCCCCCGAACCTTTTGCCCTGCCCCAAAGTCATGATGGCTGACCGCCAAGGCACACTCACAGGGACAGCCAGGAAGTGAGAAAACCGACTCTTGGACTTTCAAAGAATTCGGCCATCGATCGAACTTTCTCCAGCTGTTGGAGCCAGTCATTCTACCCCAGTATCGCTGCAATGACAGTGCCGCCATCGTCCTACTAAACGCTGTCGCCAAGGCCTTTCAAGGATACCTGCCTCGAGAATTCTTCCACGACATCTTTGGCAGGGTGATACCCGTGACCCATGGCACCGATACCGCTGCGTTACGAAGCCAATGGAGAAACTCGATCGTCAGGGCCATGCCGTACGCTTTGGAGTGGTCCGGCCTCATGTATATAGACGTGCACAGGCGGGAGGGAGCGCCGCGCTGGGAAAGGTTGTGGCCCCACAAGGCTCAGTTTGCTTGGAAAGTCCCTGTGCAGGAGGAATGGGACTACGAGTGCTGTTCCCGCAAGAAACTGGTCTTGCAGCGACAGTTCCCGGGCTTGATGACCCCGTATGAGAAGGACTCGATGAACCTCGCTAGTCTCTCGCACGCCGCGCGCGAGGTATTCAACATCACTGACGCCATGGTCAGCGGGAAGGCGCCGGTGGGTTGGGTGGTCTTGCGTGCGACGCCCCCGTCGATCGTGGGCCACAAGCGGAAGGCTGAAGACTCCTAGGTTCAGGTCACCGTGAAGTTATTGATAGCCTCCTATAGGGCAATCGACTATGGAATAACCCCCTACAGGATCACCTCTCATGGAATAACCCCCTACAGGATCACCTCTCATGGAATAACCACTTTTGTGATAACCTCCTGATGTATGACCTACAGGATAACATCCTACAAAATGACCATCTGTGTGATAACCTCACATTAAACAACCTCCTGTGAGAATACCTCCTATCAAATACCTGCCTATGTGATAAGCTCCTGATGAATGACCTCTGTTCGAAAACTCCCTATGGGATGATCATCTGTTGGACAACTTATAGGAAAGCCTACTACGGGATGATTTCCTTTGGGATATTCTCCTTAAGAGAGGGTCACTGGGTAAAAGGTGAGCAAAGCCATAAGGGCTCCGTAATGGTGTTGCGGACGGTTTGAGCCTGTGTCTATGTTATGGAAATAGCACAGGTGAAGAAGCACCAATTTCTTTTTGAAGCTATAACACCAAGCTCTTCAGCCTAAAGCCCCATTTTACACCTTCCAACACTCCGTCCTCACATCAACCCACCACTAAGCAACATACTCTGTCCAGTCAGGTAACCCGTCCGACAACACATGGTGACCATGTTCGCCACCTCCTGCGGGCTCCCCAGCCGGCCGACGGGGATATTCTTGGGGTCCCCAGGCGTGCCCGCCACCGTCTTCTCATCAGGGATAAGACCGGTGTCCCCAATCATGGCCGGCGCGACGTCATTAACAGTGATGCCGTCCCCCGCGAGCTTCCGGCTCAGGTTCCGCATCATCCCCTGCAAGCCCGCCTTGGACGCGGCGTAGTGGCACCCGTTGATCCCCCCGCCAAACGCCGCCAGGCTCCCGATGAGCACGATCCGCCCCCAGCGCTGGGCCTTCATGTGCGGGACGGCCAGCTTGGTGAGGATGAAGGACGCGCGCAGGTTCACGGCGAGGGTGTGGTCGAACTCGGCGATGGGTATGTCCAGGATGTCGGGGATGCGCTTGCCGTACCCGGCGTTGGACACGAGGATGTCCGGGCCGTCCTGCCCGTGCTGAGCCTTGATCTCTGCGAAGAGCCGCTGGATGTCGTCCGCGCTGGCCATGTCTGCCTGGTGGGTCGTCACCTTGGCGCCGGCCCGCTGCGGCTGCTTCTGCAGCTCGGTGACGAGGCTTTCTATGGCTGCCTTGTTGCTCGAGTACGTCAGGGCCAGGTTTGCGCCGTTGGCGAACAGGTCCTTGGCGCAGGCGCCGCCGATGCTGTCGTGGGTGTGAGTAGCGTGTCGGTGAGACAAAGGCCTGGGTGAGGTGTGGAGAGGATGGCTGGCTGACTTACCCTCCTGAGGCGCCTGTGACGAGGGCCAGGCGCCCTTTGATTTCGTTGTCTATTGCCGGCATAGTGATTTGTGTACTGGATGATATTTGAAGAGTATTTCCAAATTGGGATATCGGGAAAATCTCTCACAGGCCGGAAATCCGGCTCACCAAGGCTTCGAGGCTGTTGTTGTCTCCAACCCCGCAAAGCTATGGGTGTGGGGCCCCGTTCCACGGCGCGATAGCGGAATGCCGGGGAAGAAGCTTTAGCTGCGGGTCGTGGGCCGGGCCCGGGTTGTAATTACTAGGTACCGACGTTGGTAGGTTTGCCGGCCAGCCGTGACGGTATGAGTTTTGATTGAATCTTTCTGTTCCTGTCCTGTTAGATGCATTTGCTATTTGATCCCCGCAATCAGTCCGGGTGAGATGATAATACTGGCATTTTCTTTAATTGTACACCAAATGTCGAAATGAGTCGCATTTGGTGAGCGGCGCTCCTCCCAGATGTGCTGGGCGGTGCTCCTCTCGGCGGCGCTCCTCTGAAGAAGTGTCATATGGCCACTACAGCTTCACCACTTTTTCGGGATCAAACTTAGATCTGTTTGGTTTGCGTGTCCATGACCATCTTGATGGGTCCTTGGCAGGGTTAGGCTTGCTGCCAGGGAAGACATAACCACGTTGATTAGCGATCAAGTGGACGCCATCAGAGACCAATTCCGTCGTATAATGGGTGTGGCCGAAAACCCAAGTCTTCACTCTATCAGTATTTAGCTTAGGTAACAAGTCCGTTGCAAAGGCCGGGGTCCATGGGTTGTTGACATGCTCCGGAGCAGACGTGCCGGTCAAACTCGGCGCGTGGTGAGTTACAACTAAGATGTTTCGACCCTGTTTTTGATGGCTGGCCTTGGTGTCGTTGGACAGGGACTGAAGCTCAGAAGTGAGCCAAGCAGCCTCTTCAGCATGCCTCTGATTGTGCTTGTCAACCGACCATCCGCCGATCTGTTTGTAATCGCTGATCTTGGACTCGACAATTGCTTTCGCAGAGTCTGGGATGAACGACCATAAAGTGCAGCCCATGATGATTGACCCAGAAATTTCATCAATCCAAACTTCCCGGTCCAAAAGAATTAGCTTAGCCTCAAGAGACGGCTCCCGAGACAGTTGCTTGGCCTTGGAAATGCCCTCTTCGTAGCTCAAACCAAAAAACTCGTGATTGCCTAGGACTAGGCCAACTTTTTCGAAACGTCCGACTTGGCGCTCGAGAAAGATCCGGTAACCTTCGTAATCGATGAGCCGACCAATGTCGCCAGCGAGGATCAGCAGTCTTCCGGCGACGGGGAAGTCGAATTCTTGATACTGCTGACCAATTTCGAGGTGAAGGTCAGACATGATCTGAACCTGAGAGTCGCGTCCTGGGCTGAGCGCATCTCGCAGCCGCGGAACAATCTTTTGAAGGACTGGCATGTCTTCTCCTTGGTGTCAGAAAGTGAAGAGCCTTGACTAAATACAAACGGAAAAGAAAAAAAAATCAGATGCCGGACGCTGGATGTAAGGGGTATATTTGGCTCAAATTGCGGGCGTCCTTCAATACCATGCCATTTACGGGGATGAGAAGAGATGGATCGAGGGCGAACCAAGGGTGCGTGCGGCTTAGGTGAATGTGAGCCCGGCGCTCTGGTTTTCTACAGGGTCTGAGGGTCTACACCTTGGCCGGCTAGGGTCTACGCCCTTGTTCTCAGGTGGCAGGGCCCCCAGCGGCTGAGTGGGCCCCCTAAGCGCCTAGGTGCCGCCCTCTAACAACCAACATCGTCTTGGCACCCGACACTTGAAACCTCAATTGTTGATTCACAACTTTTCATCAGTTCTCCTCGACAATCCAGCCCGCTCGAACCTCGAGAGACGGCTCCTGTGACAATTGCTTGACCTCGAACTGCCCTCTTCATTGCTCAAGCCAACGAGAACTCGTGGTCACCTAGCGCATTCGCCAATCATCGACGTCGTAGTACGGCATTTGCTTCTTCATTGAGAAGGCTCTCCTGCTTTCTTGCTCTCTCGCTCAGCGTCTAATTCTTGGGGCCTCTCCTGAACTTCCATCTCTGACAGATTCTGCGCGGCATCCATCTCGTAGATCCGTGGAGGCGGCTCTACGGGCTCCGACGGCAGCTCGGGCTTGAGTCCTGTGTAGTTGCCATCGCCCTGGTCATCCGGCCGTTTATCGGTCTGCCCAGCAAGCTTCTTGCGCTTCAGGAACAGAATTACACCGAGCAGTATCAAGGCTGCACCAGCTACCGAACCAATAACTGCGCCAGCTATCCAGGCTTTACTCCTAGAGTCTAAGAACAAACAGATTAGCAACCTGATTTCATTCGGCATGTTATATGAGCGCAGAGAAAACGAGGACACAATCGACGTACTGGTGGGCGCCGTGCCCTCCGCAGAAGGAGCTGCCGAATCACTAGCCGTTGTGGCAGACGCCGTCGAGACAGGCGTGGCCCTCAGCTCGTTTATGCTCGCCTCCAATGTACTCATCTCTGCCACGTAAGTGGATGGGACGGCGGAGGAGAACCATGGCGGCCGCGATCCGTCTTCGAGGGCTGCATAAATCAGGCTAGTCGGATCGCCTGTGACGGACGCCATAGAGGCTACAGAGGCCACCGATGCAGCAAACTCGCTGAATACCGCCGGGGGGATGTATGAGGATATCAGGGATTGGACTGAGGTGTGGAAGAAATAGGCTGGTAAGGTGTAGGTGATGTTGATACTCTTGTAAAAGACTGAGGCAGTTGAAACTGTTACGCCTGAGACCGGCAAGTTGGTTAATGTTGTCGGCTCGAAGGTTCCATAGTGGCTAAGCCATGATGTCGGAATCGTAAAGATTAATTCCGTTGTAGTACTTGATTGTGGTTCAGTAGCGTCGCTGGCGTTACAAAAGTTGACGTACTGAGCTAAGAAATTGTCGATATATTGCTGCCCTGAAATTTTCGTTTCGTCGGCGTTTTGGTCTATGCATGTATTGCAGTCTCTGAGGTAAATTTGGAATTGACTATCAGCATCACATAGCGATGCTTCGCCCCCATGTGTTTGGGCTTCGAGATTGGCATTGTCTAACTTCGAATCAGTGGATCAGTACTTTGTTGCTCTCGTGTGAAACTCACTGCAAGCGTCGTAGCAAACCGCGGGAAGTGTGCCTGTGACCGTCTCACGAGCTTGAATGATATCTTGGAAGCTCTGCATCATTTTTCTTGGTAACTGTACTTTTTTTGAGCATCTCATCAAGTCGACCTCGGGAGCTTGACCTCAGGACCCGGCTCAGGTGCGGGGAGAATTAAGAAATGGGATGGCACAGGCTTTTTAAACAGGCGGGCACTCTTGATCACACAGCCTGATAACCTTTGGCTCACCCTACATTGTGCCACTTGTGGACGCCCCATCGATCTGTTATTTGGCTGACCGACGTGAAGAAGCAAAAATGCCCGCACCAATTGTGAGAGAATTTTCTCTGGGCTGGCCTTCAAGCTGACTGCAGAGGCGAGCGGCTGTTGTGATTTGCAGCTTCCCAATGTGCATCCCATTTTGGGTGATTTTGCTGTAAATCATTTGCCACAACAGCGGGCACGTACAGCATGGGGATACACAACAGATGTATGACCATGACCATTGCTGGCCTCCTGGGGTCGAACCCCCTTTCAATGGGCCTTAAACTGCGCTTTGTCGATCTGTTTCCGTATTCACTTGGAGCCTGCAGCTAATAGTTATGACCTCGGGTTGCAATATCCAGTAGGCGACCAGTGTCGTTTAACACAATAGACTCCTGAGAAGAGTAAGATGTTCTTGTGTAGCTGATATCAAGAGCCAGCTCGAGATCAGAACCATTGATCAAGTGGTAGCGATGTCGAGTGTAGCCCCGATGCGCAGGCCCCTCAGCTCCTGGACAATAATGCTAGTGTATATATTTCGCCTTGACCAAGTCCTGGTACCATTGGAAGGCTGCCTATAAACTGCCCAAGCTTTCTCTTTGGCTGACGTTATGCAAGGCGAGTAGTTGAGATTACCATCCCCCATCCACCTTTAATCTCCCCTACCTCTAGACTACACAAACTGCATATTAGTATAATTATTTAACTCGTGCAAACATAGACCCCAATAAGTTTCCGGCCGTCTGGTTAGCCCTATGTGCCACATAAACTTCCTCTCTCTGCCCCTGCGATTGCATTTTCTAATACGTTGAGAGCTACTCAAAATGAGCGTGAGGAGCTTGTCGATGATGTTGCTCTGCATGTTCTCCGCTCAAGACTAGCCTGCAATTATGATTGAAACTTTGAATTGAATTCTACTATTATCATGGCTTCATTTCTCCGCCCGAACACAATCTCTCTGATTCAACCCTCTCCCTAGTTCCAAATTACCACTCTCCCATCAATTATTCCGTAGATACTTATGTCGAAGTAGACGCTCATAATTCGCAAGACCAACGGTTGCCGTACCAAACACAGCATCGGCTCACAGAGTCTCCAAAGAAAAACATCCATCATAGCCAGCTGATCAGCTAAAGCTGCAGCACACCAAGCATGACAGACGACAGCAGCAGCCCGCTAACAGTCACCCCCAGCGCACTAACGCCCCTAACAGGCGCCGCAGCACTCGAGTCCGAGTCCGAAGTCGACGAGCTGGACGAGCTGCTCCCCGTCTTGCTGGCGCCGCTCGCGCCCGAGACCACAGACGCGCCGGTAGCCGTGGGCGAGCTGTTCTCGGTCGCGGTGGCGGTGTCGTTCCCCGTGCCGCTGCAGAACCCGTCCTGCCAGGGGATGCCGTTGGAGAAGAGGCACTCGGTGATGTCGTCGACGGACTGGTCGAGCGCCAGGCAGTACAGCCCGCAGTCGTCGTTGTAGCTGACGACGTCGGCGGACTTGCAGCACTGGCTCATGACGTCTGTGTGGTTGCCGCCCGCCGGGACCGCGCAGGCCGTGTCGTTCACTGGGATGTCGTAGAGCGAGGGGCCGGCGCACGTGTTGGTCGCGCTGGCGGAGCCCGAGGTGCTCGTCGCTGTGCTTACTGCGGTGGACGACATCTTGTTGGTTGTGGCGGCGGAGTTTGGTGGAAAGAAGTCGGTTTAATTTTGCGTCTGTGGTAGTGGTGTGATGTGAATTTGGGTGACGGTTGCGGTCTGAATGTTGGCTCCCAAGAAAAGCTGAATTTTCGGGATCACGGAGGATTAGATTTGCTCGGCGATGGATGCAGTGTCGTTCTGAAAGGCGAAATAAATCGAAATGCAAGGTAGTCTTGGATTATGAGGACGTCAAGAGGTGTCGTCCTTAAGTCCATGGTCCGTTTGATATATATCAACACCCCTGCCTGCAGTGCGTTGGTTGGCCCGGACACCATCGCACTTCCCGGCCGCCGCCCTCGTATTCAATTTTAGCGATGACGTTGGGGTAACTCCACCCCCTGAAAAAGCTCACCACACTGGCCACAGCTGCCAATACAAGCCACGGTTATTGGCAGTTGCTGCACCAACAATGCAGTTGTCTCGGGTTTGCTGTTCGACACGCATACGCATGTGAACACGTGTGGCTAGAGATGATTGGATTTCCACGGCATTGTGAAAGAAAGTGGCCATGACTTTCTCTTTTCCCAGCAGTGCCATGTTCTGGTCAGCGGTTTACTGGGTCGGTCCCCACGCGTCTGAGGCTTGGGGAAACAACAAAGGATGGCCGCCCTGGGAACGGCTCCGCCACGCTCATGCAGATCTCGCCAAGGAAGCACCTCTGCGTCGACACCGCCCAACAGTGGGTTGGAATACTCCTGATCCCGACCGATGGCAGACTCGGCCGATGATCCGAGAGAACGCTGCTTAGAATATTCTTGATCCCCACAGTCGGCCGAGCTCGGCCGGTGCCCGGAAGCACGGGGCATTGGTTCTCAATCGCTGCCTGCGATGCCTGTCACCTGCCTCTGTTGCTTCTTTCCTTTGTATCCTCGACGAGGGGCTTCCGCGGCCATTCGGCCGCGATGTCGATATCGCCCCTCGGCGCCACCCACTCGAGTAAGAGGAAGAACAGGTAGTCGATGATGACGCAAAGACAGAACAGCTTGCCCGCCCATATGCCGCACCCGTAGTACCTCTTGAGACGGTCGATGAGGGCAAAGTCGCGCTGGATACCGCCCCTTGTGGCGCCCATGCTTGCCGCGTTGTAGAACTCTGCCTCACTGATGTCTCCAGAGATACCGTTGTACACCCGCTCGGTGCGCTTGGCGATGTCGGTCCACGAGTACATCTTCTTGATCTCGTTGTGGAACCTCTCTGTGCGGATCTTGTTCGCTCGGATGTCAGCGATGGCCTTGACGGTGGCGGCGACGATGTCGTCTTCTTCCGGCTTGGCGAACTGGGTCATGTACCCCGGCAAGACCTCTGGGATGCCGCCGACCTGGGTGCACACGACGTAGAGTCCGCAGCTCGCGGCCTCGACGATGACTGTCCCGAATGCTTCGGTCAACGATGGATGCAGGTAGATGTGCCCGCGAACCATGACGTCGCGGACCTCCTCGTGCCTCACGCTGCCAATCATCTCGACGCGGTCCTGGAGGACATTCTGCTCGATCATCTGCTCGAGATCGATGGCCTTGGGCCCAGAGCCGGCTATGATGAAGCGTGTGTTGGGCTGATGATCCAGGATGCGCGGGATGGCTGCTACAAGGAGGTCTATTCCCTTGTTGTAGAAGAGGCGGGAGATGACAACAATTGTGACGGGGTCGTGGGGACTAAGACGATGAGCCGGGACAGGATAGTCGTTGCCGAAGGAGCTGTTGGTAGAACCAGTACCTGAACCCTCGAGAGAAAGGTCAAGCGGCCTAAAGTTGTCAGCCACGACCGCATTGGGGATCACGGACACCATGAGAGGGTCCAGTGAAGCACGGAGCACGGTATTTTCCTTGCTGTGACCATGGTCAGCCTGGTTGAGGGGATGGATGGCTTGGGGCCCTGACTTACCTAGTGTTGCTGACACAAATGACATGGTCAACATCGCTCAAGGTAAACTTGAGCAGCTTGTTAGTGAGGATGCTGGCGGCATCGGCAAAGCCAAAGAGCGAGTGGTCCGTGAAGATGGTCCTGATGCCCATGGTGCGGGCGTGCAGAGTGGCTTCCCAACAGAGATTGCTGAGAGAGGCATGTCCGTGTACGATGTTGATCTGCTCACGGATGATGATGTTTCGAAAGATTGGGAAGAAGGAAAAGACTGTGGGAAAGCTTGCGGAGCGGTAGATGACGAAAAAGGGCACATAATACACCTTGAGCCCGTTGGTGAGGTAGCGGACCCCCTTCCGATCGTCATATGCGTGAGTAATGACCACGACCTTGTGACCCCTGTCGATGAGCCTCTGGGACAGCTGGTAGATGTGGCTTTCGACTCCTCCTGGCTGCGGGAAGAAGAAGTCGCTGACCATTGCGATATTGTATGTTGGCTTCGACATCTTGACGGCGGCTGCTCACCCGACGACGGACACCTCATTCATTCACTCGAAGGCAGCTTGAGGAGACACAGGATCATATCAGACGCCCCCATAGCGTTCATAATAAGGTAAAACTCAGAGACACGAGCATTGAGGCATCTGAACGCAGACAGAGAGTGGTGTTGTTTGCTGGGAAATGAGGTGAAGCTGCCTGTTGTGACAGCTTCCCCTGTACGGTTAGAGTGCCAGCCGCCCCAGGTCCAAATGTTAGTGCACAACTTGGGAGCAGCAGCAAGCTACATGATTTCTTGTCTCATAGCGCATCGTGATCCAAGCTGTTCGGCCGTAACGGATTTGCAACGTAGCATATGGTACCGATTAGATCCCCTGAAAGTAAGTTTATCAAGGTAATAACAGACAAAATTTGGAATGCCAACCTCGTCTCATTCTCGTTGTCCAAGTCTGCGCACTAACACCAGTGAGCCATGGAGTCGGTATTGACCTCTGGCCAGGCCGATAAGCCACGATAAGAGGGCGGCAGAATTGAGCGCCGCCAAAAATAATTTCCAGGATGGGACGTCCAGCTTGACTGACGTTGCGCATTTCAGGACGACTCTCGCGAGGGGACCGGAGACTCGTCAATTCTTGGTGACGGTCTGCATAATTACACAGCAATATGTATGCTCGTTACATTCCGCCTCCCAAGGCGTCGTCTCAGCCCAAGCCACGAGCCCCGTCTCCTCCACCAGAGACCGCCTCGCCCGCCGGCTCTTCGGCGATCCCTTACTCTAGATATGTTCCTCCACCACGAAAACAGTCGAGCACGATCAGCACACCAGCCCCGACGGTAGAAAGGTCTATTCCCACCTCGAGAACACATTTAAACGCTGCAGCCATCCCTCCCCCAGAAGCTCTACCTCCCAAGATTGTGTTCAATTACGAGGAGGACGAACCGTCACCTTCCAAGAGGCGGAAGATTGACAGCCCAGAGCCAGCCACTGAACCGGTCCCTGAGACACAAGAGAAGAAGACAAAGAAGGAAAAGAAGGACAAGGCAAAGAAGAAGCAGAAGGCCGCAAGGCCTGAAGATGAAGACGGAAGCGTGGAGGGGAGGTCCGACAAGAAAGAGAAGAAAAAGAAGCAGCGCACTGAGAAGCCTTTTTCATTTGGGTTTGACGATGGCACTGCTGCCACTCCAAATGAGAAGCAGCAAGAGGTGCCTGTCAGTGCCGAGGAGGAAGACGTAAAACCAAAGGACAAGAAAAAGAAGAAACAGAAGGCTGTGGTCGACGACGAAACACTACAGGCCCAGACTACAGACGACAAGTCAGAGGTTACAGACAGCAGAAAGAAGAAAAAGAGGAGTGGAGAGGATGGAATTGCTGCAGGCCACAAGGCTGTCCTCGAAAGGGCCTCCAAAGAGCTCAAGAAGGCCGCTGAGCAGCCCAAAACAGAAGACGACTCGGACGAGGAAGGCGTGGAGGCGGTTGAGGCTCATGGCCTCGAGCCTCTCCCCCAGCCGAAACCAGTGAAGCAAGATGCTGTCAAGCCGAGCTACGAGACGTTGCCGCCCTGGATAGCCAATCCCATACAAGTAACACCCACCGCCACATCACCTTTCACAGATCTGGGGATAGCCGGCGATGCTGCCACAAGGCTGGAGGGCAAAGGCTTCAAGGAAGCTTTTGCAGTCCAGACCGCAGTCATACCACTTCTTCTGCCGTCTGCGGACCGTCAAGGTGACGTGGTGGTATCAGCTGCCACAGGCTCTGGCAAGACTTTGGCGTACGCTCTCCCCATGGTACGAGACATCAGCCAAAGCAGCAATATCACTCGAATTCGGGGCCTCATTGTTGTGCCGACCCGTGAACTGGTCATGCAGGCAGAGGAGGTCTGTAACGCCTGCTCTGTCATATTTGCTGGCCGGGGAAGGAGGCCAGTCAAAGTTGGCATCTCTATGGGCAACAAGAAGTTCGAACAGGAACAGGTCGATCTTGTGGATGAGGATGAACGGTACGACCCTGAGGGATACAAAAGCTACCTAGAGCGAAAAGTGGACGAGGGCTCCTGGCTTGAGGACCTGACCAATCCTCGCGGCCCATCACATGAACCTCTTCCGGAGCATGTTATTGATTACGCCTCAAAGGTTGACATACTTATCTGCACTCCAGGTCGTCTTGTCGACCACATCAAGCGCACTCCAGGTTTCACACTCGACTACGTACGGTGGCTTGTCGTCGATGAAGCCGACAAGCTCCTCGCGCAAACGTACCAGGACTGGATTTCTACCGTGATGCCTCTGCTCAGCAAGACGGAGAAGCCGGGAGCCAGAGAATTCGCCGACTCAAACAAGAGCGGTGTCCGCAAGGTCATTCTGAGTGCTACTATGACCAGAGACCTGACGCTGCTCAATGGGTTAAAACTGTATCGTCCAAAGCTTGTCGTGCTCAGCGAGTCGGCCGCTCACAGCGAAGTGGAGCATGTCTTGCCGTCGCAGCTCGAGGAGACCGCCATCAAGACTCGTAATGTCGATCTGAAGCCGCTCTACCTGGTTGATCTGCTCAACAGCGAGCACATGGCTCCTGTCGCCGCCAGCGATGCAGATGACGTTGAGATGAAGGACGCGGACGCAGACGCCGCATCCGCCGCTGAATCGGACTCGGGCGCCTCAGACTCGGACTCGAACGACAGCAGCAGCGATAATTCCTCCGACAGCGATTCTGACGACTCCGACGCCGAGTCCACCGCCTCCCCCTCCCACAGCCGCGGCACGCCGTCCCAGCCCCGGCCCAAGCCCTTCAACACCACAGTCCTGATCTTCGCCAACTCCAACGAGGCAGCAGTCCGCCTCGCGCGCCTCCTGGCCCTCCTGTCCCCGCACCTCGCCCCCCTCATCGGCACCCTGACCTCGACGACTCGCACCTCTGAGCGCCGCAAGACCCTGCACGCCTTCGCGGCGCGCAAGCTCCGCATCCTCGTGGCGTCCAGCCTGATCGAGCGCGGCATCCACCTCGACAACCTGGACCACGTCGTCAGCTACGACATGCCCAAGTCGGTGCAGTCGTACGTGCACCGCGTGGGTCGTACGGCGCGCGCGGGCAGGCGGGGACACGCGTGGACGCTGTTCACCAAGCCCGAGGCCGGGTGGTTCTGGACTGCCATCGCTGGCAGGGGGCAGGGCAGCAAGGCTGGCGGCACGACGGCTCAGGGGGAGATCCGCAGGAGCAAGGGGGTGGGTGAGCTTAGGATTAGTGATATGTGGGATGAGGGCCGGCTGGAGGAGTTTAATGCCGCGCTGGAGAACCTGAGTGAGCTGCGTAAATCGTCCAAGAGGAAGGGGGCTAAAATGCAGCACGTTGCTTAGGTGTCACTGTGATCTATGTAGGATAAAGGGCAACTTCCCAATGTAGTGCAGTCAACTATCTACTATAAGGAATTCTGAAGTACTCGAGTCTTCCACAGCGATTTGATTCTGACTGGCTGGCTTCGCTGATTGTAGGACATTCACCATCAGAACGCAGGCCGCCGCCAATATGGCTCTACTGTTATCACGGCGTCACTGAATATCTAGAAAACACTCTAAAATGGACAATGGGCTGGGGACGTAACGACTCAGTTCATTGCAGGGTGACATAGCCAACATTCGTTGCGAGACCTCGCTCTGGGTGCACATTCAGGTTCTGGGTGCCCACAAGTGGTGGGCGGATCGGCCACGAGATCATTCAATATTTTCTGATAAGCTCTATCTCCACTGCCGGTGTCACAGTGGACGATGACGTTACGTACTTTTCAAGATTGTATAGTATCATTCTGCAAGTGGGCTTACTGGATGGACATTAAGGTTCCCTCAACACCTTTATGGCTCATCCAGTCGACAGATGCCATACCATAAAACTTGGTATTGATAAACGGGTCTGTAAATGTCTGCTTGCATTGTAAAGTTACATCGTTGGAGCCGCCCCACCGGGCTGTTTACCTACTGCGGATCCTATCATTGGGCAGACATCAAGGTTCTCAAGTCACTCTTGCATTTCGATCTCAGACAAGGAATGCTGTTTAACTCAGTATTCATAAATAGGCTACTTTTAATGACTTTGGATTCAACAACAGGTTCAAATCTGATGTCAGAACCTAAGTGCCCATCATGCTTGGTAAAGGCTTTCTGAGTGCCTATGCCGCACTGTCGGCTTTTATTACAAATGTTGCAAGCCTGGATCCCCAGCAACCACTCTTAGAAGACTTCGATGCACTAGGAGCATGGTTTGACGGAGTGGCCTCTATCAACAGCAGCACCAGGCCTGAAATTGTCGAACAAGCCAAGAATGCGACCATTGCTATCGTCGGCGCCGGCATTACTGGTCTTGCGACAGGTCTCATGCTCGACAGCGTTGGCGTACACAACTGGGAAATTCTGGAGGCAAGCAGTCATGCCGGCGGCCGCCTGCGTACCATCTATGTAGGTGGTACTCAAGAATGGGCCGAAATGGGTCCCATGCGCCTCCCGTTCAGCGCAACCTACAAGGAGGACAACGAAACCATCGAATATTCTGATCATGCCATGGTCTTCCAACTGGCGGAATGGCTCAACGAGATGAACCAGGACAAAAATCCGGAGCTGAAAGTGGATTTCATACCATGGATCCAGCATTCGCCCAACGAGCTGCTGGCTCTGGGCACTGGACGGCATCCCGACGGTAGCATTCCCACGCGCGCTGAGATAGCAGCCAACTCCAGCCTCGGAAAGCCTGCACCACTGAGCACCCAAGAGTACAAGGACGTCAAAGCGAGAATGGACGAGATCTTGATGAATGTCACCACGCTCAAAGCCATCCAGCGCGATGTGTGGAGGGTGCACGCGCAAGTCATGCAGGAGGGCCTCGACGAAATCAGCCAGCAGAGCATGATGCGAAACATATGGAACGCCAGCATCGATGTAACTGACGCCATCCACTCGGCGACGGATTACGACGTCTTTTGGGACGAGATGACCCACAACGCCAACCTCGCGCAGGACGGGGGATCAAGTGCTGTCGCAGAGACTACCTGGAAGTGCGTCGATGGAGGGTTCAGCCGGCTGGCTGAGGCTATCACGCCCCACGTCCAGAGCCGCCTGGTCCTGGGCCGACAGGTCAGAACAGTCGAGGCGCTCCGGGATGCTGGAGGCAAGACCACAGGCACAAGGCTCTCGTGGGTAGACACAGATGCCAACGTGACCGAGACAAAATCAACGGCAGGCCAGGTCAAAGACTACGACTACACACTCATGACCGCCCCCTTCACCGCGACACGAATGATGTCGCTACCCTCCTTCTCCTCACCCCTGAAGCGCGCCATATCAGAGCGCGGCCTGCGGTTCAAGGACGCCTGCAAGGTCGCCCTGCTGTTCAAAGAGCGCTTCTGGGAGCAGGGCGACCGCCCCATCCTCGGCGGTTACTCGACCCCACCCGACGCGTCCGTCGGCGCGCTCTACTACCCCGTGTACGGGCTCGGCTCCGGCGGCTCGCGGCCCGGGCTGATCATGCACTACCGGGGCGGCGACTGGTCCAGCCGCCTGACCAGCCTGAGCGACGCCGAGCACGTCGGCATCGTGCTCGACGCGGTCGCCTCGCTGCACGGCGAGGAGGTGCGGGATCTCTACACGGGGGAGTATGAGCGGCTTTGCTGGTTGGATGAGCCGTATATTGCGACGAGTTGGACGCGGCCTGATGTGGAGCAGCATCGGCTTTATATTCCTGCGTACCATCGGACTGAGAATAATTTGATATTCATGGGGGAGCATACTGCGCCGACTCATGCTTGGATAAGCTCGTCGCTGCATTCTGCTGTTAGGGGTTCCGTCCAATTGCTGCTTGAGCTTGGTCTGATTGATGAGGCGAAGGAGCTCAACCAACGTTGGATGGGACGCTGGATTCAAGGCTAGTAAATAGAGGTTGCAGGGTTATCTTAGATCTCACCTTTTAGCCGAAGAAAGTGGCAGTGAATTGTGGATACAGAGAACTCGAAGGCTATCTAGTTGGGTATTCTTTGCCAAATTCTATAGATATTGTCTCTGTGACCTTTTCAAATTGGGCGGGGTGGATGGTATAATGTGCTGTTTATCATTGATGACTCTGAAAGGACTGGCTGAACCGGACTACCTCTGTTAAATATTTCAATAACTCTCATGGACGGAGGGAGCTGGGATGCTGTGGTTCATCACCAGTGGCAACAACCACTTGATGTAAGAGATCGAGCCCTGTTGAAATATAAGCCCGGACACCAGGTTAGATTTATTGACATAAACTAGTTATTTAGTCAAAAGCCATAGTAGACTATCAGTATCATCAAACCGACACAAAGCTACGAGGAAAGTAAGAGGATCAAGGCAAGGTAGACTCACAGACTTGGTTCACAGCAGTGTTGACACATATTCTTCCAAAAGTGCTCCAGGCAGGAATGATAAAGAATGACATGCTTCTAAGCAAAACGCCAACAAGTCTAGTGGATTTCAAGCTGAAGGAGGAATCAAAACTGCTCACATATTGGTCTGTGAAAGGGATGTATCTGTCAATAAGTGCCTGTTGATCTGTAAATGGAATCACGATCCACCAGACCCCTGCGTGTGGTGGCATGCTAACTATGAAGCTTCATCGCCTCGGAGACCACACTGCTCTTTTCGATGAACACCTGGATCTTGAATGCTGGACTAAAGTGAGACCAACTCATGAAATTGTGCCTTGTTTAATGTCAGCAAGCTCTTCTTCCATTGTTGTCCTGCCTGTCTCTACCAAGGACAAACAACAACACCAAAGCCTGCTCCAATATCTGAGCACAACGTGAGGCCTTCAAGCTGGTTCCCTCACAAACAGCTGCCGATAAACCAACTCACTGGCTTGTTCCTTTCATGACACACTCGCATGATGGATTCCTATATCAATGAACAAGCCATTTTTCATACACAGCCCCACATGGCCAAAGAACCGACACTATCCTCGGTAAGCCAACCCACATGTAGAAGGATTTATATCATGGAGCAATTTGACCCTCTACCACGGCTCTCAGATTGCTCTCTGGATACACGTTCCAGCTGATCACCAACGTTACCAGATCCCAGAGGACAAGCCCTTCCCCTGCCTCGTCTTCCGCACCGCCCCCTCCGGCCAGACGACCGGCACAAACAGCACCAGTAGCACCAGGTTCTGCGTTGTCAACACCCAGGACGGGCTCGCCGAGGTGGTACAGACCATCGCCTGCCAGGTCAAACCCGTGCTGTACGTGGCAATGGAGGGGCCCCTCCTCGTGCTGCACGTCCACCCAGAGCCGGGCTGCAGCTACATCATCGACCTCTCGTCGCTGGGCACCGCAGCCTTCGAGGTTCACGGGTCTTGCAAGGCTGTAGCCGAGGCTGAGACGGAGGGGCAAACGGACGGAGGAGGACATGGCTTCCCGTCCGATGGGCAATCGCACAAAGTCAGCCTGAGGGCCATCCTCGAGAGCAAGAGCCCGTCCGTGCCCAAGGTCTTCTTCAAGTCCCGTCAGCCCTGCGCGTTCCTGGCCCGCCGGTTCGGGGTTCACCTGGGCTCCGTGGAGGACATCCAGTGCCTGGAGCTCGAGGGCCGCGCATCTGCCCAGACGCAGCAGCAGCAGGCACAGGGCGGCGGGGCGAAGTCGGTAAGGGCGAGGAGCCTGCGCAGCTGCTTGGAGTAGGACTCGGGCCTGACGCTGGCTCAGAAGCGCCAGTGGGTGGTCAAAAACGAGGCGAAGGCTCAGGATGGAGGATTGGAGGAGGACTCGGACAGCGAGTTCGAGGGAGCCACGGACTTCCTGACCCAGGAGGGGGTTGGTTTGGCGGCCTGGGACGTCAAGACGAGGGCGAGGCCTCTGTCCATTGACGTGGCTCTGTACTGTGTGGAGCAGGTGCGGCACTTGCCTGGCTTGAGGAGGAGGTACTTGGGTCGGCTTGATGAGGCTGGACTGGAAGCTGCCAGATTGAGGATGGAGAAGAGGCCGGGGGAGGTGAAGGCGGAGACGGAGGGATAAGAGGCCGCTTTTCTTTCCAATGGAGGGCTTTGGGTTTACCACTGGCAATCATACTGACTAATGGGACCCAAGGCTTCTGAGAGATTGATCAAGATCCAATAAATATATTGTATATCATCTTCCCGACACCAGCGATTCCATATGTTGTTACCTTTGAAATAACAGCCTGCATGTGCAGAGCTACCGTGATGTCTGCAAATGTCGGCATGTCAAGCACTGTCAGCTTCAGTGCCTATGCTCGCGCTCATGATCTTGCCGTCGGTCAACTCAATTAGGTGCATGTCAAGGTCCCGGCGGTGGAGGCCAGAGAAGGCTGCATGTGGCGAGACATGTCCAGTAACCAGTCGAGTGTCTCGAACATGTTGAATCCATTCAGTCTTAGTGGTTGAGACGTCGTTAACTGTGCCAAGTTGAGGCTCTGGCACAGTTCACGGACGGCAGGCGGTGTGAGCCATTCTGCAGCTCACTACGCGGGGCGCTAACAAATCAGGACCCCGCCTGGGCGCAGAATAAAAACCCATCGATTCGCTGTAAAAATCCTCTGATCAACATAGCTCCGACACCAACTCCAAAACACGCATCATTCCCAGCGCACGGCTGCAGCAGACTTTGCCACCCTGTGACAGCTTATCCTTCTGCGACGGCGCTGCTCACCATGTAACGCCACCTCCATCGTCGACCATGTTTCTGCATCCTCGACGCTGAAAATGCGTCTCCTTCTCATCCGCCACGGCGAATCCGTCGATAACGTTGCCGGTCTTTAGTATGCTCTCTCTGTGCCAGATCCTTCACTTGAAACCACATGCCAAAGAAAGCTTGCTAACAGCCTCCCTCCCTCCAGTGCAGGCTCTCGCGACTCCTCCCTGACGAACCATGGCATCCTCCAGGCCCGTCGCCTCGGTGCACACCTGGTCGCTCGGTCCTCGACCCTCGGTCGAGTGCAGCGTATCTTCACCTCGAACCTACAGCGTGCCGTCAGGACTGCGGAAGCGGTCGCTGAGTCACAGTCAAATGACGATCCTGAGGCCGAGGTAGTCAATGTGATACAACTGCCTGAGTTGAGGGAGAAGAACTTCGGCTCGGAGGAGGGAAGGCGGTTTGGTTCGCGTGGGATGGACCAGTCGTCTGCCGGCTGGATCGAGCCCGAGAGCAAGGAATCCATGAAGGCGAGGGTGGAGCGATTCATTGACGCCCACCTCATCCCCACCGTCCTGCGAGGCTTCCAGAGCGATGTCAACCACTCCCTTGCCATTGTTGCCCATGGCATCATACTCAACGTCCTGCTGAGGTGCCTTCTCGCACGATTCGGCCCAGACGAGTTGAGCAAGCTCACAAGACCAACCGACACCCCTGGGAAGATGGAGTGGCTGGCTTCCTGGTCAAACACTGGATACCTCGAAGCAGACCTGCGCTTAAGGATGAACGCGCCTCCAGCCGGCGCTCGGTCAAGTCCTCCCGTCACGCCTGGCAACACTCGTCCCATGCTGGGCTCCGTTGTGCCGCGTCAGGGCTCAAGAGAAAACGCTGTTGCTGCAGCCGACACTCGCCAAGCCGAGGCTCCCACCCTCGAGATCTTGATGACGGTCACGACCGTGAACTCTACAGAGCACCTCAAAGGCCTGAAGAAGACACGAGGAGGTATTGGCAGCGCTGCCTTTGACCAGAAGCAGAAGACCATGGACTCGTTCTTCATCACACGAACGGCCAAGGCATCACCACCAGTCAAGGCTCCTTCCCCTGTCAAGGCTCCTGTCAAGGCTTCCTTGCAGGTCAAGGATACCACACCCATGGAGTCTTCTCAGCCGGCTGAGCCATCTGCGCCGGCTGAAGCTGCTCCGCAAGTCAGAGGACCTCGTCCTCAACCTCCACCTCGCCCTCAGCCACAAGCTCGGGCTCAGCCTGAGTCTCAGTCCCAATCTCAGTCTCAACCTCAACCTCAACCTGGGAAGGCATCCCAGCCAGCTCAGGCCCCTCCGCCTACCAAGGCACCCCAGCCAACTCAGCCTGTCCAGCCCTCCCCAGCTGTTCAGGCTGTTCAGGCTCCTCGTCCAATCCGGTCACCGAAGCCAGCCGCCTCCTCTCGGCGAGCCCAGGTCACCCGCCCCATCAAAGCGGCCGAGCCAACAGAACAACCTGAGCAAGTGAAGCCCCCTCAGCCAGCCGAGGCCCTTCAACCCGTGAAGGCGCCCGAGCCGACCGAGGTCACTCGCCCAGTCAAAACATCCCGACCCGTCAAGGTCACGCGTCCCGCAGAAACTGAGGTCTCGGTAACAGCCGAGGCTACCGAGCCCGCGGAGCCCGCGAAGGTTACGCAGCCAGCCAAAGTCCTTCGACCCAACAAGGTGAAGCGACCGATCAAGAAGAAGGCCAAGGTCTTCAAAAAGGTCAGATTTGTGTTGCCTGTCAATGACTGAAGGTGATGGCTTTCTTCCACGTTGCCAAAACGATCTACCTTGAGACCGACATTGACGGTCTCCGCCCAGGCCTGAGCGGTGGCTTCAGTGCCTGGGCGTCCACGTCCCAATTGGTACGTTGTTTCTCTCCTTGCTCTCATTCCTATTCCCTTGCGCCCGTTGCTATATGATGAGAAAATCAAAGTTCACAGACCTGTTCTGAAAACCCAATGTTGATTCACTTGTTCAACCGCTATCTGACCCAGCAACACCGCACATCATGTTCTTGTCACACTTGTCCATGTGGGGCCTTCGAGCTGACCAAGATCCTAGCCACCAGTCACGCGTTACGAACCTCGATGATGTACACGATCCAAACCATGCATAACGCGTCCAGCACGACGAGTTCGTCGTTGTGGAGACATGGTTCCCTCCACCTGCCACCACGGAAGCCTTCCTCCCTTCCCACGCATCGTATCCGAGGTCATTATATACGTAGGCAGGTATCGGTCAAGGTACTTTTCCATAGCATCAAATTCTACAAGCGACATAAACATTACTTGCAAATTTGGAGTCTCGGCCTGAGATTACTCTTTTTACATTCCGTCTGGAAGCCCGTGCGTCAATGGGGAGTGTCCTAGTTGTTCTGAAGAGATGGTGGTTCATAGGCGCCGTTGTCATCATTATCCCCTTCGCCCCAGGAAAAGACGTCCCAAGCCTCTTGTTCAGGTAGCATCCCGCGCAGGTTGTTGTGTGTCTGGTGACTGCTCTGGGTTTTATACATACGTGGATATAAGCATAGCTTGATGCCGAATGAAGTCCGTTGGGAGACCGCGATTTTGTCATCCTGTCATGTCTGTGCTGTTGGTGTACACTTTTCTTCTTTCCCCATCACAACTCACTCCCCGGAAGACCTGAAGCCAATTGCTTGGCAGCACCATCGCACCAGCCACGCCTCGCATCCATGGACACAGCACGGGGCGCCCGGCTATGTCCTGGAATCTCTGTTCTTGCCAAGGAAAGGCATCTGGAGGAAACGAAGGGCACTCGTTAGAGTCCTACTCAGGTGAATTCGTAGAGGGAACAGAGATGGGGGCTGGGTCACAGTGGGGTAGGTACTCCCCCTAGAAGGGAGTCGAGTGGTGTTGCCGAGGCTTTGTCCCTGAGCTGGGATCCCACTTACCGTGTGCACGCTCTTCTGCGGGGTCCCATGGGAATAGGCTGTCTTTGAGCTCGAGTGAGCATTCGGAGGTGGCGGCGAGGAAGGGAGCGAGCCACATGCCACACATCCATTTCCCCAGCGCGGCCTTCACTGAATATCGTCGAGGCCTCCTTCGCACTGACGCCCGTAGCAGATGGGGGCAACTCTCTCTTAGACTCATGATATTCTACGAGCACTTCCTTACCTGTTTCCCAGCTCGTGGAAACCCGTGGAGCTCCTCATGGGATGAAGGTTCCTGGCAGGTGGGATTCCGTCTCAGTCATGTCATATCATAGCACGCCCATGCCATGCCTCCGAATCATCAGGCGGCTACGTCTCACATTGGGAGACAGAACAGTGGCAAATCACAGATCAGAAACAAAATGAACGAGGAAGTCTGTCTTTGGAGCCTAAGTCCTCCCTCTATCGAGGGATGTGGTGGCTATCTACCAAGACCAGTTCATGTCCTCCCTCTCAGTGAATTCTTTCTTCATCACAAGCCACAAGGCCCGTCAAACTCCCATTTTCAAATGGCATGCTCTAAACGCGAGCAGCTTGTCTTTTCCTTATCCTACAAATCTTTCCTTCCTTCCCCATGAAAAAAACCCATTCCACTCCTTAAGCAGCAGAGCGGACGACAGAAGTCACCAGCGTGGACGGCTTCACGATGGCGGTGACTGGGGGATCTACCCAAGCCTCTGCCTCGCTGAAGGGCGGCCGCGGGTCGAGGGGTCCTGCCTCGGGGGGTGGTCCGTCGTCACCGCGGCGCGTGATGGGCGGCGGGGTGAGGTGCGGTGGGCCCTGGTCCTCGATGTTTGTAGGAGGGACCGAGATTGAGAAGGTCGGGTCCTGGTCGCGCTCGGTGAAGGGAGGTGGAGTGAGGCTAGGAGGACCTTGGTCGTCAGCGCCGGTGCTGCCGAGGGTTGTGGTGATGTGCGTGGTTACCGTGACCTGGGTAGTCACCTCCTCAGACGAGGTAGTTGAGGTCGAGGAGGTTGTCGACGTGCTTGTCTCGGTGCAGGTGTCGACGCTGGTCGCTGAGCCGCCCACCGGGCCTGCGGTGGCTGTGGCGGACTCAGACTCGGTGGTCGATGTTGAGGACGAGCTGGTCAGCGTCGAGGTCAGCGTGGTGGATGAGCAGGACACGTGGTCGCAGGTGTCAGTGGTGATGGTCGTGACGGTCGCGGATGTCAAGACCGGCGCGACGCTGATGCTGACGCTGACCCCCGAAGTGACCCAGACGGAGGAGCTGAGGGTCACGGTGCCGGTTGAAGTGGTGGTTGTCATGGTCCCGTTCGACGGAATGCTCACCGTGGGCACGATCTCGCTGGTGGTCGCGTTGGTTGGGAAAGGCACGATGGGATAATCGGTGATGATTATTGAGAAGGTGACTGACGACGACGGGAGAGTTGTGGGGGTGGTGCAGTTGTCGGTGGTAGTGTAGGTTGGCATGTGGACCGTGCTGGTGAACCAGTGGGTTTCTGTCACGGTGGAGGGCTCCGGGATGACTGTGACGGTGGCAACAACGCTCGTTGAGGACTCCGAGCTGGAAGACGTGGTCGGAGTGACGGTGTGCATGCTTGTCGCGGTCACGGTGGTCACCGCACCCTCACGGTCCCCAGTAGCGCTATGATCAACCGTGGCGCTTGAAGACGTGATGGACTCCGTCGCCTTGGCCTCGTCCGTGACCGGAGTGGGCAGGATCTGGCGCTCGTCGGATCCTGGGTTGGGGTGAGGACCATTAGTAGGCTTGGGACGATGAGTTGGCTCTAGCTTTGCCACGTCTTCGACGTCGCTCATCTCGAGTTCGCTGATAGAGGTCGGCAGAGCCTGGCGCTCCTCGAAGCCTGGGTCAGGTTGACGACCGAAAGGTGTGCCAGGACGAGTGTACTTTCCCTCGTCGTCGACGCCGTTGGAGGAGGATGGAAGTGGCGGCATCTGTCGAAGGCTGATAGCAGCTGGCGTGCTGGATGTGATTGGCAGCATCTGTCGGACGCTGATGGCAGCTGGAGCACTAGATGTGATTGGCAACATCTGTCGGACGCTGATGGCATCTGGAGCACTAGATGTGATGGGCAGCATCTGTCGGAGGCTGATAGCAGCGGGCGCGCTCGACGTGATAGGAAGCATTTGTCGAAGGCTGATGGCAGCTGGAGTGCTAGAGGTGATGGGAAGCATCTGCCGAACGCTGATCAAAGCTGGCACGCTGGAAGTGATGGGCAGCATCTGGCGGGCCTCGACAGCTTCGCCTGGACGACCGCCGCCAGGACCGACAGGCGGGCGAGGGAGGTAAGTCGCGCGTGCGTCGGCGTCCTCAGCAGGACCCAGCTTTGGCTTTGGCTGCGGCAGCATCTGGCGCTTGTCGACGTCATCCTGCTCCTGGACGGCCACCTTTGGGTCATTTGGCTTGGGCCCCAGCGTCTGGCGCGCGTCGAGTGCGCCGTCGCGCTTGGTGACAGAGATGGGAACAGAGGTGGGCTCGTCGGTGACAGTGACAGTGTGGATGGGCATGCCGGCGTAGACGCGACGGGAAGGGAAACCAGTGAGAGTGATCTCGCCGTCATCGCCCTCGAAGACGGTGGCAACGTGGCTGGGGGAAGAGGTGGTCTCGACAGTGACGATGGGGCTGCGCAGGGAAGACACGCCGGGGATTGAGGCTGTAGTGCTCACGCCAGGGACGACGGTTGACTCCTTACCAGTGGAGGTGTCAGGCAGACTGATCTCGCCCTGCCGAGGGTTGATGTTGTTGCCTGCGGGCAAAGCGACAACGCCGCCCTCGAGGACGACGGTCGCGATGGCCGCGGTGGCGATGAGGTTCTTGACGAATCTCATGGTGGGTAGTGGGGTGTTTGAATTCAATCAAGAAAGACTGTTGTTGGTGAAGCTTCTCGTGATGAGTTGCCTTGGGTATTGTCTATCTGTCTTGACTGAAGAGGTATTGAAGATGAGGTTTGATCGAAGAAAGAGTTGAAGGGTTGAAGGAAGGAAGAAAGAGAGTGAAGATTGGGATCGCAAGGTAGGGTTTAAATAGTTGTGCAGAAGGGGACTGAAGTGAAGGAAGTGAAGTGAGTGATTCACTCTGGAGTGGATCCACCCTGAACATGGGACGAAAATCAGTTACTTGCCTGCCTCTTTCCTATCCCTGGAAAGCAGTCGTTTGCAGTGGTGTAAGAAAGCAAGAGAAATTGGTCCAAGGCAGTCAAGTTGAGAGCAGAAACAAGTGACAATTTGTGGGCTCGAACTGCATGTGAGAGAAGGACTTGCAAAGGTTCAAGAGGGAAAGAAGAACAGCTACGCAAACCATTGAGTGCAATGTGTGAACCTTTCTGAGCATTCTGAGTTGCAGAAAGGAAGTTTGGCATCAACAGTAGCAGAATCTATCTGTTCTAGTTCAATAAGCATGGCCAGTGTACGCAAAGCAAGTCTTCCACGAGCTCTCTCAGCCAAAGGAGGACACAAATGATGGAATGAAAGATTGTAAAAGTAGCTTGACCAGGTTCTCAAGCACAAGAGGGATCTGGAAGCCTTTTCACACAGCTTTATTACTGCACTGCTCCAACTCAGAATGTGGCTGCTTCCATCGAGGGAGAAAATTCGGCAAGAAAGTACAGATAATCCTCACTGCTCCTCGTCCCCATCATCACCAGACTCATCATAATCCCCAGCCTCAGAAGGTAGTTCATGAGGGAACCACCCAAACTCCCCAAAGTCCACCATAAGCTCCCCCAACGGGCCCGTCGTGACCGTTACGCCCTCGGCCCGCAGCGCAGCTGCCTGGTTCTGCGTGCTCGAGGGCTGTGACCTGAATGTGTCCACAGCCAGTGCTTAGTTATTTTCTAGTCACAGCTAGCAGATGAGCGTCACATACCTGGGCGATATCATCCCCTTCGAGTTGACAACCCTCTGCCACGGCACATTAGTGTTGTTGAACCGCGACCCGGCGTCTCGGGGGAGGTGCTTGAGGCATACGCCGACCTGGCGGGGCCGCTGGGCTGTTTTGTTTCAAGGTCCTCCATGGTCAGCAGTGGTTCTCCCGCGCCGTGAAACATGATGGGTCTTGGGGTTGGTGGGATGGGATGGGTACGCACGCGTGCCGACGAGCTTCGCAATGTGCCCGTAGCTCGTGACCTTTCCGTGCGGGATCTCCTGCACCGCGCTGTAGACGGCGTGGAAGAATGCTGCTGCCTCGTCCGAGCGGGCCATCCTCGGTGTCGGTTCTGTCGATTCAGGAGCCCTAGACTGCCTGGAGTTCAATTGACGGGGTGAAAAAATGAGTCGTTGCCACCGTTAATCTTGCAAGCCTCTGGCTGCTTTGATGTGGTTTAAGTTGACATTTGGTGCAAGATGAGGTCACGGCCGAAGGGCGTATCATTTGCAAACATTGTCCACAGTCTGCGTGTACAGTAGTACATGAAAGTGGCAGGGATCAGCCCCTGAGCCCCAATGCCATTCCATGTCGCATCGTCGATATTCAAAATCTACATATTCTCTATGAGTCTACGACCATGTCATCCTCATGATGAGATGGGCAGCCCTGCGCCGCTCCCCGAGACCTCCCACTTTTTGTCGTCCTGCACCCCGTCCAGGTAAATCTTGGCCGCCCTGTCGAAGATTGCCTTCATCCTCGTCGGGTCGATCTTGGCCTTGCGGTCGAACGAGTATACCCCGTTGACTTCTTGTTCGATATCGGTCCTGTACAGAGAAGCCAGGTCAGCGAAACGCAAAAACACAGAAAATTTGGGCGTGGATGTGTGGGACTAGAAGAGACCTACAGTTGTGTATAAACAAAACCACTGCAGTGCCCCGCGTGCACAACACCAATAGCCAGCTTCTCGATCCTCTTCAACAGATCCTCAGGGTCGCTCGCAGTCGTATACCCCCAATCCTCAGTACTGAACTTCTTCCCCGTGCCCTTGTTATCCGCAGGCGCGATATTGACACCGCCAAACTCAGTGTTGAGCACGGGGGCCCCAGACTTGTGCTGCGTCGCAGGGTCCAGGACCGCCGCGTTGGGCCCGTAGACAGGCGGCACGAACATGGGGCGGCCGACGGGCTCGCCCGTGAGCCGGTGCAGGATGCCCGGCAGGGTGGAGCAGATGCGCTCGACGTCGGGCCCGTCGGCGTACTCGTGGAAGGTGCTCAGGTCGGTGGCGACGTGCTCCCAGCCGCAGTTGTCGTTCACGGGCCGCGTGGGGTCCAGCGTCTTGGTCAGGTAGTACAGCTGGCGGATGTGGTTGCGCTGGTCGACGGCCTGCTGCGAGTTGGCCGTCAGGTTCGGGTAGGCCCAGCTCTCGTTGACGGGGGTCCACGCGACCACGGACGGGTGGTTGATGTCGCGCCTCACGGACTCGGCCCACTCCTGGTTGAAGCGGGAGACGTACTCGTCGCTGAACTCGTAGGCGTTGGCCATCTCGCCCCAGACGAGGTAGCCCAGCCTGTCGGCCCAGTAGAAGAACACCGGGTCCTCGACCTTCTGGTGCTTGCGGCACCCGTTGAAGCCCATCTTCTTGGACAGCTCGATGTCCTCCCTCAGGGCGTCGGGCGACGGCGGCGTCATGAAGGTGTCGGGCCAGTACCCCTGGTCCAGGCACAGCGACTGGAAGATGGGCCGATCGTTGAGCCGGAAGGTGCTGTCGCCGCGCTGCCAGTCGATGTTGCGCATCCCCGTCGTGGTCTGCACCTCGTCCACCGCCCCGCCAGACGAGTCGTACAATTTGATGGTGAGGTCGTAGAGGAGCGGGTGCTCGGGCGACCACAGCGCCAGCCTCTCCCGCCACACGCTCTGGTCCCCAGCCAGCGTCCCAGCGACCCGGCCAAACTCCCCCTCCGGCAGCCGCAGCGACAGGTCCAGGTCGACATAGTCCCTGTCCCTGGGGAGCTCCCCCTTCACGCTGCCGACCTCACACCCCAGGAACGAGGCGCCGATCTCGACCGAGGCGGGGGCCTGTGCCCTGCGGCCGACGACCGCGACCCGCGCGTGCAGAAGCCCGCCCCTGATGTCGTTGGACCGCAGAACCGTCCCCTCGCTGCTGTTGGCGACGCGCGCGGCGGGGACGGCCTCGAGCCACACGCCCTGCCAGACGCCGCTGCTCGGCGTGTAGAAGATGCTCTCGGGCACGGGGCCCCAGTACTGCTTCCCGCGGGGCTGCGTCAGGTCGTAAGGGGAGTCCCTCACCCGCAGCGTCAGCGTGACCGTCTCCTCCCTCCCGCCATCGCCATCGCCGCCGCCACCCGCAGAAACGGCGCCCGAGATGTCCAGGTCGAAGGGCACGTGGCCGCCCCTGTGCCCGCCCACGGGGACGCCGCCCACCCAGGCCTGGCACTCGTAGTCGACGGCGCCGAAGCGGAGGAGCAGCCGGTCGCCTCTCTTCCTGGCCTCTTCGGTGCGGATGTCCTTGATCTTTCGCGAGTACCACAGCACCTCGTGCGCGGCGCGCTCGTTGATGCCCGACGCGGGAGTCTGGAAGGCGTAGGGGACCTGGATTGTTCGCTTCAGCGACGAGGGCGGGGACGTGCGATGCCATTCCTCGGCCAGCCCGGCGTCCTCGTCGTCGAAGTAGAAGTCCCAGGCGCCGTTGAGGGATTCCCAGCTCAAGTTGGGCCGCTGGAAGTCTGGGCGGGGGTAGGACGGGGAGGAGCTCATGATGGGAGGATCAGGGAGGGGGGGGGGGCAATGTTGGAGCTTGGAAGGGTTGCCAGCAACGCTTAAGGACTTCCAGAGTCTTGTTTCTGGGGTCTGGCTATTCCTGACGATATTTCTGCCAGCGTCTATGGAAGTTGGTATGCAGTACGTACAGGACATTCGAAATGGACACATGCGAGGAGCTGCGAAATGCTGTAGCTCTCCCCTCACCATCAATGACTGACGGCGTCGCATCTACGTGGGGCAGTGTTTACGTCATAAAAAGGGTCCCAGGTGAGAGTTGCCCTCTGATATTCAGCGATCTCCTTCTGATGCTGCAAGTGATGAGTCGTGTGCACGAACGTCCATCTTGTCTTGCAATGCATGTCAGTGAAGACGAACAATTTCGGGGGGATGCAGTCCAGCGCGCAGAGCTCCAGCAGCCATTATTGTCGAGCTGCTACCAGTCATGCACTCATTTGTCTGCCCAACTGCTTAATGTAGCTTGGCGAGTGGAGATCAAATACAGAAGCTTGATGTGACCTGCAGCCGGCGGAATTAATCAAATGTGAGTGGCAAGACGACGGCGTCGATTCAATTGATTAAAATCTCAACAGGAACTGGTTTGGACATGCTCGCTGAAGCTTAGGTGCTTCGCCTCGTCCCAGACAGCACACACTCCTGGCCGACTTGGGGCTGCATGAATCAAGGGCACACTGTAGTGGCACTTGTTCATAATTCCAGACCCTACGCCCACGGCGGACAGCGTGAGCCCGTTACAACGCCAGAGCATCCGTTCTCATTCTAATCCAATTCTGATGGTCCTTGCTTCCAAGTTGGTTCTGCTGATCAAAAATTTTATACCAGGCTGCCTGCACTCGTCTGCCTCTCGCTAGCCCATCTACCTCGAGATGACACCAATTACCAATTCATTGCAGAGCTGGCTGATCCCACATCAGCATGCTGCATCTGTGACAATTGTGTTCCATTTGTCCCGATGGAACTGCTGGCCCGAGATATGCGGTTCCAAACGCGCCTTGGACCAGTACGCGCAATTCCCGGTAAGGAGTTGCACTGATGAACCAATCTCGTTAAAGGATGACAGTGATCTCTCCGTAAACATCTGTCTCAAACAATGTTACCAGCCATATCAAAATGCACGCAATTCAGAACCTGAGTTATAGGCCTGAGCTCCCAGGACGGTAAGATTCAGGGACAAGCTCCCAACTCACATCATTGCACCACCAGATCGCGCTGTTGTAAGAGCAGCTCACCCGGCCGCAGACACCCGGCCCTGGAATTGATACGGGTCTACCGGAGACGTGGGAGAGGTGGTTGATACCTTCCCATATGGCGTCCGCTTTGGCGGGATCGAAGTGCCCGCACTCCGACCAGCTACTATGCTCCACATCTTCCAGGACTCGGAATGATTCGAACGTCTGTGCAGGTGTGGAGGCAGAAGCACTGCCATCGGCGGTGCCGAATTCGACCTCGTAGCTCGGATTGATCTTCAGCAGCTGCTGGTAGACCTCCTGAACGGTGCCGTTTAGTATCGCCGTGCGCCCGTCGAGACTGAACGGGATTTCCCACTGCAACACTTCGACGCCGTATCCCTGCAGTGGTGGTTCCGTCCCGACGACCTGGGAGACATTATTGCTTAGCAGAAGTTGCTGGAGACGTTACTATGGAACAAAGCCTAGCTTACCTCGCTCAGACTGATAGCCCAGAGGTACGCAATCAGAATCTTGAGCATCTTGGCCAAAGCTGATCGAGATGCGCGGTCTTGTTTTCAGATTGAGTTGGGGAAGAACAAAGCACGCTGGAGATCAACACCGGGAAATTCTGGCCGGCCGAGACAGGAGTTTGCAGACTCGGGTGGTGTCAAATTCACGGGAGCTCGACCCAATGAAGCTCGCCGAGCCATCCATCTGTCTTCAAGATGGAAATGCAATGTGCAAGAAGATGAATGCAGTGACACAGCCTGCCGAATTGGTACAGAATCGTGGTGGTAGTGAAACCCCAGAAGAGTGACGCGTTCAGGAGGGCCGGCAGACACGGAGTGCTGCCACATTGCCATTGCCTCATACCGCCTATTCTACCTGGGTAACAGGCTTGAAGGCTTCATTGCGTTACACAGGATGTGCACTTGCGGTACCAAAATAGCCTCACACCCGTTTTCCCGTTCATGTGAATTGCAGCTGACCTACCATGTATCTGCGTACTGCTACGCCAACATTGATATATGGGATCACATATCGTTTACCAGCTGTATGACATGCTCAACCCGAAGGCCACAGCAGAACTGGCCCCAATCGGTCTCGGTCGAAAGCGTCGTTCCTTTTGAGAGGTTGGCCACTCACTGTTATTCTATGCCCTGCTGCTGCAGCTGAGAAATTGCGTCGTGGCACACATCTGCTTGGACACTGAGTTTATGTTGAGAACTTCAAATATGAGTAGGGAAGTGCCTATGAAAAATGGAGCAGTCATCCTTTCCGTGAGGTGTAGTGCGGTGTTGCTTTTTCTCACGGGTTCCAACTGAGCATTATTCTGCTCATGAAGCTGGCGAATCACCCTTATAAATTGCTACGCACACATAAAAGCATCGCGAAGGACTGGGCAATTTTTTTTTGAGCAATTCAGAACTGTTTCTTGCCAGTAAACTGGCTGGGACTCAGGGGCTGTTGACCAGAAAAGTACGCCCTAAACATCGATGTCCTGAGTTGGGCCAGCAGTAACATTCCTCGACTGACTGTCGTCCAGGGCTGTTGTTAAGCATCAGGGGTACCATTCTGCGAGATGGGCATCTTGAGATAGGGGGTTCGCTAATTTTTGTTAGTGCTTTGCCAAGCAGTGGTGGTCCCAACCGGTTGATGCCCAGGTGCCCCGGTCAGGGTTCTGCCCGTCTATGTGTAAAGTGTTCACAAAACAACAAATAGCGGGCTTCGTGCATTTTCTATGAGATATGTAATATAGAAGATGCAAATTCCTGAGTATGTATTGTCGGAGCCCTGACTGGGGCCCGGCTGAGAGGTAACGGGAGCCCGCCACAACTTTTATAGGAGGTTGATTGACTGCCGGCGTTCTTCTGATTGAAACCAGCGGCAGGGTTGTTCGATCATCTAGAAATGAACCCAGGTCCTCCACCCATTTGATTGGTGCAAGACGCACCGTTAGACCTCCGCAGTTCCTGGCTAGTCGATGACTGAACTCTAACAAGAGATTTATATTACTGTCGAAGCCTTAATTTCCGCAAACAATCTACTCGACACTCAGCTGTGAGCACTCCCCACCTGGAGCATAACTCATTCTTGGCTATTCATCATGACTGAAATGAATAAATACATTTGTAGTTGCCATTTGGGTGATGGAGGGCCAGCGGTCTTTTGTAAACCTCTGACCGACAGTCGTTCTTTTTCTCATTTTATTCTAGCCTTTCATTACGGCCAAAATCGCTCACAGGATGAAGCTCTCGACAGGTATCGCAGCGCTATCTTTGCTACTCGGCTCCACGAGCGCTGGCAAAATCCGCTTTGGATGTTCTCAGCTCGCCCATGGCGTATTTGATCCGTGAGTAGATAGTGGACGAAGGTACAGAAGCACAATTAGCTGACTTGCAGGTAACAGCCTCGTCTTCCCGGGTCAGACCACCGCCGGACACCTTCATCAGTTCAATGGAGGGAACGGCCTGAACTACACCCTCGACAAGGCGGACGTCGCCCCCGAATCTACCTGCACAACATGCACATTCGCCGAGAACTTCTCCAACTACTGGACGGCGACGCTCTTCTTCAAGGCCCGCAACGGCACGTTCCACCAGGTCCAGCAGGTCCCCAACGTCGGGTTCGAGGAGGGCACCGGCGGCGTGACGGTCTACTACGCGTACCCGGACGACGGGCGCAAGGTGACCAGCTTCCCGCCGGGCTTCCGCATGCTCGTCGGCAACCCGGGCGCCCGCTCGTCAAGGGACAGGGCAAAGTCCGGCACCCTGACCTACTCGTGCCTGACGTCGCTCAGCAGCAGGCCGGTCGGCAAGGGCTCGATGCCGACGGGGCCGTGCGCCGCGGGCATCATGGCCAACATCCGGTTCCCGCAGTGCTGGAACGGCAAGGACCTCGACTCGGAGGACCACAGGAGCCACGTGGCGTCCGCCAGCGCAAAGGTCGAGGGCGGCGGCGAGTGCCCGGCCGGGTTCCCCGTGCTGCTCCCCGAGATCTACATGGAGGTCATCTGGGACACGACGCCGTTCAACGACCCGTCCATCTGGCCCGAGGACGGGTCCCAGCCGTTTGTCTGGAGCCAGGGCGACCTTAGTGGGTTTGGGGCCCACGCCGACTACATCTTTGGCTGGGAGGGGGACAAGTTGCAGCAGGCTATGGATAACAAGTGTGAGAACATGAAGTGTGACGCACTCAAGACCCAGGGCATCGCTGATGGAAAGGCCTGTGCCAATACGCTTTCCCCTGCGCCGGCTCTGCAGATCGATGGCTGGCTCGAGACCCTGCCAAACAACATTGTGGTCAACTAGGGTTCAAGAACAGGCTGTTGATAGATGAATAGTCTGCTCGTTGCAAGAAGCAAACCGAGTGCCATAGTTTTGTTCTTTTGGACGCCCTATAACATACATTTCTCTTCAACTTAACCGCCTCTGTGGCAGAGTCGACTCGGACTAGTGAAATACATGGTGTTCGTATTAAAAATCGGCGTAGATGGTCAGGATCTGCCATGCCACGCTTTGGTGGACCCCAGAGCGGGTCACTATGACACGAAGTTTGACTGCAGCTAGCAAATCAAGCATGCCGGCCAAAAGACGAGAATTTCCAATCCCTTGGATTGATCCCTGGCACTACATGAGTGCTGTACCGTCACGCACTACAACCTCCAATTAGCTATTGGGATATCTCTTCTTCAAATACATATCTTGACACCTTTTCTTGGACACCTTATTGAACCTGCTCTTACCTGCCTTTTGTTTTCTACATACATAACCCTTTGACAAATAAGACCAGTTCCCGATGACATATACATACTGAGGCGGGAAACGAGCTGAAGTCGCTTCAAGATTGGAGAGGGAGACTGGTGCAGGCCCTCGAGGGTCTTTCTCAGGCATAACACCACTCCACGAGCTATGAGAAGGGCGAGCAAGGAATAACACACAGCACAGGGTTTGGACTATAAAGAGGAAGGACCAAGCTCTGTATACTTGAAAAAGTGCTCTTGTCCCAAAGCGGCCATGCAGCTGTTGATGTGACATTCATGATATCTCTACTATATGATCAAGGCGTTACATTACTGTCGAGCCCGATGAAGCAGTTCACGCATAATCTGGCCACCCGCCTGATGATCCTCACCCACTTCACAATCTAGCCAATGTTCAGACCCGTGAACATTGCTCTGCAGCTGACAAAGCGACAGCTCACCCAGCTCGTCCGGCCTAATGCGTGACTCCTTGACGACGTTGCCCTTGTTATCGCGGAACACGAGACGCAGCTCGTCATTCCCAAAGACATGACGGTCAGCAATAACTAGCCAGTTTCCCGTGATGGCCATGGTCAAGATCCAAAACTCAAAATCCTCGTCCTCAGGATCGTCGTTGTGTATGGTCGCCATCTCGCGCACATAGTCAAAGTCACCAGGCGGCCGACGCTCCCGGCCAGGTACCGCAAGCTCAGGCAGGACATGATAGACGCGCTGCCAGTTGCCACCGTCGTCACCGTCCACGTCGAACAGGGCGGCGTTTTCAAGCACCTGCCACGACCTGTCGTGCCCCGCGATCTCGAACCCTTGACTGGGGTCTTGGTCGAGCCACGCCTGCAGCTTGGCATCGTCGGCTTCTCCATCACCGTGGTAGGTCCGCAGGACAAAGTAGCATCCGTTCGGGTCCCGCTGGTTATGACGTTGGGCTATCGGGCGGATTTCCTGCGCACGCCACGGCTGTAGGATGCCGCTCACTTCCTCCTCGGATGGGTTGCGGCCCAGCTCTGGGCTGATGGTGTCTTCTTGGACGAACGCGCGAATCAGCTGTTCACGCTGCTCTGCTGGTGCCACAGCAGAGTCAGGGTCCCACCGGTCCTGTGCATGGTGGCCACAGTGCAGCTCGGCGTCTGCCAAAGGTCTGGGTGACGAGCGCTGGGTAGGAATATATGGCAGCACGTACCACAAGGTATTGCTCAGCAGGAAGCAAGCCCCAGGCCGGCGAGATGGACATGTTCACTTTGAAGTGTCTTATCCCCCCCCCCTTCTACCTTGACTTCCCCATAGACGCCGCTGGACGTGGAGGTGAAGCCGTGAGCGATATCGGTGGGAGCAGAGATTTGGTTCTACAGGTTCGATAAAGGAGGAAGAGGAGTTGGCGAAACAAGGTTGGCTGCTTGGCCAGCCACCTTAGTTAGTGATATTGGCATGTTGTCTTGCCTCGATATAAGCGTATGCAAAACAGGGGACAAGATAGTGGTAAAGTCAATATTTCAATACTAGAAGTTTTAGGTAAATACATAGCTATACAGCGATACTAGTAATGCGCTACCAGGGCGAAAGATATTTAAACTGAGCGGCAACCGTTTAGAGATGTCTAAAAAATTAGAGAGAAGGAGGATAAGGTAAAAGTTGGCTTAAAACGCAACCGCGCGTGGTTCTGCATTGTCGCGTAGACGGGGTTCTTGAGGGCCTGGGCCGCCCGCAGGACCTTTGGCGTGGTGAGTACTATGTTTTGTGTTAGCACTTGAGCGGGTGCTGTCTGGTGGGATAAGTTGTGAAGGCCGGGGTTCGACTGAGGACTTGTCGAATTCATGGATGGCGTTCCAAAACCTCACCTGCGCACGAGTCGCAGACTCTGCAGTGGTTGCGCTGTTAGTAGAGGTTGCTTCGTTCTATGGCGGCCCATTGAATCTGCTTTGGGGGACCCTCCATGGGGGGGGGGGGTGCCAAAGGAAAGGAAAGGAACATTGAAAAGAGTGTAGCTACGAATAAGATTGCGGGATCGTCTACCGTGCATCGTTAGCCGAGGCGAACTGTTCTGGTACAGATTCTTTGGCAAGCCATGAGCCCACTCATTCGCCACTTGGCGGATCCCGGGACGAGGCGAGGTGGGACGAAATGGAGGCTCGTCTTGATGCTGCTTTGTCAGCTGGCGACATAAAAATCGATGCCACGGAGCTGAGAAGGCTGCGTGCCCACAGCAGACCCCCGACAATCTCAATTATCGGCGTTGCTCAACAATTATGTATGACGGATTCTAGTCGGTAGCAGGAGTGCCGCTCAGCGAAAACATCAGCAACCTACAACCCCGTCCTATTTTTGATCTGCCCGTATTACGAATAATTTCTGCTCGGTATCGCTTTTTCCTTTCTTTTGGCGCTGTATTCGCCTTTGGCCTAGATGCCGTCCTGAGTGGAGCACGGGTTTGGCTGCGCCGCGGCAGGGTCTGACCACAGGAAGACCCCATCTCTTGCAGAAACGGAAATGCGATACCAGGGCCCTGGGATATCTCCTGCTGGCTACGTGGTGCTCACCAGTCCTCTACTGTGTAGCGCAGGCCTTTGGGATGGTGGGAACTTCGATTGGTATACACACTCGATTTGCCGAGGTCGAAGGCATCGCGTAGCCTAGCGGCATCCTACGCCCCATAATCAAATCAGTAGATGGCCCAAATCGACCCACCGGCGAGGACCAGGATAATATGCCTCAGATGAAGTCGTTTGGGATTGGATGTGAAAGTTGTATCCCCGATTTTTACTGCAGGTTTCAAGACCGGGTGGAATTTGGCGAATTCCCCTGGGTGGAGCAGGAATCTTCAAATGTTCCAACCTCGGACTGTATCGCTTCCGCTCAATCTCCGCCCAAGGTGTACAAAAGAATGAGAAGCCCACGATGCTTCTGGAAGCAGTGCATGCATAGAAGTCTGCAGATATCGCCATCTGGGACTCAGAACGCCTGCAGGCCCATCGCCCATCATGCTACCCAACTCCTCCGTCGCCATGGCGATGCTCTCCGGCTGGACCGCAGTAGTGGCCGCCAGACTCCTCCCACGCGCCGCGGATAACATCCAAACGATTTACCAGTTCCCGGAAAACACGTACGTCGAGAACCTGGCCGTCCGCGCCAACGGCCAGATCCTCCTCGACGTCTTCACCTCGCCGCAGCTCTGGCTGGTCGACCCTCACACGCCCGGCGAGGCCGTTCTCGTCCACGAGTTCCCAGACGCCCTTGGCATCACCGGCATAGCCGAGTACGAGGACGACGTGTTCGCCGTCCTCGCCGGGAACTTTACCTTCTCCACGGGCGAGTGCACCAAGGGCTCGTGGTCCATCTGGAGCGTCGACCTCGGCGGCGCCGTCATCAACTCGACCGCCTCCCTCGCCGCCAGCCCGCCAAAGGTCAGCAAGCTGGCAGACGTGCCCGCCGCGACCTGCCTGAACGGCATAGACCTGCTGTCAGGCGGGTCCAAGAAGTTCCTCATGGCCGGAGACATCCGGACGGGCGAGATCTACGCAGTTGATATTGACACGGGGGTGTCCACCTCGACCATCAACAACGCCCAGACGGCCCCTGCTGTCACTTACGGCTTCGGCAGCGTGTCGACCGACGGGCTGCGGGTGCGGGATTCGGAGCTGTACTTCTCCAACGTCGGACGGGGGACGCTCGTCAAGGTCCCCTTGAACCCCGACGACGGCACGCCAGCTGGCGAGGCACAGACGGTCGCGCAAAGCCTTTCGTCGATGGACCAGTGGGACGACTTCGCCATTGACTGCGATGGGAACGTCTACATGACCACGGGAGGGTCAAATACCATCCAGAGGGTCACTCCCGATGGGAACGTTGCGATCGTGGCTGGAAACTTGAACTCGACGACTATCGCGGAGCCCTCTTCTGTGAGATTCGGGAGAAGGTCCGACGACTCGAATGTTTTGTATGTGACCACCGCTGGTGGCATGGTGGTGCCCGTCAATGGCGATACCGTAGTAGGCGGACAGGTTTTGGCGATCAGGACAAACGCCACCAGCATCTGCTAGACGAATATTAAGGGGTGCATATTGTAGACTCTCCCATATTCATGTATATAGCATTCACATGGTATAGTACATACCTATGTGTATATTGCAATGACAGCGTTCATCAGTCGTGTCTGTTGTCAATGACGTGCGAAGGTGAGTGTACCTGAGCCGTGGTCTTTGTCAGTAAATTATTGCATGAGATCTCGGTCGAGCTTCAAGTGTAGATCAAAGGTATCTGACTCAACACCTCTAAAAGATTACCTAGGTAAATTCCAAGACCGGATACGACAGCTGTTCCGATGACGCTGTTTCGAACATAAGGAGGTGCGAGGAAGGCGAGTGATGGGAAACTACTAGAGATGGGTGTAGTTTCAGGATGGGGACTTCCAGGAATGCGATGTTTGTCATGACGGAATTTGCTATTGCAAACCCTCGAGGGCCAGACTCGAAAGCTTATTAGCAGCTGAACACTTTCTACACCAGTGCTACGTGGGGGACGCAAGACTCGGGCATGATTTGGCAGTATACCGAGGAGCACGTGCCGTGGCATCGTCGTTTCCTCCGTAACTACGAAAAAGCACTTCGAACCATTGACCCTGAGTTTCGCTGCCATGCTGGAAAGACTCCTGACCGAAGTGCATATCTCGAATAAATGTCCGTCGATTACTATGTCACTTAGCGACCCGAGCTATACGAATTACTGTCTGTTCCTTTTCGTCCTTTTCTTTGGAGGGCCCCTGGTTCCCACATCAGGAGCCTCCCCTTGCTGCGTCGCATCCACCTCTTGTGAATTCTCTTCTCGCGCACCCTCCACATGACCTGCGTCACTGGAGGCGCCGGAACGGACGTTGAGCAGATCCAGGTCATCGCTGATGGAGTGAGACTGACTCAAACCACTGGACGGCGGCCTATGGTAACCTGCCTGGCTATTACCCGCCCTAGGAGTCTCGGATCCACCCATGGGTGTCCGAGTTCCCCTAGGAGTAGTTCTCCCCCTCATGGGCGGAATGACTTGGTTGTAGCAGTAGAAGAGTTCGCCCCGGGTAAGCACCTCGCGCTTATCAGCGCTGTAGTCAACGAATTTCTTGTTCGTCTTTTCGACCGCAGCTTTCAGATGGCCTGCAAGCTCGTTGACTCCGTAGTTGTGGAGGATTTTGGTGAGCTCCTCCACGACGTTTTGGTGTGTGAAATTCTTCTTACTGACCTCCTTGTACTCCGAAAAGACAAATTTCAGCGGATACTCGCTTTTAGGTCCCGTCCTGTCGGTGCTGCCCAGGCGGCAAGCGCGGTGGATTCGAATCTTCATGGCACCGGCTACCGCGACGACGGAAAAGAAGCGAACTCTGTCAAAGAATAGCTTGGTGTATTCATCGCCTTTGACCTCAACATCTTCCCATATCTCTCTGTCCGCCTCTTTGAAAAACTCATACATATTATGCAGAGCCTGGCTCGCATTGTTTAGGCACTGGTTGAGCGCAACCGGGTCGTCAACATTCTTGAACTTGTGTTTCGCCTCGATCGTCAGGAAGTAGAAGGTTCGGTCGAAGTTCGGTGGCTCCTCACCCTCATAACATATGATTCGCTGAGTTGCCTTGGGGAAGGACTCCCAGTCACAACCTTGGAACAATTTCTCCCGACGGAAACCAACAGCCAGGTCTGGTTTTGGGGCCGTGAGAAACTTTTCCTTCCGGCGTTCGGCATGTGTAGGCATCGGGACACAAGTCCATGCAGTTTCGACTGCGAATTCAAGTAGAGATTGCTCCTTGTTATCTTGATACCCATAGAAGAGGCGGTAACGATCAATCATGGAAAGCATCATTGTGCGCTGGAAGATGGCTTCCTGGATCTGCTTTTGACACTTATCAAGGTCCCTGCCCCAGAGCTTCTCGTCGTAATCTTTGATAACCTCAGGTACGAGGGGGCAAGGGACATCTTGCGTCTGCTGAAACTGAAAGTCCTCGTCGTCATCGGGGTCAGTGTCTACCATGCGCCACCTTAGGCCTAGCCTGAATTTGAAGATGCTCGTTGGTGCTATGCGGCCTGCTTCCGGGTCCACTGTCGGATTGGACATGCTCAAAACGCTCAGGAACTCTGTTGTTGCGTCATCCAGGGGCGGCAAGTATCCGATCCTTTTGTAGTAAAGCTGCAGAGGATCCTCCTCAACGTACTCCTCGTCCGAGTCCCAACCCAGTGGCGTGTCTTCAACGCCGTCTTCACCAGGATGAGAACTACTCGGCTCCTCTTGGACTATTTGGGTTTCCACGCTTTTGAGTACTCTCCTGTCCCGCTCCGGGCCTGCAGCGACAGAGGAGACTACTCCCTTAGCCTTTCGGCTTTTGCGCGTCTGCGGTGGAAGTCCAGAGTCGAGGTCTTCTGGCTTGGTCCTAGATCGTGTAGCACGTCGGGTAGCCGAAAGCCTCGGTTTCGATACAGATGGTCTCGGCGCACGTCGCCCAGATGTTGACTTTCGAGTTGGCTGTGGATTGCTAGGCAGTTGACGGACTTTTTTAGCTGCATTCGTGGTTTTTCTTTATCGAGACCTCGCCCCAGGTCAGTTATAACGGTGTTGACATCAACACGTACAGCATCAAAAAGTGGCAAAATCAGCCTCGGAAATTGTGAGACGTAGAAAGATGACTTGGTAAGCGCGACTTACTTCTTCTTGCCCATACTGACAGTGCGCCTGGTGAAGCTGTTGATGGTTATCACGATACCAGAACACTCCTGGCACAAGGATTAACCCACGGCATGAAACGTGGTACAGCCTTCTGTCCAGGAAAGAAAGAATGAAGGGACAAGTTGGTCTTCTTCATTCCCTTTGCATCTCTCTTTATCAAGGAAGTGCACTGCTGCGAGCCACAGCCATCAATGGTGTGGTTCCGACAGCCAATAAACAGCTTGAGAGTCAGCAAAACGCAATGCGCAGCCAACACAGCGCCTGCACTGCAGCTGGCCTTCATACAGCATACATTTGGCTTCATCGACAAGTAGAGTGGGCGCAGGTATCATGCACGTGTGATCAGTTGGGAAGTGGGTGTGTAAACCCTGCAGCAGGTCAGCACACCTCCGCATATCCGAGCCACCTTGAAGACATTCTCGGCACGATATCGACCATTGCGGGGTGGGCGGTTGGGGTTTGACATGCTAGTACCCATACTTGACCTCCGTCCTTTGGTCGGTACCACGGCTGATCGTTTGAAGGTGAGTGAGGTTATACAAGCGCTTCCAGGCAGCTTAGAACCAGGGAAATGTGTGGCCGGATGGCATCCTATTAATTACGGCTGCGGGAACATGCCATGACATGATTCTAGTTGCCGGGACCAGCGATCCGTTCCGTTTCCTTAGTGAACGTACGGGATGGAGCAAGCTAATGGTGAAATATATGTTTCGGATGGCGATCGGCACAAAGAAGCGCCTGTGCGTCTCTGTGAGGTCAATCGATAAGGTGAGCTGGAATCAGGAACACCATCTGGTGGCAACTGACGCGACACTACCCTAGGGTACATGGCGATGGAAGCTGAGCAGAGGGGCTTATATGGGGTTATTTCTTGGCACCTGCCACTTGGAGCTGGGAGCCAAGAGCCAAGACGGACGAGCATTGTCTACTTATCATTCTGCATTGATGTCTTGAGCCGGTTATCTGCCCGCAAGCATTGGCTCATGCCCAGGATTAATTGCGGAATGATGCCGTAGTCTTCTAGAACTTGCAGTTATCGCCACTAGGATTTGGCAGAGTATGTAAACGGAGCCAAAGCACTTGGTGCAACCTAATGTGATGGATGGTTTGTGTCACGACGCTGTCAGGCGCTTCTCGTATCTTGACGTGGGTATCCCACTTTTTCAAAGTTCAGATCTGGTCTTGGTGGATATTCTAACACAATGAAGCCCGGTGTGAGAGCCATCATCGGCGCCTGCCTGGCTGTCTCAAAATGTCTGGCCACAGACACGATCAGCCCTGATCTGGTCGAGGCCGACATCACCACCGCCGAGTAAGCACAGCGAACGACAGAGACAGCGAATAACAAGCTGACAACTCCCACAGACTTGAAGGAATCCTCGCAGACCTGAATGACATCGCCACCGCAAATGGCGGCAACAGAGCCTTCGGCCTGCCAGGCTTCAAGGCCAGCGTGGACTACGTCCTCGAGAGGCTCGGCGCAAAAGAAGGCGCCGCCACGGCCCTCACCAACGAGACCTCGGCGCTGAAGACGTGGGTGCAGCCCTTCAACCACACCTTCGAGCAGACGCGCGAGATCTCCGTCACGGGGCCCGACGGCGAGGACGTCTACGTGCTCACGCTGCTGTACAACCCCGCCACGCCCGTCCCCGACGGCGTCACGGGCGCCCTGGTCGACACCCCCGTCGACGACGTCCGGGGCTCGGGCTGCTTCGCGGACCAGTGGGAGGGGGTCGACGCCGCGGGCAGGATCGCGCTCGTCAAGCGTGGCGTGTGCGGCATCGCGGACAAGCTGAAGCTCGCCAAGACGGCGGGCGCTGTTGGTGCGCTTGTCTACCAGCCGCAGCCGGGCACTGACTTCTCCTCGGCCACGTTGTCGGCTGAGAATATCGGGCTCCTTGTGCCTGCTGGCCTGATACCGCTCGAGGTCGCGCAGGCCTGGCAGGAGCGCCTGGCTGCTGGTGAGGAGGTGACCGCCACGCTGCTCGTGGACTCGATCTTCGAGACCCGCGAGACCTGGAATGTCTTCAGCGAGACCACGGAGGGCGACCCCGACAGCGTAGTTGTCCTCGGCGCGCATCTCGACAGCGTGCAGGCTGGGCCTGGTGTCAATGACGACGGAAGTGGGACTGCTGGTCTGTTGACTATTATCAATAGTGTGAGGAAGTACACTGGCCTGAAGAACAAGATTAGGTTCGCGTGGTGGGGCGCTGAGGAGAGCGGGCTAGTCGGCAGTTTGTACTACACGCGCAACCTGCCTGTTGAGGAGGTCAACAAGATCAAGTACTATTTCAACTACGATATGATAGGCTCGCCTTTCCCGGTGTTTGCTATCTATCAAAATGAGAACAGTGGTGGACCTGCGGACGATCTCTTGGAGTATCTCACGGCCCAGGGCAAGGATGCATACTTTGGGTAAGTTCTTGTCAAGCCCACTTGGATCCCCGAGAGAAGCGAATGCTAAGCCTTTCAGATCCTTCGGAACCGGCTCTGACTACGTCGGCTTCCTCAACCTCGGCATCCCATCGAGCGGCATATTCACCGGCGCCGGCGCTCCCACAGACCCATGCTACCACATTGCCTGCGACACCATCACCAACATCGACTACGATGCCATTACCCTCAACACCAAGGCTGCAGGCAGACTGGCTGCACAGCTTGCATTGTCCCTGGACGGTGTCCCGGTCAGGAACACCACCTCGGCCAACCTGAGGGGTAGGATGAAGATCACAGAGAGTTTCCAGAAGTGGGCGAGGGCCGAGGAGCGCGTGGTCCTTCAGAAGTCGTGCTCACATGACACCCAGAACCAGCTGATATAACCCAGGTACTGTATATTGGTGACTCCTATTCTATCATATACAGGCGCAATTAAAAGCTAAGAGACACTTCTGTGTACTGTAGAGAATTAAAACATAAGCTGTGAAAGCTTTTTCCTTGCCTTCCGTTCCTATGTACTCTGCCCTGCCTGTCTGTGATCCAAATCCGTCTTTGATGTCAACAACAAGTTGGCCCAGTCATTCTAGATTTTGGCCACTTCTGACCGGGAAGCACGCGAAGTACTGCATTAACTGTGTTGAAGGTGCATATCCAGGATGGCCGATATTAAAGAGACGCAAGAAGTTGGGGTAGGATGTGATCCTCGGTATACTGCCAAATCATCCCCGAGTCTTGGGTCTCCCACGTGGCACCGGTGTAGAAAGTATTCCGCTTCCCCTGGAGCCCCAGAAGCTTTTTGTAAAACCCATTTCTGATAGCCTCTGGCTTGACCATGGTGTTGTACGGAGAGTGATCGCTAAATATGACCCATTGCGGGGTAGTCGCAGGCAGGCCTTGAGCCTTTTGGATCTTGCCCACGACAGCTTCGATGTCACGCTGCACAGTATTGCCGGGTTTGGGCTCTGCGATCCCGTAATATACCTGGAAAAGTCCCGGCAGGTCAGGGATGGGGGAGATCGCGTAGAGGCCAGGTCGCTTGGGGATACCGTAGGGCTGGCTCGGGTCAGCGCCTGTTGCTGTGAAGTTGGGTGGGAGGCCGGTGTTCTTGATTATCCCGGTGTAGTAGCCGTTGGCAAAGAACTGCTTGAACAAAGCGCCTTCCTCCCCACTGACGTCGAATCGATCGCGGGCTTTATAGACATTAATCAGAGGTGCAGCATTCAGCACCTTCCTCGTAACGATCAATTTTCTGCCTTCGGGGCTGTCGATAAGTATGCATGACTGGCCGGATGCTTTTCGTGACATTGAAACGACCGAGGTGTTCAGGAAGACCCGGTCTCCTAGAAACTCTGCCACGCGTTGGTACAACTCGTGGGTATTGCGGTGCTCAGTTGTTAGCAGCGAATTTGTTGTGACGGCGTCGAAGAGGGCCTTCCCGAACTGCTTGAGCACGTAAATCGTTGGGAGCTCCAGCAAAGGGGAGTATCCCTGTTCGAAGTTGAAGATGGATCTCACTGCTCCATTAATCTCGTACTTGGCGACGAACTCCTTGAATGGCAATAGGAGATCCTTGTCGACTGGGTAATCCAGGTCGTACCCTTCCACGATGTCCGGGTACTTGTTCAACTGCTCGCCGTACGCTGCAAATCCAGCCTGATCTTCCTCTTGGCTAGGTGGCTGCCAATTCACAGTCTTTCCCGTCTCGAAGTTGACGTATTGGGGAGGGCTGGACGAGAAGCCGGCGAAAGGGACGAGAGGAACGTTGAAGCGGGAAAAGTAATCAGTAGTGAGCTGGAAAGGCTCAAACACTACCACTCCGATGTCAACTGTCACTCCACTGGGATCGACATAGGTCTCTGCGTGGCCTCCAAGTTGACCCTTGGGCTCTATGACAGCGACAGAGATGTTGTGGTCCACCAACCGCACAGCGCTGTAACTTCCGGCAGACCCGCCTCCGATGATTGCGACATCGCGGTAGATTACATCGTGTGGTCGGTAAGAACTTCGGGACAACTCAAGAGGTAAAATCTCGTCAGCTGCGCGTGTTGCTGCAACATACAGGAGGAGATTGGTCAACAGTGCACGCATCATGGCAGATTGATACTTGTGCTTGAAAGTCGGACGATGATCGAGTGCGGTATATGGAGACCGGGACTCTTCTTTTATTGAAGGGATCAACTCCTACTTCCGCGTGATACAAGCCCACTGAAGATGCTAATTGAATCATGGGGGGAACGCCACAATCCGTGTTCGATACTTTATGTAGAAAATTGTGATAAATGACAGGGTCAGCCGCTTAGGCCTGGGCAGGGAACACTGGCATCGTATCATCCCACATCCAGGATGTGGACTCTGGTCATATGTCGAAGAGAAGGAACGATACTCAGTGAGTCAGCTGAGTGGCGCTTAGCGGACATGTTATAGATCGCCGGGTCAAGAGTCGTGATGACGCTATTGGCTCGAAATATTCTGGTTGTACTCCACACCGCTCATCTAGTAGGCCATGCTGTTGGAACTTCAGCGTATATCAGCCTCATCCGTACTCATGATTGCTGCGTGACACAAATGAAGATAAGTATCAAAGGTGGCACTTGTCTTGAATATTCAACTATAAGTGTGATGAGTCTCTCTGTAGATATCGATTGTTTAACTACAATGATAAGACTCTTCGAGCATTGGACCTCTATATTATATCAGAGATTGAGAAATAATTCGACTTCACGTCGCATCTGGCTAGATATTATTCTACAAGCCATCACTGGCATCGTGACTAAGGCTATTGTGTTGAGACTGCGAGTGGCTCGAGGTATTCGGTAGGTCCGTTGGGCTGGTAAGACAAACTGTCTATGGGCCAAAATAAGGCTTGGTTTCATTCAGCTTCACTGCCCTGAAAAGCACCGAACTATATCCGCAAAATGCATGGCGCAATTATCCATGACGAAAGAAACATGAAGCTCGACACAAAGAAGAAGACAAGGGTCATGGCGAGGACGGCCATGCTTGCAACTGTGAGTAGAGCCAGAACCAGTAGAATACCCGGGGCCTGAGTCTCATCACTGGAGACCAGCTGACCGATCCGAGCCATCGCCCCATTGAGTTCCCATTGCCCCATACTGTCCTGAATAAGCACTCCCAGCCGCCATATGCGTTCCAGCCCTGCCCTCCGGATCCCTGCCCTGCCTCGGTTAGCTCCCTGTCCCGTCTACAGGTCTGCGGCGTGACTTCTTCCTGCAGGTGCTCTTCGACAGGTCGAGCATATCCAAGCCGCTGTCCGGTTTGGGCGATCATCTGACTTACGCGGCGCTGGGCATCAGCCTCGGCTGCTTCGCGTATCTCTCTTTCGAGTCTCTTCTTTTCTCTCTCCCAGTCAACCCTTCTGACTGCCTCCTCCTCCCTTCTTGCTCGTTCTTCTGCCTCCTTCCCCACAGCTTCTCGATCGTCTGCTTATTTCTTATTGACTCGTTCTGCCAGATCTGCAATCATCTTCGCGAGCCCCTCAAACCTTATAGCGCGAGTTTCGCGAGAATAAAACAGGTCTTCCAAAAGAAGAGAAGAAAATCCGTTTCAAGACGGAAAAGGAGGACATGGACTCGCTTAAATTACAAGTCCAGCTACATACGAACAACCCGGCAGTGTTAATAGACCTCGTAAAAATGTCTGTTTTCCCCTCATTTCCACGTCCATCGCAGCCTTGATCTCTTTTTGAAGTCACTTCTAAAACTCACACGCTCGCCCGTCATCAGCTCACATGCAAATCGGATAGAGCCCATAACCAGCCACATTGCCTCACAAACTAGAGGTATTGAGACACAAACTAGAGGAGTCACCAAATTGATAAAGAAAATTTACACGGGCTGGTGTGAAAGTGTGCAAAGCTCCCACGGGATCAGCAACGCTGCGAGGGAAGCGTCTCGACCGGATGGCTCCAGAGTATATGGAAGGAAAGGATTAATGCAAACTTATGATATCTCATTTTAGGGGTTTGCAAACTCGCCATGAGGACGTTTCATGACTTGAGTCTTGGGTTGCCTCGGTGTGTGCTGAAAAGGGCACTTTTGCATGGATGTTCACACTACTTGCTGAGTAGAATTTGACATGATCTTTGAGTCAAAACTAGACGGCTGGTACAGCTGACTGGGAAAAGATACATCTGAACTATTGACTACAGACTGCGCACTATAATTTGACCACTTGAGGCATTAAGGCAGAAAAACAGTAATACTCAGAAAGTGTGGCAAGAAAGAACAATGGATTGGAGAAGCTATGTGGCCTCCTGCAGTCTGTTGCTAGGGAAGCGTGTAACCCCCGTCTATCACGATGTTCGCGCCGGTCATGAAGCTGCAGGCGTCGGAAGCCAGGAAGACATATGCCTATTGCCCAGCACCTCGTCAGTTTGCGAATCCAACAGTAAAGACCAAGGCAACCAAATGTAAGACAGAAGAGAAAGAACAAGGGAGTGCTTACACTCTTCAACTCTGCAGGATCACATATCCTCTTGCCGGGAGTCATATTGACCCATGTATTAAGTAAATCCTTGGGGCACACGGATAATACGTCCGTCATAACAAACCCAGGAGAAATAGCGTTCACACGTGCGAAATCCGCCCACTCCACCGCTAGGGACTTGGCCAGGTGCACCACAGCGGCCTTGCTGGCACAGTACGTGGATATTGTCTGGGGAATATTCACAATGCTTCCGCTCATGCTCGCCGTAAAGATCAGGTTGCCTTTCCCTTGTTCCTTGAAAATCTTCCCCGCCGCCTGTGCCGTCCACATGACCCCGTCGAGGTTTGGACCGTTGTTCGCTGCCCAGGAGTCCTCGGTCACCTCAAGCGCTGGGGTGATGGCGACCACCCCAGCGTTAGCCACGACGATATCTAGCCGGCCGCGGCCAAACTCCTTGGCGATGCGCTGCATGGTCTCATCGGTGGCATCCCGGCTCGAGATGTCGCACTGGTACGTTTGCACCCGCCTCCCTGTGTCGCGAGAGATGGTTGCCGCCGCATCCTCAGCGGCTTGGTGAGAAGTTTTGTAGATGAGGGCGACGTCGGCGCCCGCCTCAGCGAGTCCACGGACAACTTCGAGGCCGATACCCTTGGCACCTCCAGTAACGGCAGCAATTTTGCCGCGGAGAGAGAATTGATCGAGAACGGGGGCGTTGATATTCTCGGGCTTAAAGAGAGGCATAACGGAGAAGTCGTGATCCTAAACAGGTGTCCAAGGGATGCTAGTAGTTGAGTTGATTATAGGTGAGATGACCATAGATGGTTATAGTAGTTATTTAGTGCGGTTGCGTTCGTGAAGGTCTGCTTGTCTATGTGTTTACGGAGTGGCACGGCATTGATTCAGGACTGCTTCAACGACGTAGTGCTTTTCTTTCATCATCCCTAACTTCCACTGCTGAAAGTTTACTTCAATAGACTACTGTTTGAAAACCCCTTTAAGTGCCTAGGCAGTGGTGGTTGTCTAACCCCCTTTGGTGCAAAGTGACTGACCTAGGTGGCAGGGCACGGTGACGGCCCAGCCCTATAATAAACCCTATGCATATTAATGCCAGCCAGACCGTATCAGCGGAAGTCTGCAGCAGGAACCTTGCTGGTAATTTAGGTTTCTGAAAACCGGCTGAAGCAGAGTAACGTATTCCCGAAATCAAGGAAGGAGGTTCATAAACTCTGGAATGTGGGGATCTGGAAGTGCTCGGTCGTTAGATCTGAGTCTAAACACCCGGGGAAGTAGGAATCATTCGATTCACATGTGAACAAACTGCGTTTAAGCTGCATGCAAGTACAAGACGAGCAATTGTATCCAAACACCAGGAGCTAGCTGCGATCAAGGCACATGCACGGTTTCTTTGAAAGAAATTCTTTCTACATACACCACTCTCTTTGTAGATCCTGGTTAAGCCGGACTTTGTTATTGTCGCCTTAGATTGACCTAACAGAACTGAGCGGCTATGAACGTGAAATCCGTCATTGAGAACCCACCTTTCAAACTCAGCGAGGATGATGTAAACGCTTTGCTGGGACATTTCGAAGAGTTCAGACCTTATGACTGGGCGCAGTTAAAGAACATCATTGGTATTTCCCGCTCTTACTACGGCTTCTAGATGAAATCGTTCCGTCGTGCTAAACCGCATAAGATGCAGGAGACATGGGTATGCTTCGTCGAAGTCCACAGGACCTTCGAAATTATATCCTTTGGTACTCCGGAGTTGAAAATCAGTATGGATCCATTACTGAATTCGTTCGACGAGAGAGGCTAAAATGGGAATACCCAATTGTCGCTCGGGAAGCTGCCCTGTTCAAACACCCTGATGACTTCAAAATCATCCGGAACGATTGGCCTTACGGCCTTGCTGAGGAGATCACGCACCTTGTGATCTGGTCCAAAGTCAAAATTCCCATTGATCCCGATACAAGCCTCCCCACGATAGAGGCCACTGCGACTATTGAGACCTTTCTGCGGCGGACTTTCAACAAGCAACTTGGCGCTGACTTCAGCAAGAACGTCCTGTGGTTCAAGCAGAAGGCGGAATGGCAGAGCGTGAAGAGTCTGGATCATATTCATGTAATGGTGCGGGGCTTGGCAGAGAGTGAGATTGATACTCTGACAGGCACCACGCGACAGCAGATTCTGTCAGAGCAGGTTGCGAAGGGTGGCATGCGTAGCATCTTTTCAGTACCAAGCATTTGAAGAGTGTCATTTGAAGCGGCGCGCCCCACTACTTACTAGATAGACGCATTCTATCATCCCTTGGCTATAGTCTAGATTCAAGACGAGATACAAAGAATGAATGTAAGTTCCGGAGTAACTCACGCTGCTCCGCCTCCCCTAATTCATGATAAATTGGCAATCGTACCAGTGACGCGCTCCCGTGGCTCGTGTTGCAATCTTCCCCAACGAATCTTCCTATTCGCTTGCCAATAGATGACAAGTGCAGTGGGGTATAGTGAGGAGTCACTGCGACTCCGTTCTGCTTCATGTGGGCAATGAAACTCCCCCGCAGCTGAGGATCTTTCAATTTGATATCTGCTCAACGTAACGGTCAGCTTTTCGCGTGTACCACAGGGTCTGAAGAATAAGGAGATGAAAGAACGAACAGTATATGTGCCCGTTAATCTCGCAGCCAGCCGGTACGATAGGGACATCAAAGGCACCGGTCGCGTCTGCCATCTCTCGAAGTTGGGCATGGTATTTGTGCCAGATCTCACGGCGCCGCTGTTGAATGACATCGGACATTTCCAGATGTGACCATAGTAGAGCTGCAAGACATTCAGACATGACATAGTTTGAGCCCACGTCTTGCCATTCGTACTGCTGGATCTCTCCGCGGAGAAACTGTACCCTGTTTGTGCCGTTGTCGTAGATGACCTCGGCGCGGTCAACTAGTTCTCGTTGGTTGATGAGAACGGCTCCGCCTTGGCCACCAGATGTGAAATTCTTGGTCTCGTGGAAGCTGAAGCATCCAATGTGGCCGATGGTCCCGGAGAACTTGTCATGGTACTTGGAGGTGAGACTCTGTGCCGCATCCTCGATCACCATCAGTTTGTGAATAGTGGCAAGGTCCATGATCTCTTCCATCATACACGAGATGCCGGCGTAATGGACGGGGACTATCGCGCGGGTCCTTGGAGTGATGGCGGCCTCGATTTTGGACACGTCGATGTTCATCGTCTTCTCTTCAATGTCGACAAAGACGGGCACGGCACCTCTGGCAACGAAAGCGTTCACGGTAGACACGAACGTGAAACTTGGGAAGATGACTTCGTCGCCGGGAGAGATATCGATCACCATGGCTGCCATCTCCAGAGCTGTGGTGCCAGAAGTCACCAGGAAGGCCTTGCCCTCCAGCATCATGTCTTCCAGCCATCGTGTACAGAGCTGTGTCCATGGTCCCTGGCCCACCAATCCCCCAGACTGCAGGACTTCTTGAAGGTATTGCACAGATGTCGGTGGCAAGAATGGCTTTGAAAGGGGGATCATGATGCTTGGAAGTGAACTTGAATGGAGTTGATTCACCGCAATCGAAGGGAATCTGAGATCGAGCCACCATGGGTGTCCTGGACCTGGCCAGAAAACTGCCCACTTGTACAAAAAGTCAAGTGGATCTGTTCGAATTTAATCACCATCAATTATGTAAAAGAGACCGGAACGCTCCCCGTCTCAAACTATGTACATCATTGATAAAAAGAAATTGGACTCGTTGAACAAGAACGAAAGTATGGTGTTGGAATTTGAGCCATTCAGCGTTTCCTTTCCAGCAGCATGTGCTTGCTATAGGGTTTAGTTGAATGTCCGGGCGTGCGTAAAATTACACCCATGGAACACACTCTCACACCCCCTCCCCACAAAAGCAAAACCACAATAGCTCGACTCCCTGTTCTGCAGCAAGTTTGAAGGACGAGGCTAGTACGCGAACCGACTTAGGGTAGAGGAGCGCCCTTTCCATTTACGCCCGGGTTGAGAATCCAAATTACCCTCTTTTGAATTCCCAAAGGCCTTATCCAATACAGCTTGAAGGGCCTTTGTATACTGCTATCTAGCTTCTATGTGATAGTCAGCTCGCCATGCGAATAGTGTTAGAAGTGACTGTGTTGGGTGTAAGGAGAGCTGGGGTTTTTATGTGGTGAGCACTTGAGATTGACCAGGACATGGGGGTGCTACAATTCTGGAAGTGTGACGTAGACGACCAACATAGTAGAAAAGCTTTAATAATGGATATATGCGTCGATATAGGCTTTGCCGTTTTTTTTTTCCTTTCCCGAACGGAGTTGTGGAGGGCGATTGCTCTGAGACAGTAACACGAATGGGCCTCTCGGAGGGGGGTGACTTTCTCCATCTCGATGGCGTACACTTGACTCATTGCTCGATCGCCAGGTCAGGAAACTTTGAAAATAGCATGAGCGCTATTCTGATTGAAGTAATATCTTCATTATAATGACTGATGTCGGAGCTTTTCGCGTGGATGGGCCAGAGGGCCCGTAGTCTGAAGCAGTCGAGGTGCGTGAAAGACACTAAAAGGAGCTGCTGCCCGCTTGATGGAGACATAGAAGTGAGCGATGTCTGTCTCATGGTCTCACTTATCACGTGTATCTTAGTTCAATGCGATTTAAGACATCTTCAAAGACATGGCGCATTCAGCGGAGCAAACTATCAAGATATGTTGTGTTGGCGCGGGCTACGTGGTATGTTGCTTGTATCATGACACGCGGTTGAGCTTGAATACTAAAGAGTTGCGATTAAGGGTGGACCGACTGCCTCCGTGATCGCCTTGAAAGTTCCCGAAGTCGACGTTTGTATTGTGGACAAGAACGCCAGCAGGATCGCGTCGTGGAACTCAACCCGTCTTCCCATCAACGAGCCTGGCCTCGTTGAGGTTGTGCAGACGGCAAGAGGGCTGGGACCTGGTTGTGAATCTCGGAGACGCAACTTGAGCTTTTCAACTGATATCGAGAAGGAAGTCCGTGAAGCGGACATAATCTTCGTCGCTGTCGAGACTCCATCCACTACTGGTGAAGTATCCCACCCAGCCACGGGACTGGCTCCTGATATGACAAGCTTCTACGCGGCAATCAAGCATGTCGCACAGACGGCCGTCAAAGATTTCATACTGGTCAACAAGAGCACACTGCCATGCGGAACGGCCGAGGAGACAATGCGGGTGCTACGGAGTCTGCTTCGCCCTGGCGTGCATTGTGAGGTTCTGTCGAACCCCGAGTTCTTGGCCGAGGGCTCAGCAATTCAAGATCTCCTCAACCCTGGCCGTGTCCTCATCGGCTCGTCCGATACGGACAGCGGTAGAGAAGCGGCGCAGTATCTGGCCGAGCTGTACGCCCACTGGGTCCCCAGGGACAAGATCATGACAATGAGGAGCCACTCTTGCGAATTGTCCAAGCTGGCAGCAAACGCCCTCCTATCACAGCGCATCAGCAGTATCAACGCCTTGAGTGCGATGTGCGAGGAACTTGGTGCCGACATCAGAGAGGTTTCGTCCGCTTGTGGACTTGATCATCGGATTGGTGCGAACATGCTGAACGCCACAATCGGATTCGGTGGTAGCTGCTTCAAAAAGGATGTAATGCACCTTACGTGGACTGCGTCTCAGCTCGGGCTTCAGGCTGTGGCATCCTACTTCGGAAACATCGTGACAATCAATAACTACCAGACCGAGCGCTGCATCAGGCGCATCGTCAGACATGTTCCGGGACGCTCCACGGTGGCCATTCTTGGGTTCGCTTTTAAGCCCAAGACAGGTGACACCCGTGAGTCGCCAGCTATAAAGGTGGTTCGTTCCTTGGCACTGGCGGGCTATTCCATTCGCATTTTTGACCCTCTTGTCAATGAGGCCAAGGTCATGAACGACGTGCGCACAAGCTTGAACGGGCTCGCGCACATCGCAGACGAGCGAGTGTCTGTGGGGAAAGACATTCAGAGCACTTGTCACGGGGCGAGCGCAATTGCGGTCCTCAACACCTGGGAGGGCTTACGCCATTTCCCAACAGGTAAGCACCTAATTACTACACATTCACTGGCTTTTTACACCAGTTCGTCAGGTGCTAAATACTACTGCGTTGTAGAAGGCCACGGAACCCCAAAAGCCGAGTGGGAGCAAATTCATCGGTTGATGAAGAGGCCTAAATACATTTTCGATGGACACAATTACTTGGAGCCTGAGATTGCATCTCTTGGATTCAATCTAGAAGGAGTTGGACGTCGCGTACGTCGCGCTCGAAACGCGCCACAGATTCATAGCAGTCAGGCTCGCATCTAGACATTCATAGAGACGTAGGGAATACAAATAGAGGTTCACTTTGTAAACTCTGATTCGAGTATTTCCAATGAACCAGCCATGGCCATCAGAGATGAAATACGGTAAGTAGATCGGTAGCTTCTGCTGGGGCAATCCCCGTTAGCTCGAGTGTGCTTCCCCTGGAAGGGGGTGGGGACAACATGATCCGCGGTTGGTCAGTGACCAAGTGATATTACACTGTGACCAAAGCTTATGTACAGCAGTATACACCTCCACCAGGGTAAGAAACGTTAAATTTTTGGCGGATGCAACACCAAAACATTTAACGTTTAATACCCTGGTGGAGGCGTACAGCGGCAACTTATTTTACGAACCTTATTTTAAGCTCTGAGCCTTGTCAATGGGTTCAGGGTCTTGTTACACCCTGACCGGTCAGCTGGGATCCCAAACTTTAGGATACTTTGGACCCCACGCAGTTAACGTTTGTTCGGGCCGGCGCGAACTGTAATTGCCAGTCGAGTATGATAGTTCGGGCTAGTGAAGGCCCAAGCTTCCATTTTCTTAAGCTTCTGGGCCGGGGCGAGCCTGGAGTGTCACATCTTGTGGAACAAAAATGCCAACTTGTTATGTACCACATGCAACAGTCGGATCATCTGGATATCATCTCGCATGGCGATGACGGCACTGCTCCTGTCCGAGCGACTCAGTCATCGTGGGCACGTGAATCTCAAGGGAAATCTTCCCGAGACCCCGATATTGTAATTATACTTGATTCACTTAAGAGATATTGTGAGTACGCCAAAAGGTTGGAAGGAAACACGTGGGCTAGCCGTTGGATGTCATTCGCATGTAAAGAAGAGCAAAGTCCTAAATGCTTCTAGTGTGACACAATGTATTAGAGTTTCCTCAAATGCTACCTAGACGTGTGCCGTCGAAGCCGATCTCATCCCAAAGTGAACAAAGATAGTAGTCGCTCTACTTGGACGCCTCGAAGCTCCTGCAGCTAACATGCATGTTGTTCAAGGTTACCAGACCCTGGATACCCCGAAGTGAGCCCATAGAGTCGATGAACGCCTTCATCTGCCGAACTTCCTGACTCGTCTCCATGCTAGGCCATCCGACAAGCACTACGAACACAGTCCCAAGTTTGCCCTTCCCGTCGATGATGGGGATATCATCTTCCACACTCCAGCCAGAGCTAATTCCCTTGATGCTGGGACAAAGGTCGAGTGCTGTTGTTCGGAACTTCTGGGCCTGCACTTTCACAGCCGCCTTCATCTCGTCAGTGACCTCGGTTGGGAACCACATCATCAGAACTTCAGTGACCAGCGGGCCATTGTTCTGGGCATCCAAGATGGCCGTGGGTGGCCACGGCTCCAGGGACAGGTGCTTAACAAACTGTGTTCCGTCGAACTCCAGCATGGTAGGCATGTCCTTGACAACCTCTGCATTCCAGCTAAATTGAGGTTTCCATTTGTCAGCACCGGGCCTCTCACGTTCTCGGGGGTTACTTACTCGGTCTTCAACCAATCATGGTGGTCTTCGACCTTGTCCCAGTCCAGGAAACCGACAAGCTTCGTAGGATCTTCAATTTGCATACACCAGTATGCACGGTGAGCGCCTGGCTGCAGACAGGCTGTCTCCCATTCCTTTGTCATAATAACACCTTCTGGTGTGGAGTCGTCCAGAACCTTTTTGCCGGGCTTGACAGCAAAGTAGGCGAACTCTGTGACAGGCATTGCGTTTGGGGCTTGCTGTTACAACTCAAATATGTGGAATAAGTTGGTCTGAGTTCAAATAAAGGGCAGGCGATCTCTTAACGCAGAGTGGGGATGAGAACGCGAGGAATATATAGGCACGGACGCGCACAGATAGCTTACATCTCTGCAGGCATTTGAAATTTCCACTATGGATGTATCTTTTGGTTCCTTGCATTGGAACTAAGTACGAGATTACTCTTTACCCAAATTGCCTGTAACATTAAACAGGGCTTGGAAAGTCTAGACATAACCTTTCGGATGTCTGCGGAGGTGTAGGATCCGGTGGTATTATATTGTACGAGTTTCAACAAAATGCTCCCAGCCCCTGAAGGTACAAGCAAAGCATTAAACCTTGAAGTTGTAGCAAGTTTTCAGAAAGTATACCGGGTATACAAAACGCATCCTGCACCGGGGATGTAAGCATTACGGGGAAAAACAGCAAGCTCGAAGTAATCGGAAGACTGACGCGTCAAGTCAGATGTTGAATCATGTGTTGATGATCCCTGGGAGCGATTTGTTGAGCAGTGAAGTGATTCGCAATGTGTGTAATTATCACATCGAGATCCTGAACTATTCCCAGCCCCTGATGACGGATCATTGTCACAGACCTGCAATGCGTTCCAAAACTGGAAGTGCTCGTGCGTCGGAAGAGAGCAGTGATTAGTACAACGATTGTTGCCCTTGCGGCCAAGCGATTCATGAATTCATGGTTTAGTTGCATATACGAGCTATTCTAATTAAAAAATGCGTTGCTAGATACTATTGATATCGCTTTGGTGAGACTACGATTACATGTGTCGATTCCCAGAGAAGGGGACATGTCTCATGATAGGACGCTGCTCCACATGACCATACAAATCACGTCTCCACGGCTATTGTCTTGTGGCTTTCACATTCGGCTGAGCAAATATAGCAACTTTGGTATGATCGAAGCTTGGAGTCCAGAGTCCTGTCCGGGCTCTCGGGCTCACTCCTGGGAAAAAAGAAATCGTCCTTGTCTACAGGTATGCATTTCATGGGGAAAAGGAAGCAGTTAGAGGTAGGAGTAAATCCAGAGAGCCCAAGGCCGCTGGAAGGTGGAATTTCCTGTTTAAAGCAAAATATTGTGCAGCATACTTTCAATTCTCCACAGGTAACAAATCATGTTTTGCCATGGGCCCAATCTGTTCGAGCTAGTGATTTGTTCTAATACTTGACTCTCTTGTCTTTAGCCTATAATTTTGCTGTCCCTGGTAGAGTCATAAACCAGTCAACTGTGCGCTCAAGTCCCTCCTGGAGACCCGTTCCGGCCTCATGATGAAGCATTGACCGTGCCTTGGAGGCATCAGGGACGCGACGGTAGGGGTCATCATCCGGCTTGGGCAAGAAACGGATTGGTACGCGAGGCTGTCCAGTCTTGTGCGCCACAATCTCATTGATGATGTTGGCAATCTCCCCGATGGTTGTCTCCTCTTCACGGCCAATATTGACGGGCGAAAGGACCGAGCCCTCCATGAGCTTGTGCAAGCCCGCCACACAATCTGCTCCGTATTGAAAACACCGGCTGGCTGTGCCGTCGCCCGTGATGCTGATCGGCTTCCCTGCTAGCGCGGCGGCGATGAAGTTGGGAACGACTCGGCCATCCGCAGGGTGGATTCCTGGCCCGTAGGCGTTGAAGATCCTTGCGATGCGCACATCAACCCCTTTCTGAAGACGGTAGCCATAAGCGAGCGCCTCAGCCACACGCTTACCCTCGTCATAGCAAGATCTAGGGCCGAAAGAATTGACGTTACCCCAGTAAGTTTCAGGCTGTGGGCACACAAGAGGATCACCATAGACCTCTACACAGAAACTGGTCTCAGTACGCTTGAAAGTCTCAGCGTTCTAGGAACGTGAGAGAACCTACCGGAAGTGCTAGCCAACAAGACCCTTGCACCTGTCTTCTCACCGAGATCCAACACATTCTTAGTACCACTGTCGAGGCGTAGTCAGCAAAGCATAAGTCATCACGGGAGCCAGAAAATCTGTCTTTGACCTCGAGATAGAAGCATTGAGCGAGTATCTCCTCGAGCCACAAAGGTCGATGCAGATTTTCAGAGCATCTCGACGGTAAGATTAAAGTCATAGACATACAGAAAACAGGTATCTAGAATGCCTAGAGGAGCCTCGGAAAATCTCTTTGGGCTTGCCGGGCAGGCAAGGTGATATATGCGGTCTACCTGGAGAACTTCCTTTGGGAACGGTTTCGTCACATCATGTCTATGTTGAGATAAAATCGAATCGGTTAGAATCGCTCCACCAAGAAACCACCAGTGATCATAGCTCACCGGACTGAATATAGGTGGTTGGATGTTATGCCAAACTTACTGTATAAATTTGAAACTGGGATTTTTTTCAAGTCTGACTATGTTCCCAGAGTAGCCAGTCCACAATGAGTCAACCGCGGTGACTGTATGTCCTTTCTCGAGCAATAGACTGATAAGATGAGACCCAAGGAACCCAGCTCCCTATGCACAAGTGCCAACGTCAGTATAACAGAAGTTTTAGAAGTCGAAAAGAGCTGAGTGAATCTTACACCAGTTACTAGTACTGTCGGCATCATGGAATTATTCACACTTCTTCCCGATTTCCTTGCCAACACACTTAGGCGCACCTCGAGACTTGGGCTTGAAATGTTGCACAGGAGACCCTTAAAAAGGAGTAAGCAGTATGAATTCTTTGGTTTCGGTAATAACTTCTTGGGTTACTGCTGCATCCAGACTTGGAAGGCTTAATGCATATTCTCGCAAGGTGCATACTGGTACGAACACTCCCGTAAACTCCATAATGTTACATTTCAAAACCTCGATATATCGATGCCGATCTCGAGAAGAAAGTTCGTTGTGCCGTACACCGACCATACCACCGGCCCCACGTATCAATGCGTCAAAGAACGTACGCAGCGGTGCAAAGTTTTTGGGTGCCATCACAAGACTTGAGGATCGCATGTGATGGTGTAAACAAATCAAGCTTTCACAAGGTTCTCGGGGATTTGGTTCCTGAAGAAGTATATTCGGGTACGAATCCGCGCAGGACGTGATGCAAAGCTTTGTGGATGTAACGCGGACCGTGTTCAGGGTCCGCGAACTACTACACCTCCTCCAGGATCCCAAACTTTGTTATTTGACTTCCCGTCTCAAAGTTACTTTTAGTAGCACATTGGGCAAAGCCTATTCTGATCGATCAAGTTTACCAATCGGAAAGGTACATCAATGCATGATGGTTAGGATTTCCGCAGGGGTGTTTGACGATCCAGCTAATTCGACATCCCGCCTCCGGACACGACTCGTTGCAAGAGATGAGTGACTGCTTGGGGAGCAAACTGGTTTTGCTCACGCAGCCCTGCCAGGCTTGCAGCGACTAAGATCAGAGAACTTGGCTGAAAGGATTCAAGTCAAAGCTGACTGTCTGCAAATACACGTCACAAGAGGCTTGGCGTTCCAAGACTATCGTTCATGATCGAGATCAATTGTCGACCTGCTTTCAACGCTGATCTATATTGACTGATACATTCGATTTGCTTTCTCAAAGAGGTCCCCAGAGACGCACGGCGTTCCCATTCATTCGAAACGTCACGATCGTACGAATCAGCATCACCATGGCATCCCAAACAGTCATACTATGGTGCACTATACACCCGGCGCCTGGGAAAGAAGCCGAGGCAAGTTTTTTGATGCTCCACTTAGCGCCCGGCCGGAGCATCTAATGGTATTAGGTTCGGGAGGTCCTCCTTGGCCTGGCCGCGAAGGTCCGTGAGGTGGAGAAGACGTGCCTACGGTACGAAGTCTTTGAGAAGAACGACACTCAAGGCCCAGGCATCGTCTTCCACCTCCTCGAGAAGTGAGTATCCCATATTCTGTTTTGAGAAAGCCAGTAAAAGGTCCTCGGGATCAACATGCTTCTGACCCAAGCGTGGCTAACTAGCCATTCTGCATAGATGGCCGTCCGAGGCAGATCTGGAAAGACATACTCGTCGGGAGTGGTTGATTGCTATTAGAAAACAATTCGACAGTGGCCTGTTGGCTAAGGATGAATTAATCGAGAAGGTCTCCAATATTGGCGGTTTCCAAACTTGATTCTATGAGGTTGTCCAACAGATATACTCATATGTCAAACAATTAAATCAGTTGAAAACCTTTCCTCCTAACTGAGTGCAACATCGTGTAAGACTTATTACCTCATGAGTCCTTCAGGGTAGCCTGCCAACTCGGCAGTACCTGAGTACGTATCTAAAGTTCGCCAAGTCTTGTAAACCACTAATACCCCGTGTACCAGGGCACCGGTGCACAGGGCGTAGAGGGTACACTGACTTGCATTCCACACTGCCAAAAACACGCTAGTGATTGGGCCATGTTGCAGTACCCTAAAGTTTGCAGCACAAATATTTAACTTTATGGATTTAAGTATAGTATATTTAAAAGTAGTACCAAAAGATAGAGGGAATTTTAAGTATTCTAAAATATCTTTCCTTTTTATTCTAGGACCTCTGGTTACTAAGAAATTAGAGTTTAAAGCTTTATTAAGGATAACTTGGTTATTTTAACATTTTTAGAGGGGGCTGTATATTTTATAAGGGTCCCTGTATAAATAGAGTATTTTTAGCTAAAATACCAAATATATAGCCCCCTCTAAAAATATTAAAATAACCAAGTTATTTTTAGCAAAGCTTTAAACTCTGATTTCTTAGTAACTAGAGGTCTTAAAATAAAAAGGAAAAAACTTATAGATAGCTAGAGCTATACTAATCATTTTTATATATAGTTTTCTTGTTCTAGAGTACTATCTGTTAATAAAAATACGATATGCTGCTTAAATAATAATGTATACATAACTTAAGTGTGCTGCAACATGGCCCAATCACTAGCGTGTTTTTGGCGGTGTGGAATGCAAGTCAGTGTATGAAGGCTCTTGGCGTGTAGCGGGGTAAGCTGAAGCTCTGCTTAGTCAGACCTTGATCTTTATATTTGTCTGGTGGCATGTGCAGCCATGTCTTTGAACTGGGTGGGCAGACACAAGGAGCTGCTTGGGTACCTAGGCAGACGGAAAAAGCTGGGTTTACGGTAAGGTCGGCGCCGGCTGATCGACATACTCAATTTCCAACTTTTCAAATAATTTATGAAGATTTCGTCTGCCTCTCATTCTTCAATGACTACAACAATTGAGACAGAACAACCTCAAAAAAATTGAAAAGCGGTCAGATGGAACGGCAACTTGGTCAGCCTCCTCCAGGGCTTCAACTGGAACTTGTACAAGTGGTAAGTTCCATGATAACCTGGCAACTACTTCAAATCCGATTCTGTGGTATTTTGCAGACCAAAACAGCTGATCTGCAACGAATCGTCACTGAAATAGTTCTTTCGTCATGGTAAGCTTTTGCACCGACTCAGTCATCTTTCAAGGGTTCTAAAGCCTGGAAAGGAGAGAGAACACCTAATGAACCGCGCTTTCAAAAGGTAAGAGTCTGCGCCCATTGTGAGCAGAAGGATTATTTTCGGGGTTCAATCTGACGTTGCTTGCTGTGCTGTTCAAATTAGGCTGGACTTCCGGAAGTCTGGCCGTTGATTAAGCCCGGGCCATGCCCTGATGCTCTTTTCCGGGAACGGACGAGTCGGGACATTCTCCTAGAACATGATAATGGGATAGAAATCCCGCAGCAAAAGGATGTTATGTCCGTGCCAGTATATTGGTTTGTGCCGTCGACGGTGATTCTTATTGATACGTGTATCTAATTAAGCCTGGCGAAGACTAACCTTCTGACAGCTCTCTCGGCGAGTTGACCACCAAGGGCCGAGAAACCTCTCACCAGCTTGGACGCGAGCTCCGTTCGAAATATATCGACCACTTGGCCTTCCTACCACAAATACTTCATGACCCAAAGACGGTATATTTACGCAGCACACGGTATCAACGGACCTTTGTGTCCCTGCAAGAGGTTTTCAAGGGTCTTTATCCTCCTCCCAAGCGAAATATTGACCCTACACAACTGTCGGTCACTGTTTTCAGTCCGCGAGAGGAGACCCTAATGCCGCCAGAGGACTATTCCCCGAGGTTTCAGACGCTTCTCGATGTCTTCACAAAACGCGCCGCAATTAAATGTCCGTTGTTCATGAAACAATTCCTGCTGACATATATCGTCGTGCTAACCACCTTCCAGGGAACAACTCCACCGAGATGTCGATGATACACAAATGTCTGGGCAAATGGATGCCTGATGGCTGCACCATTGCCGTAGACTCAAAACCTTGGAAGCTGCACGGGATCCTCGACACCATTTCTTCAGCCACAGCGCATACCGAAATGCACAGGTACTTACCCAAAGAGTTCTTTGACCCAGAGATGCGGGCAGCAATGGAGCGAATCTGCGCGGAAGAGGAATTTGCCGGTTATGTCTACAGCCGCGAATTCCGGGAACTAGGGGTTGGAAAGGCTCTTGCTGAAACAGTCCAACGCATGTTGGATATGAGGTCACGAACAACAAATTCAGCTCGACTCAGCCTCCTTAGCTGTCATGACTCAACCATTGCTGGGATTCTAGCATCACTAGGAGCTATGGCCGAGCCTAATTGGTATTGGCCTCCGTTCGCTGCGTCCCTAGCAATCGAGCTATACCGAGGACACCCTGATGAGACGACCCAAGGCCAGCCCTGGTATGTACGAGTATGCTACATGGGTAAGCCACTTAAGCTTCCAATTGCCACACTAGATGGCAATCATCTTCCAGGAGATGAGACTCTTTGTAAATTTGTGAGTAGCTGAGGCCCAAGCACTGTGATAACAGAGGCTTGACCTCGGATTATATACGCACCATCTGGGAATTTCTGCGTCAGGATAGACAAGAAAGACTAACTATTCTTGTAGGAAGTCTTCAAGGCGACGGTCGTTCAACTGACTCCCCAAGGCTGGAAGCCCAGTCTTCCCGATCGTGGACACCTTTGAAGCCTCAAATAGTGCGTTGTGACTCAAGACAGCAGATATAGAGATTGAAATGTTAGATATACAGAATGGAACACGACATTTGATACTTTTTTCCTTCCTTTTTTTTCCTTCTTGCTTGCTTCGTAGTTCTCCATAGCTGCCTATTGTGTATATGCGAAAATACTGGAACATTGTCCGATTTCAGGGCTCTAGGTATTGCTTAAACTGGAAGATCACACAGAGGATCTCAAGAAATCTTGTGCTCTCCCGACGTCGGCACCTCCCTTATGATGCGTGCCGGATTACCGGCAACCGCAACGAAGTCAGGCACGTCCTTGGTCACGACGCTCCCTGCGCCGACAGTCACGCCTCTTCCAATATTGACACCGGGCAAAACAATACAGTTGCCGCCGAACCAGCAGTCCGGGCCTATTTTGACGGGTTTCCCATACTCTGGTCCTTGAGTCCCTTTCCGCAAGTTGGGATCAAGCGGGTGCGTGGCGCTGTAGAAAGAGCAATTTGGGCCGATCAAAGTGCGATCGCCAACTTCGATGGTGCATGTGTCCAACCATACGCTATTGAAGTTGATGTACACGTTCTTCCCTAATCTGTTCAGTCTGCGTGATTAGAAACAACACAGTACCAAATGGAGGCGGCATGCCCGCCGTAGAGCTTTGAGCATATTTGGAAAATTCTCACTTGACATTATATCCATAGTCCATCTTCAGTGGCCCGTCGATCCAGGGCTCATTGACTAGGAGTTGCTCGTCCTCTTCAAGAGACGAAGCAGGAGGCGGAAGGGAAGTCTTGTCGTTCAGGACACTGCAATCGGAGAAGATCAATTCAGTTCCACTATCTCAGAATCGTTGCATGCATTGTGGCTGTAGCGGAATGGTCTCCACTCACTCCTTTACCATCAAGGCGAGCTCTCTGCGAGAACACTCCCCAGCCCGATTGAGGCGTTCACACGCGGCTTGGGCACGCCGCCGATCAGCCAAGAGATCAGGTGTAAAGGCATAGTACAGCTCGCCGGCTTCCATACGCCGTCGATTGGCTTGCAAATCCGGAGGTTCAGACGTCATGGCTCCCGCGAGTTACCAAGCCAAACAGCGTGCGTCGGTATGTGTGCCTCGAGACTGGGGCGCTGCCTCGATCGTAAGTTTTCAGAGTACGATAGAGGGACGTAGTAAGTATTGGCTGACAAAGCATCAAGTTGTCAAGGTTCATTCATGGAAATGGCCGAAACATGACCTGAGCACGTCAGAGCGGGTGGGCACCGCCTAGCTCCATGCCGATCCCCGTCCTTGAGTACGCCGATGCAAGATGACAAATGTCAAAGCTAGCCATACAGAATTATACAGTTCGCGCGTCCGTGAACATCCGCAACCTTATCTGTTACTTATCCACACGAAGTTGCTTTTGATATTGCCCGAAAAGGAGGCGTACGTAGGTGGTGGGTCCAAAGCTGCCAATGGAAAACACACAACCAAAATTAACGTTTGCAATGCTTATAAGTGGAGTACTTTGAATGTCTTGTGAATAGTATGAGTGGGACGATGTAACACTGCATACCAGCTACATTGGTAAGATACATGCGGTTACAGACGTTGCTTTTGACATGCGCCGTGGCCCGAGCCTGCGTTGATGATCCGCTCAGACTTTGGCATCGAAAATGCCGCAGAACGACTCGAACCATCTTTACATAACAAAATACCTTTTTCGTATTCCGATGCATGCGCGGAAGTTAGAAAAGAGGGCCAGTTTGCGTTCTGCTGGCCAGGTGTGTAAATATCAAGAATATTCTAATATGAGAAGTCAGGCCCACCGTTTACTGCATTGCTCTCTTGAGCAATCCACTTCGCTACAGCCATAACGGCTGATATTACGGGGGGAAGTCACTGAAGTCGTGTACTTAATGCCCCAGCGCAGGTTTTGTGAGGTGGACAGCTTTAGCATCTGGAAAACAAAGTCTATGATGTATCTTACGCCCCACGAGTAGCCTCCAACCATGACAACTGAGAGAAGCTCAGAGAAAGCTTCTCAGCGTACGGCCGGCGACCACACGCTCACTATCCAAGACAATGCTGCAGACGCAGTTCCCACTGTCCAGGACGAGGAGAAAGCAGGGTGGAACTTGACTTCGCCCCGAACTGCGAAACAAAATCGGGGTGAAGCATGGAACGTTCCACGATCCAATATCGGGCGTGTGGCCGCATGCTTTTGGAGTCTGCTCATGCTGGGCTTCTTCGACGCCGCTTACGGGGTAGGTGATCGTGCCAGCATATGCATAGAGAATGTTCCGAACATTGCTAACGATCAAGTTTCCAGGCCTTCCTTCCTTACGTGAGTGACAGTCCTCCCCCAGCATAATTCACCATCTCGCGTGAAACCCAGTCTACAAAAGCCGTGTACGATGAAGACAGATTTAGTTGACTATTTTTCTCTTGTTCCACAGCTTCAGGAGTTCTACCAGGTCAGCTATACGGTTGTCTCCATCGTCTTTTTCGCGCCGCTCGTCGGCTACGTGTTGTCGGGGACCCTTAACACCAGACTTCACAACGCGGTCGGCCAGCGGGGCATCGCTCTCCTGTGCGGCGGGAGCCACTTGATTTCCGCCCTCATAAACTGCCTACATCCCCCTTACCCATTACTTGTCGTCTCTTTCATGATCGCTGGCCTAGGCAATGGCCTCTCCGACTCGGCCTGGAACGCATGGATAGGTAATCTGCCCCGCGTGACCGAGTTGCTAGGATTCTTACACGCCTGCTACGGCGTGGGAGCAGTCATCAGCCCTCTCATCGCCACTGCTATGATCACGCGTTATCATCTGCCTTGGTATACTTATTACTACGTCATGGTAAGCAGTCCAAGATTCCAATTCACAGAAGCACGACGGGGAGTGCACGAAATGCCACAAAGATCTCATTGAGACTTGGAATGCTTGGAAGACGGTGGGTGTCACAGGTGGTAACGATGTAACTTGTTCAGATTGGGCTTAGTTCCTTGGAAATGCTCGCTCTCACAACCTCGTTTTGGGCTTACACAGGAGCCTCTCATCGGGCGAGAGCGGCCAAATTAGGGGAAGGGCAGCCCAAAGCTAGCATGCGCCAAGTTCTAACCACACTTCCTGAGGCGCGATCGGCGTGGCTGTCGGCCTTGTTCGTGCTCGTCTATGTTGGTGTCGAGTACGTCCTCATCATTTTCTTCCAAATCTGCTTCCAAACCCCAGCCGCCAAGGCCCACATGAGAAGTCGGTTGATCGTCAGTTGCTGAATTGTATTCACCAACAGAGTGTCTCTTGGCGGATGGGTCGTCGAGTTCCTGCTGAGAGAACGTAATGGTGAACCTTTTGCCAGTGGTATGGGGGCCACTGGCTACTGGCTAGGTATCACAGCGGGCCGGGGCATTCTCCCTTTTGTTACGAACGTGCTTGGTATAAAAGTGGCGATCACGGTGCGTCGTCGATGACCGAGCTCTAATTTCACCACTGACAGGCAAATGGTAATGGCATTGCGGATGATACTGACTCTCATACGAATTCTCAGTGCTACCTCATCCTGACCATAAGCCTCGAACTCGTTTTCTGGCTGGTGCCGAGATTTATTGTCTCTGCTGTCGTTGTTGCGTTCCAGGGCTTTTTCATTGGCCCCTTATTTCCGACAGCAATAACGGCTGTCACCAAATTACTACCAGAGCATTTGCACGTGGTTGTGATTGGGTTTGTGGCTGCCTTGGGCGGCTGTGGAGCTTCGGTACTGCCTTTTGCTGTAGGGGTTCTGGCGCAGCGGTTCGGAGTGACGGTTCTTCAACCGGTAATACTAGGTCTCCTCGGGTTGTCGTTGATCATCTGGTTAAGCCTGCCAAAGCTACCCGGACAGAATACAACACATGGTGAAGGAGGAATTCTTGTCTCCACTTAGTTTAACTAATATTACCGTTGAGCTCCTAGTGTGCCAATCTCGCCGGCCTTCGCGATCGTCTCGAGAGATGTCGTCTATGTGAAACCATACTAAAGTGTGAATTCATAAACGAGTTGATTCAGCTGTCATACGTTGCCTTGATATTTTTGTTTAGACATATGTTGTTTAGACATATTTTGGTCAATTATGTACTTTGCGGACATGAAGCTTTTGTTCCGATACAGAAATCGAGGATCAAATCGGCCTCACCTCGTGTTCAATTAGACATTGTTTCCAATCGACCACGACTACAACTGCGAAGACCACTGCATAGTATGTCGCCAAGACCCACCTGGAAGTAGGTTTATTCCTCTCGTTCTGCTCGCCTCCCGCTTACGTCAGTGGCGCAAATGTATGTCTCGAATATATTTGCATTTATGTTGTAATGCCCCGGATATAACCCGTCGTCATATGACCATTCCTCCACCATGATGCCTGGATACATTTGCCAGGTAGTTGGCTCTTTAATAGGCTCCAGGGCAGCAAAAAAGCCACTCAATCCTATCGGAGGCGGCCCGTCGACGTCCTCGCGGAGTTCAATACCTGCCTCAGCTGCCCGCGTCTCCAAGTCCTGAAGATAGAAGGGGTTGGCGCAATAAATTTGTGCTTGCTTCCAAAGATAGTGGTGTGGCCCGACGGCAAGCAATTTGTACGTGACATGATAAGTACTAGCGATACAGGCAAGAGTTGCTTGAAGTTTCACTAGATCAAATAATGCCAAAGAATTTATTCATGAAAGAGAAAAGACTATTACTGGGCGTGATGGGTTGGAGGACGTATTGTCTGGTCTGCGGCGCACTAGTTCCCGCAGCGTCGCCTCGTGCGTAATAAGAGGCCACCAGATCAAAAATGGGTTACGGTATGAGTCCGTGGGGCTGGTCCTGGGAAGAAAGCCTTCAAGCTCATTGTTCATGATGAACCTTGCGTCAACTGCTGTACGGCCTGCACTCCATCCGTCATTTCCGGGGAATCTTGAGTAGTCATCACACTGTGCCCACCACTTTGCAAACCGGGGTGTTATGGCGGTAAATTCCCCTCGGAATGCAGTTCAGCTCGTGTAGAACTAGCACGGGACATCTCCGGCGCACATAAAGATCCACGTTGCCCTCGTATGCTGCCATTAGAATGAGCGCATCTTTGCTGATCATCGGTAGATCGAGAGGCAGAGGTAGATACAGCAATTGAGCATATTCGACTGAGAATGTGGGGACGAAATATTGTTCGGAAACTGCTTCCCCGATATTGGCATCTTCGGTGAGGTCAAGATTTTACTTGACCCATCTTCCAGTGAAAAGGCTCTCTACGTCTTGCGTGACACTCAGACATGAAAGCGTTGCCTTATCTCCGACGGAGATTCTCCGTCGAGATGGGCGCCTGGCCTTGGATCAGCTTCATTGACCGATCGCTCGCAGTCGTTCATCACGGCGTACCGGACCGGTTTGCTTAATATTCGGTCATAGGTAGCTTCGCTTCCATCGTTCTGGCTCTCTCTAGCCTCTTCGCAGATGGAAACGTCCGGTAGAAGCCTGAGCTCCTCGATCAGGGCTGCATAGCCAGCCACTGCACAAGCTCGGCCGACCTGATAACGCACACTAGGGTAACGGGAAGCCAGCAGTCTATAAGTGGCCTCAGTAGCTGGTTCAGGATACCAGATGCAGTACGGCTGAACGTCGTGATTTTCCATGTCGGGTATGATATCGCTCATTATCAACCGTGCGTTCCTTGCTCATGTGAAGGCTGCATTCTTGCCCGCGCCGGCACAAAGACGTTTGATGGTGTCTCGATTAGCAAAGTCAAGGTGGTGTCGTATACCCCGAATCACACTGAGTCGCTCGCGAAGTGGCACGGGACTCTCGGGCACAGTTTCCCCTCGAATCGCGGCGCGACAAGCTGCTAACTGTTCTTCGGGGTTTCCCTCATCTTATTGATCACAGTCGTAGTTGTCTGATGACCCAGAGGATATTGTATAATCACCGTCTGAACTCATTATGTATGACAGGCAGGTGGGACGAAATTTCCGGAAATTCACGCAGGAGCTGGTTCTCATATCTGTCGACGTGCCCGGTGGGACAAAACATGGCTGTCACCAGTCGAGTCTAGTGAAACTGGGATCGACTAACCCAATTTTGATATTTTATTTCTCGCCCTAGAACTCTGCCACTAACTGTTTACGGGATGGCAGTTATTACACTACATAGGTATGTGACCTAGCGTCAGACTGGGAACACCCAGCCGCTATTCATCTCTGCCAGTGCCTTTAACTCAAACTCCACACCCTAGACGGGAACGACGTCGGGGTCACCCAGCTTGTGGTTGTGATCTATCTTTAGTTTCCCACCGAGGTTGTAGTCTACCGGGTGGCCTCTTGAGGTATCCATACACTTGTAGAGAATTCATCCATCGAGGCCAGCAAAGGAAAGAAATTGATGTAACGTACCGCTGAAGACTCAACACGGTAAATCCCAGAGATCGAGTGTCTTCAGAATCCGATAGTATAATATGGATAATTAATGAATGGCGATTACCTAGCTATAAGTTTCATGCAGCCGATCACTTCACGTGGTAGTGTTCTCCAATTCTTTCCTTTGAAGACGGAGTGTTGTTCCAAATGTATCCATATCGTCCGAAATTCCTTGACAATCTCCATTTGAATTTGGTAATAGTCCTTAGGCTGAAGTAAGCGTTAGCTACAGCTGTTGCCTTACCGATTGAAAACCTCAAAGCTTTGTGATGCTTCTATGGTTCTGTCTCTTCACACATTATTTCGTTGATAAGACATAGTCAATCGATGATTGATAGTATGATGGAGTATTTTCCACACTCAGAGTCAGGATGTATAAGCCGGAATGAAGTCTGCTGCGAGGACAATCCCCAAAGCCAGGTCGTTACACAAATGAGGGGGTCATGCTGACAACCACAGACTACGACGTCCACGTGTCTAGGCAACCATCAGCCCCTCAGCCGCACCGCATCAAACTGTTTCAAAGTACTGCAATTGTGTCTCTTGTCTCGATCCATGGATAATTATAAGATGTCTTCGGAAAGATACGAATATACCCCGCTGGCCTTGCGCCGCCAGATTCGACTACTCAGACTCCATCCCGCGTCCGGCCCAGACGACCCACAACTATCTGTCGACCTAATCCCCGTATTCTTGGATGCAGCTCCGTCTTTCGAGGCCCTCTCCTACGCATGGGGTGATCCTCTTCCAAAATACGAAATCCACTGCTCTGGCCGAAGGGCCGAGATTGGGGCGAGCCTATATAGTGCTCTATACCACCTGAGGCGACACCAAGCCCTAGGGGGGAAGAAATGGATATGGGCCGATGCATTATGTATCAACCAGGACGACACTGCCGAGCGGGAATCACAAGTCCGCATGATGGGCGATATCTACGCCACAGCATCTATCACGGTGATTTGGCTGGGCGACGCAGACGACCATGTAACGCGAGCATTTGACTGGCTGAGGCGATTGAGAAATATTTGGAAACCCCTCATGGAGTCCCTCGAGATTTCCGATGTCATCAGCCTTACGAAAGGCAGAGAACTGGAAGCTAGACTCGCTCAGAATGACAGCTCGGAAGCGCGCGATATTCTGCGAGCTGCTTTTGGCGACGAAACGTGGTGGGATCAGGCGTCCAAAGATATCTGGATGTTGTTACACCGGCCATGGTTCATGCGAAAGTGGGTGATTCAGGAGGTAGCCAAGTCGCAGAATCACAAAATGGTGTTTGTAACCGGGGAAGAATGGACCAACTGGGTGGATTTGAAGTTCTGGTTTGAATTCCTTGAACTGAATTCTCATACTAAAAACATGTTTGTGTCCTCATGTCCATGGGGAGTCGACTTCGATGCACATGACGACACAAACACCCACTCTGTTTATGCTCGAGGGTCCATACTAGCCCGAACCTTTGTCTACCGGCAGGCTCCTTTAGCCCGTCTCCTGGCAACTACAGCCATGTTCAAATGCGCTGACCCAAGAGACCACATTATTTCTCTGCTTGGTATTGCAGCGGACTCCTCAATGTTCAAAGATCTCATCAACTACAACACCTCCACTGATGATCTCTACCGTCGACTTACATGTGCTAATCTTACCAATGGCCTTCCTCTTAGGATTCTATGGTCCACTCATACTATAGTACCGGTCGACCGACGCCGAACAAGTTCATGGATACCGAACATAGAGGAGATGGCCTCCATAAGTGCTCTGTCGGATTTATGCAACCTCACGATGTTGAGGAGAATGGCAAATGCAAGCGGGGACACGGAGATAAATGCAGCTGCCAATGGCAACAACTTGTTGATCAGAGGGCGCATCATTGACGTTGTTGAGGGGCTTGGAACAGATATGACGGTATTCCCCGAATTGAAATATCCCCGAGATTGGAGTTTTACAACGGAAAACAAACGGATACGAGGCATCTGGGTTAATTGGCTGAATGAGTGTCAAAGCATGGCGGAGTCAGCTGGTCAGGATGAACGTGGCTTGGTAGATGCCATGTTGATCGAGGCTTTGCTTTTTGGCACGCGAGCGGACGTCATAGCGGCAGCAAAGAAGAATTTCTCGAAGTACCAACGAATTCAGGCGGCGTTCGCTGATTCTCTGGATGAGTTGGCTTGGAAAAAAACTCTACATAGCATGGACTCTGGTATGCGCAGATCCATGACCGTCATTGAAGCATATCGCTGGTACATGCTGTTCAGGCGTTTCTGTCGCACACGGTACGGCAGAATAGGATGGATGCCGCTCGTTGCGGAGGAAGGGGATCACATCTGTATATTTGACGGCATGGAATTCCCGTATGTCGTGCGCCAGAGGCAAGGTTCAGAAGCAAAGTACATGCTTGTGGGCGACTGTTTAATTCCATCCCTTATGAATGGGGAGGCTATGGAGTTGCCTGGCGTTGAGTCGGTGATCATTACTCTTGAATAATTAGCAGCTCCGGAATTGAACATGTTAGGGTTCTTGCCTCTTTTCACTACTTGTCATTATACTTCACCATTTCCATCCATAGAGAATATGATTTTGATGCCCAAAATTTCTTGTTTTTCATGTATGGAACGGAACTGACAGCAACTAACGTCAACCTACTATGAGATAATCAAGCGTCCCTGAAAAAACTAATGCTAGAGATTTGCTAGATATGGGACCTCGCGTCTTTGCCAGCTAATAGCCAGCATCGAAGAAGCCTACTAATAAGCTATCAATAAGGCCATCAGAGGAAGAAGTTTGAGCATTCAGGTCACCTTGCCGAGAAATAGAAGACACAGAGGGCGACAAGTAGCGCTGGTACTTTATATAAATCTCTCTACACGATAGCAACACCTATACCAGCAGTAGGTAGGGTCTTTAAACCATAGGTATACAGAAGTAGTACCACTCCTTCTTTTTAAATAAAAGATCTTCCTCTCCTTTCCCTTAATAGTATATTAACTACTTAGGAGATAAGTATTAATAAGAATAAACTGTTTATTAATTTTAAACTATTTATAAACTATTTAAAGGAGAAGAAATAGTTATTACTTTAATATAAATAGTTAGTAAACTCAGGTTATAGTTACTTCTTCTAAATAGAAGTTAGACTACTTATAAAAACTATATTGTGGTGGTATAGACTGCTTTTAGCTGTAAATAGGGTGTTTTGTAGAGATTATTTTCTTTAGCACCAGAGCCACAACATGTTTCCGGCTCGATATGCAGATCTTGTTTTTCTCGACCTTTGCACAGCCAATTTACAGCACACCTCAACCTCCAATGAATATGTAGCTCTGGGCCAGCAATCGAAGTTTTTTCATCACTCAAGCTAATGAGAATTGCACCTGGGAAACATTTGAATGTTGTTTTTGCTACCAGTTGACTCGGATGCTGTACTAGTACATCATTCCTTGAAAGAAATTTCATATTTTCTTACGAGTTTCTTTGCCTATACACAATTCAGTCTAACCATCATTAAGTTATAACTCTTTCCTTTGGTTCTGTAACCTGCTGTAATACAGCTTACGCTGACTATAGCACGTAGCTCTATAAGCGAAGCGCACATGCCACAGCATGACGTCAGTCGCCAGGCTGCCACTAGACCAGCGTGGAGGGGCGTAAATACACTGGAGCTTAACTATCAAAGGACAGACTTCAGCACACCCACTTTACATGTTCAAACCGCAGTAAATCTCACCACACCGCAATGGAGGACAAGCCCAGCTCCATCACAAACCTCCCTCTCGACATCCTCCTACTCATCTTCCCACATCTGGATCCGAAGAGCTTCCTGGCACTATGCAGCACCTGCAAGGCACTGCAACAGCCCTCGATTCGGCTCGAGCCCTCGTACTGGAGGCACGCCACCCGCAGCACCTTCCGAGTGCCCAACCAGCCCGTCGTTGAACATGACGGCGCTCGGTGGCAGCACATGTACCGCCGCCTGCTGACCCAGACCCGGGTCTTCACCTGGGGAAGCAACGGACACACGCGACTGGGCCACAGCTACGCGGCGGATGCTCGAAGCCTCATGGCACCCCGCGCCATCCGACCAGGCCTGCCTGGCAGGCCTCGACGCCAGAATCGGGGCCCAGGCGGGTTTCCTATCGAGATGGAAGATACGCGGAGCTTGGGCGTTATTGCTGACATGCAGTGTGGGTATGTTGCTGCGGACATGTTGCGAGGCAGCACGTGGACATGAAAGTAACTCACTATTTCGCAGTGGCTGGTCAACCACCCTTCTCACCTCAAAGGGCACCCTTCACACCGCTGGTGTCATGAACGGCCAGAGAGTTCTCCGTTCGCCCCATCGGCTGCAGAAACTCACCTTTCCCGCCGAGGCACAGGACGACGAGCATGCCACCGCCATTCGACATTTTTCCGCAGGCCGATCCCACGTGTTGGCCCTCTCCGACACTGGCAGGATATGGTCGTGGAGCGACGCGAACGAGCCCGCTATTTGCATCAAGCTTGCCGGTCTGCATGTTAAGGAGGTTCCGTCCGCCCGTGTGGACCACCAACAGCCGTCCGGCAATGGTGAGGCCAGACAAGTGGTTGCTGGCTGGAGTCGGAGTTCAGCATATGTGCATGGGGTGGGCATTGTGGTATGGGACACAGCCGAGGAGAGAAACCTGGATGCAGACACTCCGCTCGCCTTGGAGCATGCTGAGGTGCCTAAGACCGGCTACAAGCGTGTGAAAGACACGTCTGGAGAGTCAGAGTACGAAAAGGCTCTAGGGGCCGAGGTTGGAAGTGTGCTGAACTACATCATTCTTGAGAACTTTGTTGTGTTCAATACAGATCTTGGCAAGGTCTTTTGCGGACAGTTTGGCGATGGCAACAGCGTCGAGACCATCATCGAGCTCTGCCAGCTGCGCACCGAGGAGGCCTCGCAGTTCGACGTGCAAGGCTCATTCCGCCGCTTTGCCGTTTTCAGCAACGGAGAAGTCATAACAGCTGATCAGGACTATCTTGAAGCATGCTGGGAAGCCCGGCACACCGACCCTGAACAGGATGACATCCAGGGACTCAAGAAGATCCCCGCCCTACAGCACAACGACATCATTCAGGTTGCCTTCGGCGACTACCACTACCTAGCCTTGCACTCAAGCGGCAAGATCACTTCCTACGGTGCCGAAATGAGCGCCTGTGGCGCCTTGGGCCTGGGCGACGGGACTAGCAATGGGGGCCACTCCCGGGGCGTCGTGTACGACAGGTTCAACCGCCAGGGCCAGCTCCTGCCACATGCTTACACCCACGGTCGCCAGGTGTGGTTCGACGACAGGAAGAGGGACTGGCTCGACCACTTGGTCTGCGGCGGCACAGACCCTGCCGAGAGCGAGGAGCGTAGGGCCCTGTTCAAGAACAACCACAATGTGCAAGGTGAGGTGAGCGAGTGGATTGAGCAGGAGAGCAGGGCGTGGGACCAAGCTGAGGAAGAAGACGGGATGGGATCGTATTTCGCACTGGGAGTCAGTGCTGCGGGATGGCACTCTGGCGCCCTGGTGCTGGTGAATGAAGAGCTGGCAGACAAGGAGCCTGCCTATCATTGGGAGCAGATGAGATTCCCAAGGTTGAGGCTCGCTGATGGGACTGAGATGCCCGGGGAGAAAGAGTTTGATGAATGGAGGGACGGAAGGCCCGATTGGCAATTTGAAATATAGGCTCGGTGTTGTGGCGTGCATTGTGGTTGCCCTCAAAACATAGCTATCAAGTTCCTCCTCCATTTCCTTTCCTATTATTTCGTTTCAACAAGTTTCAACATGATTTTTCAAACTTCAATGCGAGAACATTTTACATCATTTATCTGCGAAGGGTGGATCTTACGGAAATCGTGCTATCACGCAAGGTCCCCAATGGCACATGAGGTTCATGCTGATCTACAGGAGGTACGTCTAGCTCCTTCTGACTTGTGCATCTGATTATGATGAGGTGTGATAAGAAAATATCAGCAATTCGAAACCAAATCTCATTCTATGTGTAACGTTTTTAAAGCCTACTCAATCATGAAAATCCACCTAACTCCTGTTTGTTGAGGTCATCAATAGACTCCCCCTAGGAAGGCTCCCCAGGTAGATTGACTTTTTTTGCCTCAACTTAGTGTGAGAATGAATATAAATATTCACATTGTGGAGCTTGAGCACTCAAGTTCCTACTTCAAGTGTCTCTTCCTTCTAATACCTACAGCCTTTAATGAATGGTAAACGGTGAATGAACGTGCAAAGATGCTCAACTATTCCGTATATTCCCAGCCTAGCGTTATCGATATGCATTCGCTAGAACGATTACTTAGGAGGTGTCCCATTGTTGACGATCCAGTGTTGTTGGCGTTGGTGCACCCATGTGGTCAGGTGCCTATTCATGCCTTAGGTAGGTATGTGCATGACTGATACGAGTGATACTTACAACATTGAGCGAATCACCAGCCAGATCTATCACATATTGGTGCTATGTTGTTATCATGACACCGACTCGCGGTGCTACGTGGTGCTATCAAGTGCGCTTGAGACAGACCGTGCTGATGGGAAAGACGCGGCCTCAGCGCTGGTCCGAGTCCGCTGATAGCTATCTCTGAGCCTGCCATGCATCGAGATTGATAGTGGGACAATTTCCAATCCGATCTATCGGGTAAACCTCTCACGACTCATGTTTTCTGCCATATTCACGATTTCCTGCACGGTTATGCCACAGATTTAAACCTAGAAGACTGTCCTGAATTTCAATTTTATATCAATCCCTACCCCACCACTCAGTATTATTTTCCGAACTTCGTGATAGCCTTATCCCCAGCAATGTGTCATTGAAAATCAGCACGGCCCCTGATTCAAGTTGGTTTTAGCGGATGAACATCAGTGAATACCGATGGTTGAAGAGGTTTCACACATGCAGTCATGCTCCCCCAGTCATGCTCTCGGACTCCCATGACTTCACGCACTATCATTGCACTTGTAGAGGCGGCTCCTCAGAGAGCGAAACGGCGTCAACGCCGGTTGAAATTGAGTGATGAACGTTCAAGCGAGCATATGATGTACCGACGTGAAAACGGTGGACATCTAGTTCAAACAAACCTCCTCGGCCCCGAGAATCGACCCGCGAGTCCTCCGCCATCTTCATGTCGTTCATGAACAAGCTGGTTTACAAGAACTAATCCAAGGCTATCTGGTAAATCTTTTTGCTGGTAACTTTCAAATTCTCAAGTCGATCAAATCAATCCTATCCCATATCAAATTAGGCCCAGCGTTCCGTCTTAATCTCTATCTCTGCACTTGGAGACAACAACGAAGAGCATGGAAAATGTGCCATCTCGAAAGAGAGCCTCCGGTGACAGAGTGTCCACGTTTGAGGTTGAAAATGAGAGACCCCCAAGGGTGACCGTCTTTTCAACTAGGACCGCCCTTTCGACATCCTTTGCTCTGTAAGTACCCAAATTAACTGACATCAATCATTGAGAGTAGAGGCTCTGACCAAATACCAAAAGTATATATTTTAGCAATTTCGTCCTCCTCCTCATTGCTAATACCACACTCAGCCTATTACCATATGTTCTATCGGACTTTTCTGGGCATGGGCTCCTCTCTATTGTCTTCATGATAAACCGTGTCGTAAGCGGCGTGTTAAGGTTACCGCTCGCAAAGTTTATCGACACATTCGGTCGACTTCATGGGTTTCTCATAACTTCGGGCATTGTCACATTCGGTCTCGTTCTCCAGGCGGCAGCTCAAAATCTTGCGACAACGGCTATCGCACAAGTCTTCCTGGGAATTGGCTGGAATTTCATGGATTATATTCTCACTGTGCTCCTTGCCGACATGACATCCCTTAAGAATAGGAGTATGTTTCATCCTCAGCATAGACCTTCAAAATTGTTTTCCCACATTATCATCGACATGAACACAATCCTCTACTCAATTCATATTGGCTTACTTGCTGACTTAGAAATCGCAACAGGCCTTGCGTACGGGACATTTGTGACTCCTACCATAGTCACTAGTTTTGCATCGCCAAAAATCGCAGAGACTCTTTACACTAGAATTAACTGGCGCTGGGTGTTTGGCGCCTCATCTTTCATCTTTGTTGGCCTCTTGTCTCCCTTGGCCATTGCTCTTTTCCGTGCTGGCCGTACAAGCCAAATTTTCGATGAGGCCAGGCGTGTTGAGGAATGCAATCGCCGTCGCCGTTTGCCTCAAGCTCTCCGGTTTTTCTTGATTGAACTGGACCTCACCGGTATTGTCTTAGCCATCGCAGGGCTATGCTTGATCCTTCTCCCATTCAGTCTCGCCAGCACAGTCGAGAATGGTTGGAGAAACACCAAGCTTATCTCTATGCTCGTCGTCGGTTCGATTAGTATAATCGCATTCATTGTCTGGGAGAAGTGGCTTACTCCTGTGACCTGCATCAACTGGGATTTGTTGGGGAACAGAAACGTCCTTGGAGGCTGCTTGACAGTACTGTTCTCAGCTGGATCCATAGGATGTTGGGAGGCTTACTACGGTTCCTACCTTCAAGTTGTCCACAATCAGAGCATCACCACCTCCGGTTACATCACTAATGCCTATATTCTGAGTTTTGCATTCTCTGCTCCGTTCCTTGGAATGTAAGTCATCGTCAACCCTCTGAAACCTTTGCTTCGGCGAGTTACTAACAGAATGAAGCCTTCTTCGGGTCACCGGAAATTATAAATACCCCGCTGTCTGTGCTGCACCTTTATTAGGCACTTTTACCGGGTTCTTGTTGGTCTTTCACACACCTGACACTGCACTCGGCCTGTTAGTCATGTGCCAGGTCCTCATAGGTATCTCAGAGAGGGCCCTTGCAGCGTCCAGTCTCATGTCAGTCACGAGTAGCATCGCCCATAGGGATGTTGCCATTACCATTGGTATTTGGGGTGCACATATGTCAATTGGCATAGCTGTTGGTCTTGGAGTATCGGGAGCAATGTGGACAAATGTCCTTCCCGGTGCCTTGGAAGCTGCCTTGCCTTCTGACAGCAAGCATCTTGCCAAGGCAATATTTGGATCCCTAGAAAGCCAAAAAGGATATGCATTGGACAGTCCAATCCGTGAAGCTATCGCAGCAGCGTATTGGGCTACCCAACAAAAGATGGTTATCATGGGCATTTGTGTAACACCTTTGGCCCTCGGGTGTGTGTTCATGTGGGAAAACATCAATTTTAAGAGGCATAACGAGGACGAAACAGGGACGCCAAGGGGGGTAATTTGGTGAGTTACCAGGGAATCCTTTTAATTTTGCTTGCCTCGTAGCCCATTCCACTGATTCTCTCGGTGAGTAGGGTATCACCTTCGTGTAGCACGCCGACCATGATGGAACTGTTACGGCATTCGCGAAGAGTCTCTTCGACTTCACTCATACTAGCTTGTAGGCGTGCACGAATCTCGTGACGAAATCAGAATTCGTAGAAAGCAAAATGTAAGTGTAGCATGATTACCTCTGCTGTGGTCGCCATGACGTATTGGGGTAGCTTTTGTGGCTCTGCGGATCTCACGTCCTGCTCTGGAGCCAGTACTTTCGCAGGTGGAGGACTATCGGGGACCGTAGACCATGAGATCAGAGGGAGGGGGGAATACGAGGGAATTGCGATATCATTGGAATTCAATGATGAAGAGATTGCATTCCATGACAGGGTCAAGGACCCCCGTTCTCTCTACTTGGAACTTCTACATTAACATAAGCTTTTTCGTCTACTCCATGAAATCTTACGCAAGTCTTTCAAGTGTAAGTATGCCTCAGGTGTCATCAATCAATATCCAATCAGGTTAGATGACCACGCAGGCAAGTTCCAGAGAAGCATGATAGGCTGCCTCTCGCACTATACTTTGAGGTGAGATGTTCCGGTTTCCCTACTTCTGTGCACGTAGCAAACCAGTGTTGCCCTTTCGAGACGAAGCAAGCACATAATCTGTGACAGAGTGGGTCAGCTGCCAGTTTCGCCGTTTCGCCGTTTCGCGAGCTTGAATTTTAATCCGAAAACGGCAATTCTGGGGTGTGGCAGTCGGAATGGTAATTCGGGTGTAACACTGTGACAGATGACTTGCGGTAAGAGAATTAGAGATGTGCGGGTGAGACTGCGGGCAGTAGACCCGAGAAATCCGGACAGCTCGAACATACATCAGCCACCAAGAGAACCGACCACTCTCAGACGGCTGCTAGTTTTTGATCCGTCCTTCAACGAGACGGCCCGCTTGAAGATCTCCAAGAAGTCCTCGCTGATCCAATGACCCGTCTCGATTTCTCATGTGAGTCCTCGCCTCACATAACCGCGCAACCCGATTCAGGCTTGGACTTCGACCCAGAGAGATCCGTCGTGACGTCCCAGTACACATGGTTCATAAACCCAGCCCTAGGGTTCTGGAATTCCTTGGCCATCACCCGGAGGCACTCCTCGTCCTCTTCCAACATGGCCATGTAAACCAGGCCGACACGGGGCAGGCGCCGCCACGCCGGCTCCGTCTCGAACGCCTTCAGGTACACCGGGTTCCTCCGCTTCCTCAGCTCCTCCTCGATGTTGTCGAAGAGCATGATGAAGCGCACCGTCACCCACGCGTAGTTCAGGCTGGACACGGGGCTGTTCCCGGCAATGTCTGCGTGGATGTCCATCTTCATCACCTCGAGCAGGTCGGACCCCCGCACCTCGAGCGGCGCGCCCCCGCCCGTGACCTGGTTGCGGCCGCGCAGCTCGCTCGCGTTGGACATGCTGCCCGAGAACCTCTGGTAGAATTCATCGCCCATGCCCCTGGGGGGTCCCTGCCTTTCCCTGAGGCCCCTTGAGGCATTCTTCCAGCCGTCCACGAGTTCGAGCAGGCTTTCCTCGTCGTGAACTGGCTTTCCGTCTACCTTGGCGGCGAGGTGGCGGCGAACAAGCTCTGTGGGCTCAAAGCGGCGCTTGCCGGTCTCTGGGTCGACAAGCTGCTTGGTCTGGCTCAGCCGCATCATACCCAATATGGATCCTACCGTTATGTCACGCTCTGGCACGCGCTCTGTGTTCCAATCAGCTTCCCTGTATAGTATCAGGTTCGGCTTTAATGTGAAGAACGTGTTGTGACGGACATCCAGGATTGCGTGGATGTCAGCAGAGTGTGACCGAGCAATCTCTCGGCGCTGAGCCAACCTTCGGCGATTAGCAACGGGGTTGCTTCTCTCCTGGGTCTGAGCCATGAGCGTGGCCGCGAAGTTTGAGGTTGGCACGGCGCCTTGGCTGAAAAAGGCCTCCTGGAAGATATGTTGCAGACTTGTGTATAAGCCTACAGGCTCTGTGATGTAGCGCTTCTGAACTAGCATGTTGTGCAAATGAACAGCCAGGACAGGCTCGGGCATGTGGTCCCAAAGAGACATGCCTAAGCGATAGGCGATCTCGAGCCCCTCCATGAGACCGACACCGCACAAGAACGGGGAGTACTCCCACAATCCATTAGAATTGGTGTCTGAGAACCGGGACGGCGGGATGGTATTCAGACCAGACATGTACTTGGACTCGCCAAGCCAGTCTCGGAAATCCTCAAATTGTATTTCAAGCAATTCTGCGTGCGCCGCGTACCCGAACGGGTCATCCCTCTCCGTCTTCTTTTGGAGCACTTGCTTCAACACATCAGCAGCTTGAAGATACCCGGAGCCGAGTATCTTATTCTCGCGGTCCAGGAAACGATCCACGTCCCGTCGTGGCCGGAACTGCCGGGCAGGCTCGCGAACGACGTGGCCATCCAGCGCACTGACTGACCACCCCCGCGAAACGGTCAGCGAGTCAATGATGACCTGCAGCTGAAGCATGTGGTGCGGCATGACGCGTTTGCTGACATTTGTGCCTTGCTTCTGCCAGGCCATCGAGCAGACAAATCCGGCGAACTCGTTGAGGCCGAACAACCGCCGGTGATGATTCCAAGGACCCGTCACGCTCCAGTCGACTTTGCTGAGGTCCCAATTCTGCCCTTTTAAGGTGTTTCGTTGTACAACAATTGACGAGAAGAGGTTGACCAGATCGTAGAGCCAGTTGATGGTGTAGGTACGGCGCCATTTGATCCGCTCCTCCTTGGTGGCCTTTTGAAGGTCCAACTGCGGATCCCACCTACCAAGCTCTTTGGCCAGAGCTTTAGATGGCTTGCCATTGCTGTTTTTCTGAAAGTCGGTGATGAAGGCCATGAAGTCCTGGTAAGCATGGATAAGCAGGAGCTCCTTCATGTCGACGTCGACTTCGGCTATCTTGGTGTGACTGCCCCCCGACCCCAGCTGCCATTTCGCCACGGAGAATATAGAGTCTTTCCTCTCCGGATCCCCGCGCATGACAGTCCTCATAACAGTTTCGTATGAGTCGTGACCAGGGAAGTCAAGGAAGACAGCAAACTCCGAGCGCTCCAGCATGGCGACAGCCATCTTGGACACGACACCTGCCACCGCGCTGTTCAAGCCAGCATAGGCTACGTCGATCCAGAGGCCCGAAAGGTATTGGCGTAGATCGCACCATTCTTGAACAAGCGCGTACACAGCCATGAGATATTCCGTAACGGTTCCGCTCTCGTCCTCGATGATGCGGTAGCTTTCCAGTGGAACATCTTCCAAGTTAGGACCACTTGGTGCGGTTTCATGCTGCTTCTTGGCCTTCTTCTTTCCCTTGATCTTCTTGGCCTTTCCAGTTTTCCGGCGTTGCTGAGTGGAAGTGGGCTGTTTTGAGGGTGGGGGATCTTCGCCCTCGGTATCATCCTGCTCTCCGTTGACGTCAAGTTTGGAGAACTTGTTCGAAAGCAATGCCTCTCTGATCTCGTTCTCAGCGTCGTCCCCGGTCCCCGGTGGTTGGGCGTCCTGGCTTAACTCCCATTGATTGCCGCCTAGCACTTCAAAGGCCTGTTGGAGAGCGTCTATGAAGAACTTGTGGGTCACGTTGCTCTTTTCGATATCTGGATCTGGTCTCTTCGACTCAAATCGCTGGAAGGCCTGCCACGTCGTGGTGCGGGCTTTGATCACGGACTGGAAGAGGCGATACACAGCGGCGGGGACCAAGGAGCCGTTGATACTTCCGGCGATAAGCTGGGCCATGGACAACAGACCAGATACTGTCGTCTGGCCCGATGTATTCATCTTGTGTGACGGATCATGCTCATGAGTCTTCGAGATGACATGATTGGAAGTTCGTATCACCCAATACAGGAGCAGGTTGGTGTCGCGCTTGTACGCGAGGTATGAGTTGTGGGATCGAGCCATTCTGGATCCGAGACCAATTGTACGTTGGCAGGGGCTCAGCGTTGGGGGCTGCCTCCCAAGGTCTGTTGCTGTGGGGAGCTGGACAATCAAGAGGGAAGGGAAATGCCAAAACAGCTGCTGTCTAGGCTGGAAATACTCTGTAGAGTGCGCAGTGACTGACGGGCCGGTGAATGCCACTATTTACCCTCCCACGGTTGCTCCTGCTGGCGTTTGAGTTTGTTGGGCGTGCACGTGTTAGAGTGGGGGTTGCTGCTGTGTTCCTTGCCGCCGCCCGCCCCTGGTCCGTTTGCCGATGTTACGTTCAAGATACGTGGGCAAGTAATCCGTAAGGGTGGCATGCCGAGCTTGCCTGCGAAGCCATTCGAGCAATCGTGTAGATTAAACATTGAATGACTTGCCTTCCCTTGCTTTCAGGAAAGATATGGGTAGGCAAGTTGGTATGTATACATGATTCCTTGCCGAGGTTGCTGGCAAGCTGGTCTTGCTAGCAAGCAGAGCTTTCAAATGTTGCCAGTGAGGTAACCTTGCCGGCATGCCACTTGCAACAGCAGGCCACCTGCACGCGTTCCGAAAATTTCAGAAATTCAAGTTAGTTAACTTGACAGTGTATAAACACCTAGCAGACCCTGTGTAAGTAGAGTGCTTTTTACTAAAGCACTGAAAACACTACTCCTTAAAATAGCTACCTAGAATTCAATACAGATTTCTCAACATGCAGACCTCGAAAATAAATGTCAGAGGTAAGAATTAAATAGCTAAGAGCCTCTATGCTCATTCTATACAGGGTTTAAACAGATGAGTCTTGTCTTCAGTGTGGAGTATGCTAAATACTTGCTAAAAGGCTATTTTGAAGCAAAACTTTGTAAGTGTGTGCAGGTGACGGCCACTTTAGAACAGGGGGGCGGCAGTGCGTATGCAAGGGACAGTGGGGTTATCGGGCATGCCATTCGCTATGCAGTCCTTCTCAACAACACGCCAGCTGCGCAGAGGCAGAAGATCCTTGTCGATTCAATGTCACAACCAGGTCAAGCTTTCATCTAGTCTGTAAGGAGTTAGGCTCAACCAAAAATTGCCTCCCTCATGTTTCACTAAGTCGGAAATGTTGATTGCTTTCGACTTGAGGCTTCCAGTTGATCCGGTGACTCCCACCACGAAATTCAGGGCCATCTCTCGTAGCTTTTACGTGCCCAGCATCATGTCCCTTGCACCGCGAACCAGCCATAGACGCTTTCAAGTTCCATCGAGGTCCACTCGAGAAGCACGATTTGTTGTATCACATTAAATGCATTCTCCCTAAATCAAGATCAAATCGTCAAATGAGTTCTCGGTTCTTCCGCAAAGTGAAAATGCTTCTCCGTCCATTATTCCATGAACATAAGCATCCCCGATGACCTCGAATGCGCTTCCGCTCGCCCCATCAAGATCCAAAAGTCCCCTAGGCCTTTGAGATGGTTGTGCCGGACGAAGTATGACTGGCACTGCGCTTCCACCGAGAATAGCAACAACATCACCGGGCAAGCAAACATCGGGAGCCAGCCCGATAAATCCTTTCGTTGTAGTGATGAAGCTCCTATTCGTGGTGGCAACTCTGACAGCCAACTCCACCTTTTTTGCGTCGGGAGACCGGGTAACTGGCATATCCTGGGAGGGACGGAAGATTTCCTCCCACCATTGACCCAACAGCTTCTCGACGTCGGCTCCTGGCGCATGCTTCGTTCTGACTCCTGGCACATGCTTGGTTCCATTAAGCTCTTCTTCAATGACAAGCATGTCCCCACATAGATTATGCAGAAACGCGTCGTGTACGCTGTCATACGCCATGCCATATTCTAGAGCAACGCTGAGACAGCTTCGCAGCCATTCGTATTGCTCCATCCAGCTAACTTGAGGCGTAAACATTCTATCTGGCAAGGCTGGACCTGGAACGACCACGTCAAAAAGAAAACCATTGGCGATGACACGGCCTGGGGATAGAGGTACCCAGTTCGGAACTGTCCCTAAGTGAGTGTTGTACAAGCAGTTGAAGAAGGCCCGATGTCTTTGCATCCATGAATGCTTGCTGGATGAAGATCGACTCCGCCGTGTCCAGTCTATTGCCCATGTTGGTACATCGAGGTGCTTCGGAGACGAGCTGTGGACGAAGCCTAGGAAACTGAGATTGCGTTCTTTGTCAGCCCATGCGAGTGAGAAATCCTGGAATAGTTGCTCCGGAGTAATTTCATAGTCTGGCTTGATAGCAATATTTGAGTTAGGGAACACGTCCAATAACGCGTAGATTTTATCGCGCGGGTCGATGCATTCCAGGTCATAAAAGATGGCGAGGCCATGTGTCAAAGACCAATTTCGGGTTTGAGCGTATTGCTGCCATTGGGGTCTCTGAAGGCTTTCCACAATGTCTCCTTTTCCTCCACCCTCTCCATCCTCTACAACCAGGATGACCTCGGAGATTTTTGCATCACAGCATCCTTGCGATTTGTGTTGAATGAGACTCAGAACGCCACGAGTGACCACGTCGGCAGAGAAGCGCAGCTTCCCGAACTGAAATTTTACCTCATGAGCAAGAATGTACTCCTGAAGAGTCCACATCCGACGCCACCATCGCCGATTGAAGATTGTCATCACAGACTTGGCAAGCTCGAGATGTGTGCTGTCTGCGTCTGTGTCCGAGACAGAGAGATGATTATCATGAGACGGATCAAGATGCCTGTCTGGCTCATCGGCAGCCAAGGCCAGATACTGCATCGCAAGCTCGAGTCCGGGGAACGGGTCACCAAGGAACGCCGTGACTGATACGGCGCTGGCGAAAATGCGACCCATAAGACTGACTTGCTGGCTTCGTTCTTCCAGGTCACTCTGCCTGTTGCCTTGATTTATGCAAACGGCATCAACCCAAAGGGCTCGCGGGGAACAGTCCGTTGGAATCAGGTTACACAATGCCTTATAGAGATTCTTAGTAACTTTGAAGGCGGAGTTGTTAAGAGTGATAGTTGCTGAGCTGTCTTTGTCACCCCAAACATACGAGAGAGCCTCGTAATCCGGGCAGCAATTGAGGGAGACCACGGAAAGCTCGCATAGGATATTCTCATCTGTGGAAGACGGCAACAGGTGAAGGAGGCGGATCTCGCAGAACGCACGGTCGATTGGCGGGAAGAGAACCGATGTGTCGACGAACTGCAGTCTTGAATCTGGATCTTCCATGGTGGAGAAGGAAAAATTTAAGGCTTCTCAAGAAGACCGCTGTTGCAAAGGACGTGTGGCGAATTCCGGAGATCCAGGACAGGACAAGAGCGGCCAAGTTATGGTGCCTTTGAAAGACATACTAGATTGAGTGCAAAAGTAAATAGATACCACGGCCAATGTAACCTTAAGATGGAAACTAGTCATGTGACTTCTCGGCAGTTCGCGGGCGCGCCCCCTTCAGCTCACCCATCCCTCCCGCCTTTCCGTGGTATCCTAGGTACCCTAGGGTACGGAGGCAGAGCAGAGAACAACAGGTGTCGGGCAGCTGGGTAACCGGTAGTTCAAAAGAGCTTGAAATTTTCAATGCGTATCAACTGCCGGTCTCCATTCACACTGCTGAGACTAAGTGGCCAATCAGAACTTATCCACTGAGAAAGAATTGCATGCTCATGTCCTGTGTTATCACCGATTCAGACCTAGGTACGTAGAAAAGAGGCAGGTTTCGACAACTATAAGCGGTCCCACCGTGTGTTGCCAAATTCGAATCGAGATTGTGTTGCGAGCAATGAAATTGTTGATGAAAACTCGCAAAAAATTGTCTGTGAAGACTCGGATTCGTAAATTGGTAGCCAATGTCTAAATTGTCATTTGTGTTGGCACTCATGGAACCTAGGGACTCCTCACCAACGGACCAGAGGCCATATTAACCACAATTTGACTAGGTCGGTGTACTTGTAAATGTATGCATCTTTCAACTTCATTAGACGTCGGTCCAGCGTATTTGCATCGTAAGAGTTTCGGGCCGAGGGCCTCGCTACCATCACTGCAGGGTAGGCCACAATCATTATCGGCGAGACGATTCACGATCGATGGGGAGAGTGAAATGGCGAGCGTTTGATGCTAGGCACAATTCACGGCTCGTAGTTCCATAAAAGAAAAGTAGAGAATCTTTTCGCGGACGAGACAATTGCTGTTATACCAATTCTGATCGTACTGAAACGCCGGCTGCTACTGACTTCCCTAATTGTTTCCTTTGTAGCATCAACCCAAGCTAGATGTGCAAAGCTTGCTCAAACCATTGCCTCAACTGCAACTATGGTTTTAGATTAAGAAGCAGAAGGTCAGGTAATGCCCACGTCTCGCAGGACATCACAGGCAAGTCAGGCTTCACACCACCTCGCGTTGAGTTTCCACGTGCTCAACGTCCACCGGCTTCTCGTTATTGTAATCATCCCCGCGAGATGTACTCTTCTCCAACATGGCAGCCTTGGCCCTCTCGGCGCCAATATCAGCCAGGCTAACACCCGACTTCCTAAGCCTCTCAAACTCGTCCGCAGAGGCAGCAAACTCCGCCCTCTCCTCCTCGCTCATCTCGGGCCCAAGGAACAGAAACACCAGATCATACACCCACACAGCCCCCATGAAGATACCAATGACCTTCCCATAGTCGAACCTCTCGACCCCATTCTTTGGCTCTAGAGGGAACCGCTCACCGATGATAGCCTGGATCGTGGCCGCTGCCGACGAGGCCAGGTTCCCCAGCTGGTACGTGAGGCCGACGACGGTGGCGCGGAGGGCATCGGGCGACAGCTCGCTGAGGTGGATCGGGATTGGACCCCAAACGCCGCCGACGAAGAATTGCAGGAAGAAAGCGCTTGCTACTAGCTTCATTGAGTGTGGGAGGACGTATGCGGGGAGGATGGCGCCGCCGAAGACGCATGCCGTGCACATTGTCAGCCGGCGGCCGAAGAAGGTGCTGATGTAGCCCAGGGTTGCGCCGCCGATGAGGGCGCCTATCTGGCCGACAACGCTGATTACTGTCACGTCTGTTGCGTCAAGCTCCACCTCTGCAAACTGTTAGCTTCGGGCCATTGATTCATGTCGATGAAGATTGTTGGCAAGGGAAAACGAGTGATGACTTGCGGTTCTTCAGGAATGTGGGATAGAAATCCTGGGAGCCGTGGCTGGTCGAGTTGAAGCCGGTCATGAGCACCACCATGTAAACGAAGAGAAACCAATTGGCCTTGATGGCGTCGCGGGCATCCTTGGCCCAAGCCTTCAGGCCTTGTGCCGCTGTGCGGTGTTGCTCCTCTCCGGCAGCAATGGCAGCTTCCCTCTCAGCCTTCATGATGAGAAAGGCATTTGTTTCGGGGAGAGATAATCGAAAGGCGATGATTAGAACTGGGGGAACAGCTCCGAAATAGAAGAGCGACCTCCAGCCGGGGTTTGTCGTAGGGACGACCTATTTGGTGATGGAATTGTCAGCAGGTACATCCGTTGTTAAAGTACAGGACTGCGCGGATTAGTTCACTCACAGCACGGTAAAAGATCGCCGCTAGCAGGTAACCCATTGCGTATCCTTGCTCGAATAGCCCAGACAACAGTCCGCGGGCATCGTACGGAAGATCCTCCAAGGCGGTCGCAGCAGCAGGACCGAATAGGCCGCCCATGGCTATGCCATAGAGGGACCTTACGGCGAGGAACTGCGTGAGATTCTGGGTGAAACCGGAGGCAAGCTCCAGGATGATGAACAGAGTCAGGCAGATGACCATGGGCCACTTGCGACCATATCGATCAGACACAATTCCGAAGATCAAAGCGCCAACGGAGCGGAGCATGAGGGTGACCGTGATCCCCCACGACACATCGGCGTTGGAGACGCCAAACTCTGTCGCGATCTCGGTGATGGTGAGGGACACGGTGAAGAAGTCGAAGGCATCCCAGCACCAGCCTAGGAAGCCGGCGGTGAACATCAGCCATTGGTGCTTGTCGAGCTCGGAGAGGATGTGGATTGGGTTGCGGAGTTTGGCACGGGGAGGCTTGAGGCTCGTTGGCCGAGTAAGGAGATAGCGTCCAATCTGTTTGGGCGAGTAGAACCACCCCGCTGCCATATGATTCCTCATCTTGGGCTGTTTTTCACCTGTTCACTTTGTCTAAACGTCTTTGCGCGATTGAACGGAAGACGAGAAGTTTTGACAGCTCTTGGCTGAGGTGAGACGGCACGGAGGTCCCCAAAGAAATGTATGTCAGATCTGAGTTGAGGACCTTGCAGAGAGCAGAGAGATTGTCTGAGACATGGTGCATATCACCCTACTATACCCTGTCAGATCTATAGCCGTAAGACGATCCATCCCAACATGTCTCGCGAATCGTACAGTCCAGTCAAGGCGGGGAACCCAGCAACACGGTTTCCGTCCCAGCTGGGTGGTCTCGAACTCTGATTCGGGGAGATCTCCAAATGGCTCTGATGGTTGCAACATCCTCCTCATTTGCCATGCCGTCATCCATCTAAAAGGCTCACCAAATTTCGGTGTCGAGAGGAAGTATATCATTCGCTCCGAGGCAGAGTAACTAGAAACCGTATCCAATCGCATTGCCGAGACGTCGTCAGCAACACTCGGTAATCCTTCGTGAAATATTGGACATGTTTTCGAACATGGACCAACAAGTCCATACATTTAGTCTTGCCTATGCAGGATATCTCAAAGTTCTTCTTGTGAGTGGAAACGTGCTGAAGGAGGCGGGTTCGCGCAGATGTAGATGCTCCACTCGGCATGTTTGCTCTTACCCACTGCCTGATTTCTCAGCAGGCCGACGAAACGGCCCTCACGTGGATAAATCGGACATAGACAAATGATGTACTGCGCAGCGATCGTGTTGTGCCCTACAGCTGTCATTCATCCAACGTCGACGCCGCTGACTAGAAGGTGAGACCGGACAGGCTGTGGCCCGCGCAGGCTTGGTCCCATGGTCAAGGTTTGCTTCAGTTCGTTCCAGCCGCGAGCAAAGGGGTAAAAAGTTTTACGCAAGAGTAGTTGCTTATTTATAATTAACACTCGGTCTGGATTGCGCCTCCGCGTTGCTCAGCTGACCTCGAAGCGGCGGGAGTTAAGCGGCGCGCAACCGCCGCTTACGGCATTTTCTGTTTACGGTCTTGGGCTGTGGCTTGTCAGTGGCTGCGCCGTAGCTTACTGTAGGGAAGCTATCACAAGGCCACTATACTCAGAAGGATGCTGTCACTGAACCCCCCTACGCCTTGACACTTCCTTACATGTGCGACATGGCCAATCCTACCCGGGTTGCCTCGGGCCTTGAACTAACCTCTGCCTGGCGTCTAGTCTCACGAGGCCCTCGCATGGTGAATCATGTTTTGCCTCACTTGGGAAGTTGCACCGTCTATAGCTGAAGAAAGGAGTATCTGATGTAAGCAAAAAAGAGACAGAAGTGTTCACGAGGCTATCGCGAGCGTAAAGGCGCTTAATTTAGCCCCCATTTCTATAGAACCACAGGTTGTATAAAAGGGTGCTGTTGCCGTCCATCAGTGCAGAATAATTCCGTAGAAGCCATCAGAGCATTCAATATTCCAATCATAATACTATTACCTTAATAGCTTTGCACTCGCATCAAGACCTATTTTCAACCACCAATCCGTCAAAATGAGCTACACAGTCAAGGCAGGCGACACCCTCTTCTCCATTGCACAGAGCCATGGCATCACCCTCGAGAAGCTCGAGGCCGCCAACCCGGGCGTGGACCCGAAGAAGCTCCAGGTCGGCCAGGTCCTCAAGCTCCCGAGCTCCGGCACGCCGAGCAATGGCAACGGCTACGTCCAGTACGGCGGGCCCGCGTCCAACTTCCCGAACCCGTCCGAGTGGGCCAGCTGGGACGAGCTCTGGAAGCAGAACGAGCGCCTGATGAAGCTGCACGACTCGGACTCCGAGGTCGCGCTCATCAAGAAGTCGATCGAGACCGTCGCCAAGGAGTCTGGCGTCGACCGTCGCGTGATCCTCTGCATCATCGTGCAAGAGTCGGGTGGTAACGTGCGCGTCAAGACGGTAAGTAAACCCACGTTGAGGTCGCCTGCTCGGTATTTCGAATGAACCCAGAGAGCTCAAGCGCTGACGTTCCTGACCACATCAGACCAACAATGGAGTCCGCAACCCTGGCCTCATGCAGTCGCACAACGGCGCCGAGTTCAACCCCAAGGACCCCGCCGGCAGCATCCTCCAGATGGTTCGCGACGGCACCGAGGGCACCAAGGATGGTGACGGCCTGAAGCAGCTCAAGCAGAAGTATGGCAACTACTACGAGGCGTTCCGTGCGTACAACTCTGGGTCGGTCAACAAGCGGGACCTCAACGACCCCGTCGGCGCCACGGGCTCGTATGTCCGGGATGCGGCCAACCGCCTGATGGGCCATGTTTGGAACGGGATGTAAGCAGTTCTGCTGCCGCACGTCAACATGTTGACATACGGAGCTGTGGGAAGACGAAGTGAGGTACTGGTGATGTGGACACAAAGGTTTTTCAGCAATTAGAATTACTAAATTGTATGATAGTATCGTCTGACTTGTCTAGTTGGGGACGTCTTTCCGCCTTAATGTCATGTCTGTTCTTCTGTTGCATGCTCACATCATATCTGGAAGGTCTATGCGGATGTTGTGCAGTCTGGGCAGAGCACTTTTCGGGCTTGCAGTAGAAAGAAGTCGGTGTGTCTCGTGATGCAATAAAAAAATCTTTAGTTAACTCTTTTGGTATTAACTTTTTTAGTAGCGATGGCGTAGCTTCTGTGGCTTAGCAGATCACTAATATACAGGACCTAACAGAGCTCGAACTGCGTATAACCAACTTACCCTTATCTACGAGACATGAGAACAGATACCTCAGGTTACAAAATTTCTGTTTCCAGAATCTTGCACTCCCTGCTGTATAGAGGTTGATCCACATGCACCGTGGTCTTTTTTGGATCCTCGCACGCCGAGCCACAGCCTGCAGCAAGCTGGTCACAGCGGGGGAACCCACAAATACTGATACGACGGCCGATGATCGTCTCGTAAGCAAGGTATAAATGGCGTCAGTGTTTCCCCCATTAACACAGAAACGATACTGACTTGATCCGCGTCCACCGCCATTTGTCTCCGTCGTCTCGAGGAAACCTTTGATAATTAAACACCACAATCAAATAAGTTCACGACCTTTTTTTCTTCTAACACAGCTCCCTATCCACCCACTTCCCAGCTGCCAGCGGCTGAATAATAGCTGGCCCTTTAAAATTCCAACTCATACTCGAAAACGAGGCCGTCGTGGCCCCCAACATCCTCAACCGCCCGTCGCCCTCACCCGCCCGAAAGACCAACACATCATCCGCCACCACGCTACGCCCCTGCGCGGGCTTCACAGCGAACAGATGCCCCTTCGATGGCAGCTTCCCATCTAGAACGACCTCAGCCGTAACGATGGGAAACTTGGAGGTATCGTCCGTGCCGAACACGCAGGGCAATTTCTGGCCGGGCTCCGGGTCGAAGAATGTTTTGCTAGTGTCTTTGGTCCAAAAAAGCGCAACAGAGAGGACGAGATGACCATCGCCGAGAGTGGTCTGTGCGCTATTGAGGCCGCGGGCGAAGTGGGATGATTGACGCTGTGAGAAGGGCTTGGGGAGCCAGGAGGGGGGACCGGTCGAGGTGAGCAGGATGTTTGCCGAGAAAATACCCGTTTCGATGAGGGTCCCAACCAAGTCCTGGACGGATTGGGTGTAGGACACGGGTGGAAGATTTTCCTCTGTCGCAATGGAGAAGACGCTGTAGTACTCATCGTGCTCCACTGTTGGTCGTTGTACGAGGCCCAGGGATAGGAAACACAGCAGTACTTGTCGTCACTCCGATCTCGAGATCCGGACATAGCTTTGGTTCTAGCTAGAGCATCATAGAAGCGGATCGGGACTTTTCGCTCGACAGGAAGGCTGACCGCGTCGAGGTTGACGTGGCCGGGGAACATGCAGCTAGAAGCAGCTCTGTGGACAAGCCTGTGATCCGCAACGATGGCATGTTTTGCTGTCCTGATTCCCAAATCAGTTCCATCTCGGGGGGGCATCTGCACTTACCCAGTTTTGCAGTAAAGTCCGGATATGTGGTTCTAGATGGGCGAGTCCACCCACACATGGCATGAGGAGCCTCATCTTGCTTTCTCCGAACACCGTTCCCTTATCAGCCTCGATTATGCAGATATCTTCCAGTAATCCGGACAAAATGTTGTGACGCTTATTGACGCGTTGATACAAAGCCGTAGACTGGCCCAGGCGCAACTTGAATGTGTGTTGCTGGTAAATATCAACAATCGAAAGGGCAAGCCCGAACTCATCCACCGACAACTGCTCCCATACACCTCGCCCACTCAAACTCGATCCTTGTCTTCTCATCCATCTCGATTCTTGCCGTCAACTGCTCCTCCTTCTCTTCTGGCTGGATATGCAGACAGATAAGCCACAGCCACTCGACCCCGAGGCCTCCGATATCAGTCAGGAAGCAGCAATCAAAGGACGTGTACTTGACCATCTGACGAGCTAGATCCGACAAGTTCAGCTTGAATCGTGCGGGCCATATACCGCCGTCCACGTTGGCTTCCTCCACGGTGGGGCTAACGAACATCGGGGGCATTGAGTTTCTTGATTCGTCTCCCGCGAGACCGAGACCGCACAATTTGTTTGTGCTAGCCAATCCATATGTTTGACAATGTGGCTTGGGTTTATTATTGAAAAGATAGCCGCATTGCTTGCATTTTGATTCGGTCATTGTGAATGTGAAAGAAACAAGAAGTTTAATTAAATACACTCCAGTACCGCCACAACATAGGGTCTGTAAGCCGTTTAAATCAGCAAGCAGAATATTTACTACTTATTCTAATAAGCCACTCAATAAGAATAAGCAGCTCTTTCCTTAAAAGAAACTAATATAGTAAGGTATAAATTCGACCTAAGAAGAAAATAGATTAAGGTTAGAAACTAAGACTTACTTTCTTATTTCTATAGTTTAAAAGCTAAGAGAGAGCCTTAGATTACTATAATCAAGAAGTCTATTAGTCTTCTTCCCAGTATTCCCATCTTCTCTCACTCCTTTTTTTCTCCTCCTCCTTCTAGATATAAAGTAAATAAGCTACTTAGTCTTGATAAGCTGCTTATTCTAAAAAGCTGCTTGATAAGAATAAGCTGCTTAAGCAAATAAGTAGTAAATGTTCTGCTTATTATTTAAGCAGCTTAGAGGCTAGTAAGCCGTCTATATACAGCTTGTAGACCCTACGTTACGGCGGTACTGTCCTGTGCGGGAAGTCATTTTAATTAAGGGGACAACATATTATCACGGGAGGGATATAAGAGAGGAGAAGCTCTCAAGTCTTTCTTGGAAATGCAGAGTTTTGACTAAAAGCGTTTGTAGCTAAGAAAGAAAGGAAGAAAGGAAGGAAGCTTCCAACTATCTGAAGGGTCAAGTACCCAGGTAGCCAAGAGTGCTGCAGGTGCGATGTGCGCAGCCCAGTACCCACCTGCCAGTCACGCACAGCCCGTTGCGCCCATAACACAAATATGGGGGAAGTGAGTGAGCGGGGCAGCCCTTAGATCAGGCATTAGGATGCTTTTAAAAGATGTAATAGCTAGTATAACGTGGTATAATGAGTACTAGTAGTGTTTTATCTTTAAAAGTTAATTGGAAATTAATGTAAAATTCTAAAAAATATAAATAATAGAAGTTATATAAGTCTCTAGTCTTTTAAATGACTAAACATTAGTGTTTAAGTAGAATTAAAAACAGTTAAGAATAAAAAAACTATAAGCAGCTAATTACCTAGGGGGTGTGATGTCTCTACCACTTCACTTGTATGGCTCGTGCATACAGGAGCGAGCCTCAGAGTACCTCGCTACTTCCCAGCCACAGCTGTAGGTGGGTTACGTAATCATGATGGCCAACTCACCCCAACACGTTTCAGGCAGCTCCACCTTACGATGGGGCGCCTACTGCGTTCATCCCGCCAGGTCAACAACCTCCCGGCCTACACTCTCTTCTCTCTCATCACAACACCCTGGGCATCTCGGATTTATATCAAGATGTCGACCAACAACAATGCTCATGAGAGCACGCCTCTTTTACGAGGCCACGACGGTGCGGGCGAGAGCGGGGACGCCCACACTCCTTCGACTTGGCAGCGCGTTAAGAGCTGGATCTCTTCCCACACCGTCAACCTTGTCCTGACCGCGCTACTTGCTGTATTCGTCATCTTGTTCCTTGTGACAGCTTTCATTCAGATATCAGGCGGCAGCGGCGGCGGCGGCGATGAAGACGAGCCACCTTCTGAACCGACGCCAGGCGAGGGTGCTGAGATATGCACCTCGGCTGGCTGCGTCCTGGCCGCCTCGACACTTCTCCGCAGTATCTCGTCGAGGTGGGCACGTCCCCAACGAAACCTTGTTCCCATCCTACATGAGCTAACACAGAGACCAGATACAAGGAACTTGACCCTTGTGATGACTTCCGCACGTATGTCTGCGAGGGTTTTGATGCTGTCCACGAGATCCGGGAAGACCAGACCGGCGTCGGCAGCCTGCAGATCATGAGCGAGGAAGGCCAGCTCCTTCTCAAGCGTATTCTGGAGTCCCCTGAACCTGCGCAAACATCCTTGTTCTGGACAGCATCTTCCCCGGACAAGGAGATCTATCGGAAGTTGCACGATGGATATAACGCCTGCTTGAACGAGACTCAGCTGAAGTCGATCGGTTCCAAGCCCCTACTCGACCTCCTCACCGGACTCGGAGACTTGTATCCTGTGAAGAGGCCGAAGGGAAGGAGGGACCATTCACTCACTGATGCCGTGGAGTATTTGATGGCAAATGGAATCAGAGGTCCCATCTCAATCGGTGTTGGTGCTGACGACAAGGACCCCGACTCCAACGTCATCGCCCTCAGTCCCCCCTGGTCCTTTGGCCTACCCTCGAAGCAGTATTACAACCGGACTGAAATTTCCACCGCCTACAAGGAGACGATCGGTACAGTCCTGGAGGCTTTGCGCAAGCAAGCTTCACCTCAGCACAACGTGCTCTCGACGTTCGACAGCCCGGACACCCCCGCAACGTTGAACAAGAAGCTAGTGGACAGTTTGGTCGATTTCGAATACAGTCTGGCTGCAGCATCGCCCGATCCCGAGGATCTCTCTGATATCACCAAGGTTTACAACCCTCGAACCTTGGACGAAGCTGAAGCCTACAACCCTGAGATCTCGGTCAAGGACATTGTTCGTTTGTTCACTGTTAACTACAAGCCATCCAAGATCATTGTGGCCTCTCCGGATTATTTGAAGTCCCTGGCAAAAATCCTCGAGTCGGAGAGTCGTGAAGTCATCCAAGCCTATCTTGCCTGGAAAGTGGTGCAGACTTGGGGCGGGTCTGTCGAGGATGACAGCGTTGAGCCCCTCCGCAGGTTCAACAACAAGCTTCAGGGCAAGGACCCAGATGTCAAGCCCGAAAGGTGGAGGACGTGTATTAGTGTCGTCGACAGTGATCTCCGTGAGTAATTCGTCCCATCTACGATGTGTCTCCAAAAGCTGACCGTCTGTCACTCCCTAGCCTGGATCCTGAGCCGCTTCTTCATCGAGCGGGCTTTCTCCAAGGAAGCGAAGGACCTTGGTGACCAAATCATCCACGACATCAAGGACTCTTTCATCGTCAAGCTCAAGCACTCTGAATGGATGACCAAGAAAGTGCGCGAGTTCGCTATCGACAAGGTGAATCTGATCCGACAGAAGATTGGATATCCCACAGAGAGCCCGGATGTGACCAACGCCAAGGAGCTTCAGAAGTATTACAGCAGCGTCAACATATCCGCTGATGCTTTCTTTGCCAACCGGCTCTCATCCACCAGACACGAGGTGCAGCGCGAGTGGGCCCAGGCCGGCAAGCCTGTGGACAAGGCCGAGTGGGGCATGTCTGCGCCGACGGTGAATGCGTACTACAACCCGCCGGGTAACGAGATCGTATTCCCTGCTGGTATCATGCAGGCTCCCGTCTTCTACGACCCATCACTACCGAAATATTTGTCTTATGGAGCCTTCGGCGCAGTGGCAGGCCATGAGCTATCTCACGCTTTCGATTCGTCCGGCAGGAATTATGACCAGAATGGCAATTACAGTGATTGGTGGGATGAGTCCACCATCGAGGCCTTCAAGCACAAGACGGACTGCTTCGTGGAGCAGTATCACAACTATACCATCCCGACAAAGGATGGTGATCTGCCCATCAACGGAAAGCTCACCCTGGGCGAGAACATCGCCGATGCTGGTGGCCTCACCGCTGCGTTCCAATCTTGGCGCCGTCGCGACGATGAGAAGGCCGATTTGATCCTTCCTGGCCTGGATTACTTCTCGAAAGAGCAGATCTTCTTCCTCGCTTATGGACTCACCTGGTGTGGAAAGACCAGGGAGGAGGAGGCCATCCGGAGGATCTACACTGACCCTCACAGCCCCGCCTCATACAGAATCCAGGTAAGTAAACCATCCTCTTTGCCCACGCATGACTCATGTTCGTTAACACTGCTTTAGGGTACAACAGCCAACTCTCGGGAATTCCGAGAGGCGTTCAAGTGTCCCGTCAAGGAGCCAACTTGTGAACTGTGGTAAATTGTCGATCAACCGAAAAGCTTTGTCTTTCTTACGTGGGCTGGGCAAGGATACTCGGGCGCACAAAATCGAACTGCGGCACTCAAAATTGCATCGGGAGAAGGTTTGGGGTCATGTAGTCAATTACTGTACAAGCTATCTTCCTCAGAACACAAAACCAGCTCAAACGGGATGTCCTCGTAGTGGACCGCAAGGCCCGACCTGAGGCTGAAGTCTGACGGGCGCCGTCCCCTCCCACCCTGGATCTTGCGCCCGTAGGAATACCTCCGGTCCACCACCGACGGCCGCCTCTGCCCCTGCGTCGCCGTGCTGTCGTCCCACCCCTGGCGGCCCGACGAGTCCTGCTCGAAGTCCTTGGTCAGCACCCACCGCACGTGGATCGCCCACTGTGGTGCGGTGCGCTTTAGCTCGCTGCGCCCGTGGATGTCGCGGTCTGTCGGGCGCGGCCAGGGGATGTCGCCGTCGCCGCCGCTACCATCGGTGCTCGAATCTGTTTCAGGCGTGGTGTCGGTGGTGGTGGAGTCGGCGTTGGAGCTGCGTCGGCTCGTTGGCATGAGGAATTCCAGGCAGCTATAGTCGATTTGGGTAAACCATTCCAAGTCGGCGTCAAAGTCAAAGTCGACGTCTTCGTCGCGGATGGGACTTGTGTTTCCCTCGACTGCGGTGATGTCTGGTAAGCAATCAGTGTCAGCATTGATGCCATCTTCTGTGGCCTTCGGACACGGGGTACTTGGGGCTCTGATTATTACTTGTTTGGATTTTTGGGAGGTCCATGCCTCTCTGGCGGAACGCGCCACGGCGGGTCAGCATCGACATCGTTGGCTGTTGCTTCGGATCTCCACTTGTGCATGTGCGTGTGTGTGTGTGTGTGGATTTGTGCCCTGGTTCGACCCACGTTGCTAGGTTAGCTCTCGCGCTCGCCTAGTCGGTTGTCCCTCTAGAACATTGTTCTTCTTCTTCTTCCTGGAACTAGTTTCGCGAGAGAGAGGACATTGAAAATCGACCAGCCCGGGTGCACTTATCCAAGAGGACTCAGGGGCAATTTTTTTCTTTTTCTTTGGTTGCCTCGCGATGTCCGCCCGGTCAAATAGGCGCGTATTTGGGCGGTGGTGCATAGCGGAGCCGGAATGAAGATCTCAATGGAGGGGGGCCACGATGCACCCACTGAGCCCCTCGGCAAGCCGTGCGGTTTCTTCAAAATGTCTTCTTTATCTCGTGTGCTCCGGGACACCCATTTGCAGCTGGCGCTCGCCCTGCACCGGGGTTGATAAAGGACCCGGGCGGGCCGAGGGGGCCAAGCTGGAAAGGAGGCGGGACGATCCTCGGGATGGGCTATAAAGTCGGTCGGCTCGTCCCGTGGCATTGGGGTGCCTGGCCGGTTTGGTGTACATTACGTTGCATGGGGTGTGCGATCTGGATCTGCCAGACTGTCATAAGTACTAGTATTGTCGTCCATACTGCTAATATGTACAAGCGATAGACAAGAACAAAGAGATCTATCTGATGCGTAGGTCATAGCTTCGATAGCAGTTCTTGGCTGCATGGCTTGCCAATCATGAGTATTGACCATTCACTTTGCCGGTGGATCGGCATGGGTAGTACGACAGAGATTCCGGGGGAGTTTGACCAATTTACGTCGTTTATGACTTCTGTGTTTGATGTGGCAACTCTGGAAGAAATACGCTGCCGTGGACATCTGGATTATTAGCGTTGCTGCTTGAGTCGTCAAAGAAATTCCCGCTCAGAAAGTCAAAGGCTATGTGGAAGTAAACCGGCACTAAGAGAAGCTACGTGCTTATGTTCATTCATGTAATCAATAGTTGTGGTGTTTTGCGAAGATGAAGTTGTGTACTCGACACGTTGTCTACAGTGCAAGTGTTCACATGTGCACTTCCAAGGTTCGCCACTGTTCTAGGCACGCAACATGTATTGACGAGTCTTGCTTCTACTCTTCTCCGGCTTTGAGTCGGTAATATAGAACACTGTTGCTTCCAGTTGTCTCGCGCGTATTGATCTGGTTCTCAGTGTGTGTAGGTTCAGACTTCAACAGCAGCAACATTACGTTCTTTTACAAATAGGCAGCTGGGTTCTTAATCCGCCTACATGGTAGCCATCAATGTTGATTCTATGTGATTACGTATTTGATTCATAATATTTGTGCGTTGTCCCCCTCCCCCCCTCTTCTTCGCCCTCAACTTGTGGCTCGGCAACTCACATTGAAATTCCTTTCAGAATCGCTTTTGCTCATCGTGGCAGTGTAATTAACACCGCTTGGTCACTTGCAAAAGGCTCATTATCCTCGCAACTTGCCGTGAAGAAGCAATTTGCTTTGACTCTGCATGAGTATGTAGGAACGCTACAGTTGCAGAATTTCGCATGCCTGTTTGACCGCCTCGCGCTGTCGGTCTTGCAAGGTTGACGTGGTAGATTCGGGCTTGCATCCCTTGCATGCTCGGAATGCAGCTGCAACCGCTGCATCTGGCGTATCGAAGAAGACAATGCTCGCACGGCGAGCAAGCCGTGCGGGGCAGGTGGGTCGGCAGTGCAAGTGGGTCGGCAGTAGATGCGTGTGGTAGTTACAGCGTAGACAATTGACGAGTGAGCAGAAGTCTTTATTTTTTTTTTTGAAACCGAGTTATCCCAAGCGATATCGCGGCGTAGAATTGCTCTGCAGATAAACTCTGAGCCTTGCAATAGGTAAGCTGTATAAGTATCGTGGCTTTGGACTCTCGAATATTGAGAGGAAGTTAGAGGTGTGTGTATCGGAGTGCTATAGACTTGCACGGACCACTTCAATGCATGCGTCTTGAAGGGAGAATCAAGGATTTAATACAACGACAGGTGGACAAATCAATGAAGGATACCAAAAAAAAAAAAAAAAAAAAAAAAAAAGAGGTTACATAATTTGGCCGAAGCCCCATCCCTATAACCACAAACGTTTGTCGATAGCCGAATTCACTGTCGAAGGCTTGACCTGTCATATTGGCCAGTCCATGAGCATCCAATCAGAGGCGCCCCGGGGCATGGTTCCACAGAGACACAGCCCCACCGTCGGGCCGCTGCGCTGCTTCTCTTGGCGCAGGTGAAGCCCATTCCTGGCCCATCCCGCGCCCAGACGATTACCCGTGTACTGTGTAACTCCGGCTTCCCACTTCCCGAGTCTGTATCATTGAAATCGCTGGGGCAGCGCCGTCTTTCCACCCCTCAGGCCCTTTTTTGTTGCTCGTGTTTAAATGCCACGCTCCTCTGCTACACCTGACATAGCCTTGCGCTGCATGGCATTTAAACCCTCGACCAGATCTCCTGCATCCGTCCCCAGCAGTGGCGAAGGTGCATTGCTCCTGGTGATTTGGTGATTGTGGGTTTGCCATCAGTCTTCGCTAGACGCTGCGGTTGGGGTCTCTGCTCTGGCACGATGCTTTTGTGCCACTGGATTGCTGATGCTACTGTTGCCCTGGTCTAATAGGTTCTAGACCTTGCGTCGGTGCCCACCAGCCCTTGCTGCCCCGGCACTTGGTGCCCCGGTTCCTAGCGGAGTTTGCCACTGCTATCTGATGCAGACAAGCCCCAGCGGGCTTCAAGGACAGATCCGATGGATAACGACCATACTGGATTCTGCGTAGTACGAGCGAGTATTGATGAGCACCATACCGGACCGATTTTGTGTGACAGATACTCATTAAGCTGTGCGGAGAATGGTTGGATCCTTCGTTGCCACCCGAGCCTTGGAATCCAGCAAAACCCCTCCTCCTCTGACTCCTTTCCCTACCAACATCCGATATCTGTCCAAGGGAGCCGCAACAACGTTGCCACCGACAAAGCTTAATTATTGTCTGTTTTACATCTACACAGGCAGCCCATGGCGAGTCAGAATACCTACATAATGGCCGATCCACTCAGCGAGCCAGTTGTCAACGTAGAAGCCCAACCTCCCGCCGTGCACTCGAGGTACATCGGCTGCGATACAACCGGTGCGGCGCCGACCAACCAGCACCTCGGCGAATTCAACAGCTTGATCGATCCATCATTATTCGAAAGTCATTGCAATAATACTGCACCTCTCCAGAACAATTTCCGGTTAATTGAAGCAACGACAAGTCCGGGCGTTTGCCTCGCGGGTGCCTTGACTTCGCCGACCGTCCCTTCGCAGTATTCCTGCAACCCCTTTCCCTCCAACGAGGCCGTCCCTATTGAATCCACCGAATGGCCTACTGGGTGTATCCCCTGGTGGCCCCAGACTGGTTCGGAAGGGAGCAGTAATTCAATCACCGATGCGGGGAGCTGGGACGCCAACATCTCAGATCTTCAAGGATACAATACCAGAGAGATATCCCTCGCCAGCCCGACGACAGACCCAGGACAATGCGAATACGGGTCAGGCTGGCTACCAGGCAACTTGGGTTGGACGAGGAGGAGGTCGATAACTTCTGAACGGAGTGAGAAGGGCTTCAACAACAAGGGCTGGGGACCATCGACGGTTTCAAGAAGCCTCATTGACCTGTCTGAGGACCCCATATCCAGAGACTCCGGCCCATATACAGTAGCATGCATAAGCCCACAGCCGCCGCGGAGTTCCAGGAGGGCCAGCTCGAGCCGGCACGCGCAGCCACAAAAAGCCCAACCACAGACACGATCGCCGTCCTCACCACCACAACCCAAACAACGCGTCCGAAACCGCAGAGCAGCGAACAAGAGCCGTGCCAAAACCAAGGCGGCGAACTCGGAGCTGGTGGCCACGGAGAAGGCCGAGTCGCTGAAACACCAAGAGCTGTCGGAAATAGTCAGTGGCCTGCAGGAGGAGGTTTTCGCGCTCAAGAGCGAGCTGCTGCAGCACGGGAATTGCAACGACCCTGTCATTGGGGCGTACTTGGAGCAAAGCGCCAGATCGTTGGCGTTCGGCTGCGACGGCGCCACCACAGATTTGGAATCGGGCACATTGCCGCCGCCGGTTGCTAACACGAGACCCGTTTAGCCACCCCGATGATACGCAGCGGCGCCCGAGCAAGGAACCCATGAAGAGAGCCGATGGGCCGGTGCGGAATCAAAAGGCGAAAGATCACACCATCTTGATTGTCCGGCGCCAGAGCATCGAGCCCTGGGGTATGATGGTGGTGATCTTGAGCGCAATATCATCCGGAAAAGCAAAACAGGAGCAGGCGAGGAAGATGAGCATCTTTCACTGGGATGAACCAGACGAGGTATGATTAAAATACCTCATTACTGAAGACACATAGCTCGCGTGAACCCATGAGCTCCGCGACGATGCTCAAGAATTCGAGGTGGAACGAGCAAGCCCTATCCAGATATAGGCCTGGACAGATCATCCTACAAGATACGGGATGGAGGTTGCAGGAGCGGTAACCGTATTGAGGTCATTCTATTGTGGGTTATCCCACCACTCAGCTGACTTCTATGCGCAACGTTTGGGATCATCGGGGGGCTAAACCCGGCAGGGCCATTGAGCCCTCGAGACGACGAGAAGAATTGGCTGAGCTGTGCCATGCATCATTTCCAGGCTAGTACCCAAGCAAAGGGCCAGACCTTTTGAGGAGCAATTGGGAAAGTTCCTTGGCGTGAGCATGTGTTTTGAAACCCGGATGTTTTTAAAAACCGCTGTTCAAAGTTTGGCCCGGAGCGTGAGCTTCGACCAAAGTGCACTTATTTTTCAAGTACTGGCCCGCTTCAACTCTTTAGCAGTGCTAGAAAGTCGCGATGAGACCCTTTGCTGCTCTCTTCCCTTATGCGGGGGCTTTAGTTTCATTCCTTCCTACCTATGCGTAAGCCCTTGTCCCTGAGCCAAGCTCCATCCAACGGCTCATCCAAAGATGCAACAACGCTAATTTGTGCCATGCGCGGTCTCTTAGGTCACGAAGGTGACCCAACGGAAGTGTTCATATTTAACTGAACTATGGAAAAATTAGTGAACCAGTCGCAATCGCCGTGGCTTGCTTTTTCATGTTGTGCTGTATCATCACTATACACCGATGCCGCTCTATCCGGTAAGAATGCACTCAAACAGATTATATTTAACCCCATCTGGGCTGGTCTAGACAAGATCCTAGTAGGTATTTAACTTTGCTTCTTATCAATGAAATCAAAGTAGAGGAGACCGGGATATTGTTGTGCCGGATCGTCTACATTTGCTTCGTGGGTGAACTTTTCGCTTCCGGGACACAATTTCGCAGCTTGGCCGAGATATTTCTCATTGTGTAGCGAGATGCCCAACTAGATAGCTGCAAGTTACGTGACTTATTTCATGTAACCTCTTTTACTATAGCCTTGCTTTGGCTATAAGGCCAAGTGGCGCCTTTAGCTGCCACACCTTTTATAGCAAGTAATATAACCAACCTATACCCAACTAATACGTATATATATATAACCCAGCCAATACTAATTAGTAGTTATAAGGGTAACTATAAACCAGTAAGGTTAAAGAAATAGTTTACTGCTTTAAGGCTTTATAATAACCCTTAGAAGTAGCTATATTAATCCTATAAGATATTACTAAACTTACTTGTATTATATTTATTTGGTATTAACTTTAATAATTATTATTATAATATTACCGGTACTAGTACTTATACTTTAGCCTTGTTATAAGTATTTATTATACCTTAAATAAGTAAGTAACTTTCTTAAGCTTAAAACTTATTATTTACTCTTACCGATAAGATTACTTATATTTTAAATAATAC
>JADAZS010000392.1:0-10017 GCA_014872975.1 Diaporthe citriasiana | reverse complement strand
TATTATAAATAAAATATAAATAGTATTATTATAAATTATTAGCAACTAGTATTTTCTAGCCTTTCTAGTTTTTTAAAACTTTTTAATAAAGAATATAATACCTATAAGGACCTAAAAATTAAGGATAAGATTAAAGTTTTAGGGGCTTAAGATAGGTATAAAAATACTATCTTTTTAGCTAGTTAGGTAGTTAAAAGATATAATAATAACTTTAATATATAGTAGAAGTAATATATAATAAGGATATATGGATATAATAGCTAGTATAGTGAAAAAATAGGTGTGCTATATAAATTTGGTAGGTATATATTTTTATTTATACTGTGTGGAGTATGTACCTCTGTACCCTCTATTTTTTCCTCTGCGAATCTCCGCCTTCTTCATTAAAGTTTAATGTTTGCTTCCCGCAAGGTGATTTTCTAGAGAGTGATAAACACAAGATTTAACGCCAGGGTGAGGTTCCTGAATCGCCGGCCCCGTTTATCGTGTACGCGTCGCAAGGAAAATCACCGTGCGAAATGTCAATGCGGCATCTGGGAAGCCATCTCCGGTCCACAGATCTACTTGAGCACTTGCCTTCATCTGCAAAAGGTTTGTATTTGGGCGGAGGTGACGTACCTAGATAGCTGGGTAAATGATAAATCATAGAAGCACGTAACAAGAGTCGGGATTCCTACTGCCACTCGTGCTGAAGAGGCTTAACTTCTTTGATTGGTATCTCAATATCGGGGCTTCTTGACCTGATACACCGGTGTAAGCGAGTCAGCTGCTAGCGCATCTGATGAATCTCCGACAAAACAAGAGCCGAGTCAATTTACCCAGGAGTGATCCGAACATGTCTTCCACGCTCTTAGCCAAGATGCCTAGGGTCGAGACCAACGGCCGGGTGCGGGAGTCATCCGAAAAATATGGAGACGTAGGATTGGCAGTCAAGTATCGAACCTAATTGTCCCCGTCGATTCCCCGAAGACTTGATTTTGAGACCTGTTCATGCTTAATTCTTCTGGAATCTCTTACCCACGTGGCATGAGTCGGGTCATGGACCGCTGAACTGGGACTCGCATTTGGCTTTTCAATCACAATCCCACACGCCGGTCCGGCGTTATCCTTTGGAGCAGAACCTGATACTAATTAGACGAAAAGTACTTGAGCTTCAGGAGCTGTGCCTCGTTGCAGGTCAGCTGCGGTTGGAGCTCTTGGCTACACATGCTTTCGCGGAAAGTCGATCAACCGCCAACTCGAACGGCAGGACTCGTCCGTCGCAGAATGGGGTTGAGATTCTCTCTTCAAGTGTTATGCGCTGCATTTGCGCTGTGGTTCCTGATCCTTACTTACTGGAGTCCTGATGTGCCTCTGCCGGGGATCAGGTACCGTGGGGAAGGGACGAGTTTGCCAGCGACGAACTCAACCCTTGGCTTCCAGAAAATCTATGCTATAAGCTTACCTCAACGAACCGATCGCCAGGACGCATTGACGTTGATGTCAGTACTATCTGGTCTGGAAATCGACATTGCACCTGGTGTCCGAGGTGAAGATGTCCTTGAGAAGACGGTCCCGAAGGTAAACAATCTAATTGTGTCCTCATGGATGCATTTTATGACATTCGAAAATGTCAGTATCGTGTACTGACCCTGCATCCCACCCTGTAGATTCCCAAGTCGGACATGGGTGGGCCGGGATTTGTTGGGAGCTGGCGCGCACATATGAATGTGATGAAGAGGCAAGTAAACATTTTCCCCTGCACATGCCCTGATTGATTATACGGTGTAGCTAAGTAAATCTTGTCAGGGTTGTTGACGAGAAAATCGCGACCGCTCTAGTACTCGAAGACGATGTTGATTGGGATATCAACGTTAGGCAACAGATGGCTCGGATTGTGCATGAGTTCAAGCAGGATCAGTCGAGGCTGACAGCAGACTGGGAGTGAGTTGGAGTGGTATCTTTCCAAGGAATTGATCGTAAAAGTAGGATGCTGATTCATTGATTACAGTGTTTTATGGTTGGGCAGCGTCGGCGAGCGGTATGTTCAATGGCCGACCAAACAGAGCCAACTCACTCCCGAGATAATGTCAAAGTACCCTCATTCTAACAAAACGGGGAGCGAGCAGGTTTCCGAAGGATGATCAGCGGAAGATTGTATTCCAAGACCCAACCGTTCCATCGCGTGAAAATCTCAGCCCGGGATTCAACTCTGTCAAGACCTTTCCAGAACACTCTCGCGTCATTCACCCAAGCGACTTTCCACTTTGCACCTACGCGTACGCTGTTAGCTATGCTGGCGCTCAAAAGATCCTGTACGTCTCTCAGGTAGACCTCCGAACACAAGTTAAGATCACATAAGTGAATGACTCTGACTGCTAACCCACCGGTTGCATTAGATACCACGGCGGTCTAGACAGAGTTGTCAGTAACTTTGACACTGATCTGGCAAACAATTGCTGGCTCTACATGAACTGCATTAGTATTACACCTCCGTTGTTTCACTTTGACAGAAATAAAGGTATGTACCTACTCATTGGCTGAACAAGAGTTTGGTGACGCTTGTTCATACTCGTCCCTCTTACAATTTTCTGGTATCTGACAAAGTCCACGCATTTAAAAATAGGAATGGAAAGGGACTCAGATACCGATCAAGCTTTTGTCAAACATAACCAGGAGAACCAGGACCCGAGATCATACAAGGTGTGTCGTGCCCAGATTGCCATTGTTACTTGTGGTTCTAACGTCACAACACCGACAAGAACATTGAGACATCTGTCCGACTCTTCATGAAAGAAAAGTTTGGTAAGCAGCCGCGAGAAGACAGAATTTGGCGAGATGTTAGTGAGTTTGGACACTACTTCATAGAGGCCATGGACCTTCCGGGACAATGACTTGGTTTGATGAAGATCGAGTCTATCTCTTTGTCTGGGGTTAGAACAGGTGGCTGCAGATCCACGATGAAGATACGAGCAACTCCTCCGCATTCGAGAAAATTGCATAATGTCTACAAAATGCTCGCCGACAGCTGTGGCAAGAAAATACGCAGTATGTAGCCAGCCGTTTCGCATGAATAATTATCCAAGTGTGAAATACAAGATATCAACCAATCGGGTGTCGTCTTCCCGACGGCCGGAACATCCGGGCTGGCTCCGCAAAAGTACAGGACCGTATACACAGAGGGCGCTGTTGCATTCGGTGATTCCAAAAGGGCCGAGGGCCGGAGTTGAGCGTGAGGGGTTCGGCACATAGAGTTCACCTCGTCGACCTTGGCCGCCAGGTTCGCGTCTCCAACACCAGCCAATCGGAAAGGTGCAAGCCGATTGATCAGAGAGCTGCCCGTTCGATGAAATGAGCCATGTTGACGAGTAGTTCTTAAGAGAGGGACATACAGCACTGTAGATTCCAGATGCCGTCATTACATTGACCACAACTTACTCCAAAATGGTCTTGCTCGTGGAACAATTTCTCTCAAGCCCTGCTAAAGCACTACTAGCTGCCGGCGTATGCCTCGCCCTATGGGTTGCAGGCTACGTCGTTTATCAGGTGTATTTCCACCCGCTGGCTCGTTTCCCTGGCCCATTCCTGGCGTCCGTGACCGATCTATGGCAAGTGTATCAGTTTTTGACACTCAGACAACCGTACAATTTGACGGAGTTGCACGCAAAGTATGGCCAGTTTGTTCGCTACGGCCCCGATAAACTCAGCATCACGGCTGAGGACGCGGTCCCCCTTATCTATCAGAAGGGCGGGCGTGCGATGCCGAAGACAGAGCATTATGATGCATTTGGAGCAGCTCATCCCAACGTGTTTGGGATGAGAGACGAAGAGGTAATGTTTTTTCGTCTTCTTTGACATGCCGCATGGACTGTCAGTACTAACTCGGTGATAGAAACACTCCATCCGTAGACGCCACATGTCACACAGCTTCTCCATCAGTTATGTCAAGGAGATGGAGAAGTACCTCGACGAGAATATTCAGATACTGAGAAACAAGATCGCAAAATATGCCGATCGAGGAGAAACGTTCAATTTGAAAAAGCTTATACAATTCTACGTAATTGACGTCCTCGGGGAGTTGGCATTCAGCCAGTCCTTCGGAATCCAGGTCGCGGACGACGAGACCTTGGTACCTCCGGTCATCGAACATAGTCTACTCGCGGCGGTCACGGGAGCGTGGCCCGCGATGACGTTTACGCTCAAGAAGTGGCTACCCACAATTCCTCACAAGGGCCTGCAGACACTCTTTAAAGGCAGAGCGGCCTGTGCGTCGTTGGCTTCGCGCTGCGTTAAGCGGAGAATCGCGGCGCTGGAAGAGGAAAAGTCCAAGGGCACTGATGGGCAGAGGAAAGACATCCTCACTAATCTCATCCTCGCGAAGGACCCAGAGACTGGCGAGAACCTCACTCAGACGGATCTAGAAACGGAGGCCTTTGGATTCATGTGAGTCTTAAGTTCTGTCTTTTCTCCCTGTTGACACTCCAGGGCTGACTTGCGGGACATTGACGGGCAACAGCATCGCAGGGACGCATACAACTAGTGCGACAACGACATTGCTATTCTGGAATCTTCTCCACAACCCGGAGTCTATGGACAGATGCGTAGAAGAGGTGGCGGGCAAGCTCCCTGATCTGAGCTCTGACAAGGTGGCATACTCAGTCACTGAGGTGGAAGCGTCATTGCCTTTCCTGCGCCAGTGTGTCCGAGAGAACTTCCGTACCACACCCGTTTTCACTATGCCGCTTCCTCGAAGGGTCATGGCACCTGAGGGAATCATTGTTGCAGGAGAACACATTGAACAGGGAGTAAGTCAATCGATCATTTTTGATAGGGTGTGTAAGACTAATGTGTTGCTCAGACCTCGGTTGCAGTCTGTAACCACGCATTCCACCACGACCCTGAAGTCTGGGGAGCCGACCACATTGTTTTCGACCCGGACCGATGGGAGCAGCCTGATAATGCCAAGCGGGCCAGGTATCTCATGCACTTCGGTCTTGGTGGACGGCAATGTATCGGCAAGACGGTAGCTCAGACCAACATCTACAAACTGGCGAGCACTTTGTTGAGAGAGTTTGAAATCTGCCTAGCCGATGCAGATGAACGAGAGGCAGTATCGCAGGGTGACTTCCGAGGCGTTCTTCCGCCCCTAATCAGCGTTGGTATTAGCGATTTGGAAGGTCCTCTCATGGTGAAAGCGAAGAGAAGGAACGCCGCCCAAATTTGAGCTGTCTGATAAGTTCTGTAACCGAAGCGCTGGATATCACAACGTGACTGATGGTAGATAGAATTACATAAGCGAGCAGCTCCAGGCTACCTACCAACCAAAGTAAATGCGTCTTCAGGCTTCCACTACACTACAAGATGTGGACAGTTGATTTCCTTCATCCAGTTCCCAACACTCAGCTTTTTTTGGTGAAAAAGCAAAAGAAGGAGAAGAAATCCATGTCATTCCTTATCTCACCAATCAAATAAGAATAGTCAGGATGAACTCGAATGACCGCAAAGCACCACCGCCGACACCCCCGCCCACTCCAGCACCCCGGCCTCCTCCCCCTCAGAAACCCATTGACGCCGAGAGCAGCAAGCCGGCGGTCGAAACTTCAGATTACTTACCACGCTCTGTGTTGGATCCGGTTTTGGATCAGCCTTACAAGCCCGTCTGCTATTTCTTCTACGGCACACTCACTGAACCCAGTATCCTATCGCAGATCCTCGATCTCAAACAGCCACCTGTCCTGCGACCTGCGAAACTTATCGGCTACGCACTCGCAAACTGGGGCCAGTACCACGCGCTTATAAACGGACAACCTGATGAAGAAGTAATAGGATACGCGTACCTTGTTGAATCGATCGACGACGAGCTCAAGCTTGCACGGTACGAGACAAATGCCTACGAGCCAGCGTCATGCATAATCAGGTTTACGGACGGTCAAGATCCAGTACAGGAGTGCGGCATGACGTTTAAATACGCCGGGGACGACGAAGCCCTGAAGGCTGGCAGGTTTGACCGGAAATTATGGGAGTTGCAGATGGGCACGAGGCTGCCGAAGAAATGGGGGACCCGAGATGCGTGTTCGGACATCTGAGCACTGTGATTCCCGGGTGCTTTCCACCTCCCAAGGCACTTGCCCGGGGCTAGGCTATCACCGACGTTCGGAAACGGATGAGCCCCCGAAGGAGCCCTTTTGTCATCAAGCATTGTGGTAGCAATCTTGTGTCTGTTGCATGGGTGTAATAATCAACAATTCTCAGATTGAGATATCGCTACTCTTACTTTTTGCTTTCTGTATGGAACACCTAGCCTCTACGGTCCCCGGCCCCTAAGAAAAAGAAGAAAAAGAAAAAGAAATACGCAAGCTGATGGAGCTGCTCTTCGCTGGCTTGCTAGAAGTTCTCAATTTTGTGTTTTCATCCCTGTTTCCCGCAGCGCTTTGCAATGACGGACCTTGAGAACCAGCCTCTTTGAACGAGCGTACGTTCCAGCACGGTCATGCGACTCACTGTGTGCGAAAAGGTAACCCAGACAGCTCAAATCACGTCCGAATTCCCTGATCAATCGTGTACATCGCTAGGACGAATGTCTGCACATCGGATTTCCAACGCGGACCGGGGTTGCTGGAGCCGAAGATGGTCAGCATTTCATTGGGGGATGGCGAGTTGGCGTTGATCGTCCCTTGGCGGACCGCACTCTGAATCTCGTTGGCCAGACTAATCATGCCCTGGTCCAGTCCGGGAGTGTAGGAGCTTAAGATGGCTTGGATGTCATCCATGGATGGCTGCTTGCCATCGCCTATCCTCCGGCGAATCGCACCCTGCATCTCCCTGACCTTTGTAATCAGCTGGTTCTCGGAGTCGGTGGCTGGTCGTGGCGCGCGTCTCAGGCTTGTGTTGGGGTTCAGATCTTTTTTCAACATATCTGCATAGCTCTGGGAGCCGCGGGGAGGGTCGAGCAGGGTAAGGATGCGCAGTTCGTTGTGTTCAAGGCCGATACTCCTGCGCCAATCAGGACCGAAGAGGACCTGCATGTTCTCCGGTGTGTCTTGACCCACGTAGATCAAGGCAAGAAGTGGTTTGCTGTGTCTAATTAGCTTGATGATATTGAATAATGCGTGGTGTTCAGGGCCATTACGTTGTGCCCACGAAATCTGTGGGAGAGTCCGGAAACTTTAAGTGCATGGCACTGATGAGTGCATGCGCCTCGGGCAACGAGCGCGCGGTCGTGTTGTAGTATCGGTATCCGTCCACCTCGGAGTTGGCAGCGCCGGCGGGAGCGGGATTGTGTGCGATTGCGGGATTGTTGGAGCGGCAAGACGTCTTGTGCTCCTTCCAGTGTTTCCTTTGGCATTCCACTGAGTGATACCAAGCAAGACCGCAGTCACCGCACGTCTTCAGCGGCTCTGAGACGACCTCGCGGCTGACCCAACATCCGTGACATCTTGTGGCGTCTCCTAGGGATGGAGGTAAGATGGGTTTCAAGGAATTGGAAAATGTCCACAAAGCAACTTCCAGGGCTTCGGTTTCGTCGCCAGAGCATGTGCCTACCCGGCAAAGTTCGGGCATAACGCCGTGATGGCTGAGGCGCTCCCCAAGAGCATTAGCTAGCTCGGGGTCCTCTGTCGCCCATGTCCACGGAGCAAACGAGGGAGGATCGGTCGGTGAGCGTCTTCGACCCTGAACACCAAAGTTGAAAGCTTTGAGGAGGAAGGGAAGCATGGCTTCGGCTTTCTCCAAGGCATCCGGAACAGACGGGAGCCGTCCAGGGCCCCATGAACAATAAACACGACTTGGGGGATTCACGGCGACCACGAAGTCGCCAGGCGTCATTTGAGGCACACGTTTTACCCCGAAGACCCAGTGATTTGGTAGGTCACTGGGGAAGTCGCTCGCAAGGCTGTCACTGGGGATTGTCCGTGGCCGAGAGAGGCTGTTGAACGTGCGCACGGCGTCTTCCATCGTGTATGGCTTTGGTGAGAAGATGAATGAATAAGATGCAGTCTGGAGAGATAGATGTGGACTGAATCAGTTCAGCAAGACAGCTATGCAACAGTCGTGGAAAAGGTTTGGAAGTTTGCAATCATCAACGGTACCGTCAGATTGTGAGTTGGGGCAGCCGAATACGCTGCACTCCTTCGATGTCACCAACCGCTCCTTCTCAAACCAGCCGCCCACACACGGCTCCTTCTACTTTAAATCGTGCACACACAAGCACCAGGGCCTTCCGAGGCTATTGATTTGAGCGGCTGATTGAGAGGAAGCTGCTGACCAGTTAATCCTCGTCCATTGAGCAGTGTGTGCGCTGTTTCCTCCGTTGGAGTGGAACATGTACCCAGGGAAATGCTGTCCGCCTCAATGCGTCACAGATCGAGCTCTGCTGCCTTTGAATTTGTTCAAGTACATATAACCACCAGGTGCCTCAAAGATCGAAATGTCATTAGTAGTAGCTACAACTTACAGGCTGCTCTGCATTGCCTTCTTGTCCCTTGTCGCGCCTGAGAGGTACCATGGCACTCAATGCTTACAATACCCTCCAATACACTCATCAAGGAGCAAGACTTCTCATCACAATCATGTTGCCCATTTGAGTCCCATGCAGTGCAGACTTCCTGGACACCTCCTTTCTCACACAACCCGGTTTGACTGACTGTCAACTGCACTCGGCAGCCGAGGTCTTGAAAATAAATGGTCACAGTCCGGGTAGCAATTGTAGCATTGGAGTCTTTGAGGAGCTTCAACTTGTTTATTTCAGCCAGCACCCTCACAATCACTTGGATAATACCTTTTCTATGCGAAAACTGTTGAAACATTTCCCCAGACGCGCGATTCCAGTTCCTGAGGCGTTTCAGGAGGTCAGACGGCAAGAAGTTTGTTTTTGGCACAAGTTTCGTTAGTAGACGCCCTATAATTCTTGAATTCTCCATTTTTAACGTTTGAAGATGTTCACAGTGCATCACTTGAGGCTCTGTGGCAGGTGATTATCGCACATTAGGTCCAAATCAAGCCACTGATGCGCGTGTATGCCACCCTTTCAAGATCAGAAAAAGAGTCGACTTAAAGACATTGGATTGATTCAAAGACACCTATGGCGGCTCAGTACGAATTCAGAGAATCTTTGCTAGGTATGCCAAGATTTCAGCAACTAGATTCAGCAAGCAGCACTTCCAAATACACCTATGTCACAGCAGGAACATGAGAACCCCTACCAACCACTTCTGCTAGACACTGGCCATGTCCACTCCGTTCATGCAGACTTTCATCTGTTTCATATCACGATTTGAAACGCTCTAGGGAAAGGGTGGTATCTGTCATATTGGGAATGTTGTGAGATGGCATTGGCTGTTGATGCGGACCACAAGGTCTTTACCCCTAGGTATATTGACCAGATACTGGGGGAGATGCATGAGTACGACTTGATTGCTTTACAGCAGTAGTCATCATCCCGCGGATTCCCATAGATGGGTCATATAAGGAGCACATTCGATACCGGCACTGGTACTAAGGACAGCCCGCCCTATCAAGCAGTCATTTGCGACCCAAATATTTGGGTGTGACTTTAAGAGTCGAGGTAAGACATCTTTAGGTATGAGGAAATAATCATCGATTATCCCACCATAGTATCCCGTTTCTTTTATCAGACTCCCCAGTCACCCAACTTGAGTTGGCTACCCAATTCTGGCTCCACCATTCGGCATTCATTAAGAGCCGAGAACGGTGTGAAGGCTGTTTACGCTCTTCACGTTTTCCTCCATAACTCATAATCGTGACGGAGAGAGTGAGGCTAGAGACCCATTGAAAAGATGGGGCCAGTTTCTCACAGATTTCTTTGGAGAGAGAGGAATGAGTCAGTCAGCTGCCACGAAATTATTTATACCGAGCAGGTTCTAGGAGTCTCTTGTGTTTCGTCCCTCACCCAAGAATCGAACAAGTGCGAGATCATAATCTGTCTGCTGAAACCCCCCCCCCCCCCCCCCCCCCCCAGCCCCCCAAGCAAGAACGCAGGGAGAGCGCGAGGGAGACGGGGGAGACGCCAGAGGCGACGAC
>JADAZS010000391.1:0-10146 GCA_014872975.1 Diaporthe citriasiana | reverse complement strand
TATTAACTTGGCTTTTAAGTAGAATAATTTAATATTATAATTACTAGATAAGGAGGATACTTATAGTAAGAATACCTAGTAGGAGGCTATCTAGTAAGACTAGTAGCTAATAGAGGGATTTATAAAATAAAAGAATACTAGCTTTAAATGTAATAAGTACTAGAAATAGTATTATAAGTAGCTTTATCCTTAAATATAAAGCTAATAGCTAAGAAATAATATATAGGTAGTAGAAAAACTATTACCTAGTTGTTATAAGTAGATCTAAGGGCTAGTAATATTACTGGTAGTAACAGTAAGGGTAAAATTAAAGGTAAGATTAAGGTTTTAGGGGCTTAAGATAGGTATAAAAACACTATCTTTTTAGCCAACTAGGTAGTAAAAGGCTATAATAATAGCTTTAGTATATAGTAATAGTAATATATAATAAAGATATATGGTTATAATAGCTAGTATAGTAAAAAGAATAGTATACTATATAAATTTGGTGGGTATATGTTTTTATTTATACTGGGGGTATACCCTCTGATTTTGGGGGTGCGAATCTCCGTGTTCTTGATGAAGACACGACGCGTTTGATTCCCTGCCGAGAGAGATTGGCGGGGCCAGGACGCGGGTCCTGGAGGCGCCCGTACAGGGGTTCACATTTTGGGAGTATCGGAGACGAGCATTTGAACATTGATAAAGTCTGCAGGCAGCATTTCGGGCTGCCCTGACCATTTACGATGACATGAGTATGAAGATATACGCATAAATTTGGGGTCAAAATCCCAGATATATATAGCACAGAGTTCCAACGTTCCACCTTCCAACGCTCCTCCTAGAGCCTCTCATGCTCCACCTCGACCCAATGCTTTGACCTCAATTGACGAGATAAACTTCCACAATCCGGCTGAAGAAAGCTTCAAGAGGTAGGCGACTTCATCACTTTTTCGGTACGGGAATGTGGGCAGTTTCGGCCTCGCCAGATTCTTTGGAGCACACAACAGTGAGGTGATCCCTCTGATCAAGATCACTCTGGTGGTCGGATTCTCTGTGTCCAAGAGTCAGTTACGTCTTTTCTTTTTGGATGCGGAACTTAGGGAATCCGAAGTACCTGACGCAGACATCAACCGTTCCAGTAGGCAGTGGCTGTTTATATTGTGCGAAAGATTTCTCTAGGACTTCCGAGACTGGTTCAATGGCAGCATTGAGACGCTTCCAGTGTGAAGTCTCAGTAGCTACAGAAAGAGTAACATTTTTCCCGTCTTTGATCGCGGTGCCGACCATTTTTTTGGCGAGGACTCGGTTGAAAGACATGACGAGTGGTTTGGTGGCAGGTAAGTGGACGAAGTGTGCGATCAGTATGCGAGGTAGCCAATATAGTAAGTAGTACGGGTTGTAATATAGAATAATCTGTGAGTCTGGTCATTTGATTAAACAGACAACATTGATATCAAGGCACGAGACCATGCCTTTTATACAAATCATTACTGTCGCCGAGAGAGCTTTCCGGCCATACATCCTTGCAACAGCAAGAATGAATCGAACCAATCGCGCGAAGTTCCCTGGTCCCTTTGTTGGTATCCAAATTTTGCTAATAGATGAGGCTGGCCCATGAGCGGAGTATTTGTCATTTTGGACGCAAGATGTTACATCGGTGATTGCGATATTGACTGTTGGGAGGAGTCGCGGGCGTTTGAGGCTGAAGTGTTGGACTGCAGAGACCAATCGCCGGCCCGGGTGGTATGAAAACAGCAATATCCACTTCGCAGCCTGCGCCCTGGCTGCCATCACGAGTCAGCAACGGTCTGCTGAACAGAGGCCCAGCGGCTAACATATCAACGAGGTGGGATGCCTAGATTACCTAGGTATCCACACATTTTACACATTTCAAACAGCGCAATAAGGAACTATTCAAAAACCAATCGGTGGTGATTGTTGTTTTAGTCAGCTGCTCCGTTGCGGACTGCTGTAGTAGCATTCCCGACGTTGGCGAAGTGTTGGTATGTCGGACTTTTGATTTTCCGTCTACCTAGGCGCCGTCACTTCTCCCAATCGGTTCTGCCAACAAATCTCAGCAGTCTCTTGATCCCCCGAATTTCATCTATGACTTTCTCACTTCGCAAAATTTCACCATTTTAGGCTTTCTTCTGAAACTTCTGCGTGAGAATCGAAAGGTCGGCCTAGCTACACAAACTATCCACTATGCCGCCGCCACCACCACTTAGTCTGGGACAAGTCCTTCGGGGCAGACTTGGGCTATACACGATATCAAAGAAGATTCAAGACGTCGTGTGGCTTGCGAGGTTTGTAAACATGGATTTTGAATCCATCGCTTGTGGTTTTAGGGAACGTCGCTAATCTTAAAAAATACCAGAGATCAGAGCAATGAGCTCGTGGTTGTGAAGAGCGTCAGCGGCCATCCCCGCGTCGAGAACGAACGGGACGTCCTTCAGCGGTTCCAGGGCCGAAGTCTCCATATTCGTCCTCTCATCGATGAGATTCAGGACCCGTCCAAGCCAACAACGATCGTCCTCAGACATCTAAAGGAAGATCTTTTGGATGCATCGATTGAGAAACCACTCAACCGGAAAGAGATCAAGTATGTGGCAAGAGGTGTTCTTGAAGCACTAAATGTTCTCCACGAGGATAGCTATGTCCACACCGACGTCAAACCTAGCAACGTATTCGTCAACCACAGAAAGGACGGCAGCGAGATACGCTTCTCTGAGGTCCAACTAGGCGACTTTGGGGGTAGTTACCATCAGGAGAGTAAATGGGCCAAATCGGCTACACCAATTGGAGCACCAATGTGGAGCAGCCCAGAGGTTCTCATGGAAATACCTTGGAACACAGCCACTGACATTTGGTCATTCGGTACTTTGCTTATAAGCATGATTTTCGGTGGCGACTTTAACATTTTCCGCCCCAAGACAGCACGTTATGGTGATGAGGACTACAATGTCGAAGTTGTCCAGTCACAATTCCGTTACTTCGGGCCATTCCCACCCAAGATCAGGGAGATCTTGAATGATGAAACATACCAGTCGGTGCTATATCTCATGCATCTAAATCCGCCTGAAAGGATGACGCCGTTTAGCTTGGTGACAGAACGAGAGGTTGTTAAGGGGGACAAGGAGTTTATTTTGAAGATTATGAAGATGGACTGGCGTGATCGACCTACAGCGAAGGAGCTGCTTGAGGATGATTGGTTCCATAATGAATAATCAGAGTGATTTACATAGTCTATGTCTTCAGTCTGGCAGCGAGCCTGCTCACGTTGCCTACCTGGTTCACTGCTTACCTGGCTCGTCTGGCTCACTAAGTGATCTGTTGTGCTGAATTATTTCTTGATCCTAATCACGTGACCGTGCTTTGGACTGTTTTGCTGGCCTGTTGGGTATATCTACACCTTCAGGGGACCAAGGGACTGATCCTGATCCTGTTCTTGTCACGTTTGAGATAGTATTACACAAGACTCTCCTCTTCTATTTTTTTTTTCGATCTTGTGCAGTTTAGGTAGGTATCTTCTTGCGCAGTTCAGCCGGCCATTCTGTACTAGGCGAGTGTCGAAGAGGACGTGATATTCTACCTAAGACAAGCATTGGATGCTTAGTTTCGGTCTGACTTGATAGCTTTGATAGCAAAGATGCTATCCCTTTCCTTTGCTTTGTTCAGTTTCCAGAGTGGCACGAAAAAAACCCGCTGGGAAGTTGGACTAGAGCAGTTTGTGAAAAGGTGTCCCGCACGGTGGTCCTTGACATTATTTATAGACAATTTGTTTTCTTTGAGTTCCTCTACTAAACTGGACCGACACTGGTTAAAATTGTATATAACTTAGCTTCTGACAGTTTTTTTTTGTATTTGTGCATCGACAATAGCAGGGAAATTTGAGAAGTAGTAAGTAGGATATTACAGTACGGCTCTCTTGCATCGCTGGGAACGTCTAAGTAATGTCTATTGGAAACTCTCGTCGTTTGGCCGACGCACTTGATTTACTAGCATTAACAAAGCTTAGTGTTATGGGCAATTGTTGTTGTCTCGGTCCACCGGAGCCACCAGAGCAGATTTGCCGAGCAACAATACTTTCAGCTTAGACTATGACGATCTCGGTTGCCATGGAATTGTACCCACCAAGAACTTTCCGGGCAGGTACTCGTTTTCATCAAGCGACAATTCTGGATTTTTCACACTGATGTCATCACCGACACTGCTTATATAAGGTGGTTCCTCGCCCTAATGTGTTAGACATCAGGCTTCCATTTAGCTATCTGCCTGCCCAGTTCCTAACTTGCGTATTTCCACAGATAATAACGTTTGAGACCTTGCAAAGTAATATTATGATTATTACAGCTGGCGTCTAGCCGGTGAAAACTTGGTTTTCTGCCTTCTGCCCCAACTACTAGTACCTTTTATGACATCGATGTTCGCTGGCGCAATGCTTGGTAGCAACGGAGTCCTTAAGAGTCTTCTCTATGTATTAGTACTGACAAACAGGTCAAATCAAGCTTCAACCTACGTCTTGTGCAATATCCATCACTTTCAGATGGTCGAGCACAATCACCATGCCTGCATAGATCTAGAGGACAATTGCGTCAGAACGGTTATTGGAGTAGAGGCACATGATTTGAAAATTTGAAACTCACGGTTGCTGCAGTAGTCGTATCGAGTCCCAGTCCGTTGGTTTTTGTAAGATTCATTCCTGCAGTCGGAAGTCTTGCAGCAATCTAAATATGGAATGACAATCAGTCTAATTTAAGAACAGAAAACTTGGATAGGTACACCCTGTTCCTAACCAAGTTGGACACTTACGAGCGCTGCACTACCTATACTATCTTGTGCCTGACGAGCTCTTATACGTCTCATTTCCACAGGACCCGTAAGAACAGACATCTGATTTGGATTTGTTAGCCTCACCGACTGAGTCTCAAGCATTACACGGACATAGCAGAAGTTTGAGGCAGAGGTCGTAGGTAGAATGTGCTTCATCGTAACAGCCAGCAGCATCGCAGTATGTCATCTCGACTTTTCTGTTGTAGACCTTAGGACACGGTTGTAGTTTAGTGGGCTGGTGTACACTGTGCATGGGCGTTGAAAGTATGCCCTCGACACTGGTTCACACTGCCTAAACGCAAAAGAGCCAGCGGAGAATGAACGCGAGGAAGTTCAGAGGCAGCGTTTCAGAATCGGGGAAAAGAGATGTGTCCTTTACAAACCTGCCACAGCCGTCATAACGGCAGAGAGAGGCTGGGAAGGCCAAGCGGCTAAGATGGGTCAACCTCAGATCACCGCACCTGAAGTGGCAACGCCCAGCGAGACGCATAGGCTTTAGTGATGACCTACACACACGCCGCTTCTCGGCGGCCTTGCGAAGTCGCAGCATGACCAGGGCATTATCAGCGATCTATTGCAGCGCAGCCGCCTCGTCGCCAACTCGGTGTCTCCGTGCAGGCTCTTCGCTACCCTGATTGCACTTTTCTCGATTGTCCTCGAGGCTCGTGAGGTCGTCTGGTATAATGCTTACCAAAGTTCCGAGGTTGCGGATACCCTCTAGCAGTGACAGGGAGCAACAGCTCATTCGCCAATGCACAGGACCATTTGTGCATGTTATCTTCTCGGCGCCTCCTTTCCATGCAGGCTGAATGACAAATATTTGACTAAGAGCAGATAGGTTCATCCATGGATGTTTCACGGGCACCACCGGGTGGAAAGACCATGACCGGTGAGATCTGGCGGTGATCCTTCAAAGCCACACAGTCATACCGCATCCCTTTCAGTTTGATAGCTTATGCACGGGGTCATTTGTGCTTTGGAAAGACAGGGGTTAGGCCTCTCCTGTCGCCGTCTTGATTTGCAGCACACGTAACGGGTCTGTAGCATGACAGGCTCTCAATGGATATCAGGAGCTTCGTGCGACCATGCCCTTGCATGATGATTGATAGTTCATCTGATCCAACCTCGCGCTAACGCACGGTATAATTTGTACATAACTGAGCTTTAAACAGCACATTGGGAGGCTGATACTGCCTCTTCTGGCCCAGCTACGGAGGGATGAGTAGACAAGCTGCATGCGACTCGGAGTGTGACTAGTTCTTGCTTTCACTGTGACAGTGTGGGATAGTGGAGTGAGAACAGAATGAAGGTTTTTGGAAGCCCCTGCACTCTTTCAACCTAAACACGTCTCAAAGCAATGCCTCTATCAAGCGTGGGTATCTCAACCTATCTCGACTATCATGCACGAATCAAGCCGGATCCCCACGGCGGAAGAATGGAATACCCATCAAGATACGATCATCAATCTTTACATTAGCAACAATATGTCTGTTCCAAGACTACGACACTACATGCGGTCCAACCACAATTTCCACGCTTCGTAAGTGCCGTCGTGGCCAGTTCGGGTTGAGAGTAGGTGCTAAGCTGAAGTATACGCAGCCCGAAGATGTACAGAAGTCACTTTCAGCTGTGGGGCGTGAAAAAGAACTTGAAGCAGAATCGCGTGACGGCTATCACGCATGAGGCGTCGGAACTTGCCATTGAGCCCGTGGCGGGGCGAAGACAAGCGGCCATCCAAGCCGTCTCATCCCACGTTGAGGAACAGACCGACGAGTCATCTGGTCTGTTTCGGCACAGATCCAGTCCGTATCTTGGAGGGATGAAGCTTCCCTTCCGTTTACATGGCACACCGCCGCTACTAGCCGATTTCTATGTCCCAGAGAAATGCCTGAAGCTATTGCAGTCGTACGTGAAAGGCTCTTCAGAAGGCCTCTATTGGCCACGCGACAGTCACGGCAGCTTTCTAAATGAGGATATCGTCCCCTCCTGGTGCAGTCCCTTGATGTCAGCGGCTTGGGTTTTGCAGGAAGGAAAGCTCGAATCAGCGACGCTGCTCTTAGGAAAGTTCCTCGACCAATGCCCTCAGCAGTTGGTGCGACAGGATCCATTGGTCTTTGCTTTCATCTACACGTCTGTCCTGTTCTTTGCCCCAAAGTAGCCCTACATCGCGGGCTTCTTACTTAGAAACCTGTATACCGCAACTCAGTGGTTGCCAGACGCGGAGCGCCACCCACTTCGCAACCTTATCCTGTTGCTCTGTTATTTGGGACCTGACGGTATCGCTAAGCATGCGAGTAGGATCCTTCTGGCTTACGTCGGATTCATCGAGGCTGAACTTGGGGCAGCTTGTCCTCTCGTACAGGATATGACGTCTGACGCCATGATGAAGCTAGTAGGTAGCCGTCTTATCGGTGTTGAGACGGCCGTGGAGCATCTTAGTCGGATGTTAATGGCAGCAGAAGCGCAGGGTTGGCATCGGTGCAAATACTTCTTGCAGCTCAAGATGAACCTCTCCAAGGCGTATCTCAACATGGGCCAGCTTTGGTTCGCTGAAGCGCGGCGTACGGCTGAAGAGGTATCCGAAGACCAATATGCTGACATCCGGGACGGCGGGATCCAAATGGACTACCACATGCTGATGTGCAAGATAAATGAAGCCGAAGGGCGATGGGAAGATGCCAAGCTTTCTGCTCTTCGGGCGGTGGTAGCAAGCTGGGACTGGTTCGGAAAAGACTCAGATTGGGCGGTTAATACCTTGATTTTATATACAAGAATTCTAAGGCAGGCGGGAGAACATCATCTTGCCGAAAAGGTTGCTCAGGACCACGATGTTCTCATCAGAGGACTCTGTGAGAGATAAGGCACTCATTTACAGTTAAGGTTAACTAGATATCTTGAATGTACCGTTTATATCTCCTTATAGGTTTTTAAACTAAGTTTGTGTCACGTGTCAGGGGACCCCACCTTGAGGTGCTCCATTCAGTATAAGTACAAGCACCCCGCTCCTATTATCTATAGACCAGAATAAGTAGGCAATTTGCTTTATTTGGTATACTATACTTAAAATCATAATAATTATAAGCCCGGCTCTAACTTAATTCCCCTATTTTATATATATTTTAAGCTCCTCTTATAATTTAAATATACTTTATTCTTATTAATCTTTATAATAGCCTTTAATAACCTAGATAGTATAATTCTAGCCGGAATTATACTTCTTTCAAACTAAAAAAGCTTCCCAACTTAGTTTTTATAGCTTTGATTTTATTATAAGCTTTATAGTATATAAATATAAGTTAACCCTAAGGTAGAAAATTACTTAAATCTATTTACTAAGCTTCTAAAATACCTTATAGTTAATAACCTACTTACTTAGCGGAATAATAAGCTTTAAGCTTAATATATCTATAAGCTTCTAAAATAGTAGAAATCTCTACTTAAAGGCTATATAGATAGACTAATTTAACCTTTACTACCTAATAAGCTTGAAATTTAAAAGGAGTTTAATAATTAAATTAAGAGGTAGAATATAAGCTTCTTAGTTATTATGATTATTATAAATTATTACTAATATATCTGGAACTAGGTAAACCATATAGTTAAACCCAGCCTACTTGTATTTATATAAGTTAAGACTCTTAGTAGTAGAGATATCTTACTTTAAAAGGTAGTTTAAACGCTAAAGGACTACCTTATATTCTTAGAATTAAGTACCCAAATTATAGTAGCCAAGGATTACTAAGTAGCCCTTATTAAGGCTAGAAATAGGGGCTTAGACCCACTTAAATAATATTATTAGATTTTATAACCGTTCTTTATGGTAGAATCCTTATAGTATATAGTTAATTCTAATTATTAGTATAATTATATCTTATTATTCTCTATCCTAATTCTAGTATATTATAAGGGCTAGTTTTATCCTATAAATCTTGGTGTCTAAGGTATTTACTATGGGTAAAACGGTAAATTTACCGTTTTCCCGTAAACTTACGGTAAATTTACGGTAAATTCACAGTAAATTACCTTATTATAGTAAATTTATAGTAAATTTACTATAGTACCATCTAACTACGGTATATTTACTATTAGTTAGATCTGATAAATATACTTAGTGGTATTATATATTCTTATATATATAAGTATATAACTTTAGAGAAGTCTTAGGTATACTTATAACTAAGAATTTTCTTAATATTGTGGGAGCTTGGTTAGCCCCTAACTAGGTAGCTTATACTCTGGGAGAATTAATATAAGATAATAAGCTTAGCAGACTAGTTTTTACTCTTAAAGAAACTGGTAGCTAGTTTACAGTAATTATATATAAAAATAGTAACTACTTAGTAAAGAGACTAGTAATATTTACTATACTTTACAAGTAGCCTATTACTAATTAAAAGCTACAGGTAAGTAAGCCTTTTAAAGTATTTAACTATTTATATTACCTAAATAAGTACTAGAAATACTACTAGAAATTACTTAATTATATAAATCTAGAATAGGCTATAAGAGGGTACTTAGAAAGAGCTTAAAAGCTTAGTTATAATACTCTTACCCCTATATAATTAAGTAAGATCTAAAAATACTTAAAGCTTTCTAAATAGGCCTTTTTATATAAGTAGCTTATAAAGAAGGGGTGGGTTAAAAGTACCAAGTAGGGGAAGAAAACCAAATTAAGAAAGGTTATTTTTCCGGGAAAACTTATTACCTTTTTCTAAGAAAAATATATACCTAAATAGATAAGGGTATTCTTTATAGTATAAGATCTCCCCTATAAGCTCTTAGAGAGTATCCCACCTAGTTAACTCTCTAGATCTACTTAAATTTAATACCTATTAAAAGGCTAAATATAGTAAAATAGTAGAAGCTAGAATAATATCTTTTCTAATTTAAGAAAAGGGTACTTAAATTCTTTATAATACTCTAAATAGAGAATATAGACCTAATATTAAAAACTTAGTATTATAAAATATTCTTATAATAAAGGGGTTTTATATAAATATTATCTTAAAAGCTTATCTAAATTAGGTAAAAGTTTAATTTCTTAGGCTTAATTATATACTTTAGTTTAATATACTTAAATTAAGTATTATAATTAAATAGCTAGAATAATATTATAACTTAGTTTTTCTTAAATATAAGCTGCTTTTTACCTACTTAAAAAACCTTATAATAATTAAAATAAGTAATATAAGTATAATAATCTTTACTTTACTTACTTCTAGATAGAAATAATCTATATAACTACTACCTACTAGAGAAGACTTAGAGTACTTATAGTACTTATAAGTAAGGTATTTAGGGCTAAGTATACTAAAAGTATTAATATAAGCT
>JADAZS010000390.1:0-10325 GCA_014872975.1 Diaporthe citriasiana | reverse complement strand
TAATACCTTTTAGTATCAATTTATTAATACTAAGCCTACTAGCTATATAATTAACTATTTACCTTAAGTACTTTAATTATAGTTATCCTAACTAATTATATAGGGATACCTTTATACTTGGTTAGGATATAATTAGTTAAAGGGTATATCTTAGTAACTTTAAGTATTTAATTTATAAAGTAGGATAAAATAATAGAGTTTTTAGCTTATAATTTAATTTTAGGGTTTATATATAAAAGGTATTTAATATAAAGGCTTATATTACTATAGCTGCTAAAAGAAAGGTATATATATTTTACATCCTAAGGGGTTTTTTTCTTTATAACCCTAATAATCTTAGATTTAGGATTACTACTTAGGGATATAACCCGGTTAGTACTTAGTACTATCTAGTTAAGGCTAGGGATTTACTCTATTATTTTTAGGTCTAAGATTATAAATATAGAGGAAGTAATACTTATAACCGGATAAAGTTATTATTATATCTTAGATAAGGTTTCTTAGTAATCTTTTACAATTTAAAGCTTATAAGAGTATCTAGATTTAATTATTATAATAACTGGTAGTCCTAATCTATATGATACCAGACCTAATTTAATTATACCACTATTAATAAGATACTTAAGAAAGGGCTTAGCTAGCTTAGGAATCTATCCAAGAAAACTAATATCTTTCTTTAATTAGAAAATATTATATATATTTAGATAAATAAACTTTATTATGGTATCTAGAAGGGGCTCTATGGTTATATTTCTATATACCTCTTTAAAAGCTTTAATTATCTTGGTAATAGATAACCTGTAATTATCACCTAGGATAGCTTTATGGGAGGAGGGAAAGTTGTAAAGGAAATTTATAAGCTATATTATAATACTTTACTTTAGGTTATCAAGGTAAAAAAAGTTACCAACTTAGAAAAGCTTAACATATAATATAAGCCTATATTTACTACTATTTAGCTTTATAAAATCCAGATCTACTAATATAGTTAGTACTTACTTAAATTCTTATTTATTATAATTAGCTATACTGATTTCTACCCTTTATGTAAATAAAACAGAGTAGGAGGTAAATCAGGTTAGGGTCCTACTCCTATAGTATAATCCTACCAGTTATAGCCTCTTATAATACCTTATATTAGTCTTATAAACTATTATTGATTATAACTTTAAGTATAGTATACCTTTATACCTCCAAAGAAGGCTCTCTTAAACTACTTACTTTAAGTACCCAAGATAACCTTATAGACCTTCTACTTTTAGTTACCATAAATAATAGTTATATCGGTAAGATTCCTACTTTTAAGAAGCTAAAGATTAAGCTTAGTAAAGTTATATATACTATTATAGTAATAATTAGGTATTTTAAGGGATATAAATATTGGTGATAGTAAAGTTAGGGATACTTTATAGGGGCTTCTTTTACTTCTTAAGCCTAGAAGAATAAGTAAAGATTAAAGAAGCTTTTAGGATAATATATTATATTTCTACTAGTATAATCTTTAAACCAAATAAAAGGTTTCTAACCCTTAATAATTAGATAAAAGTAACCTTGTAAATCTCTTACCAGTTAAGACTAAGTTATATTCTAACTACCTGTATTTTAAGCTTATGTTTACTAACCTATTTATATAAAGCCTAGAAAGCTTTAAAAGTTAACCGATTAACTGGTTTAACCTACTTTTTAATATACTTTCTAAATACTCCTCTATTAACCTTTTGATTCTCTCCCTTAAATCTTTCTTATTATAGCCTGATTCCTTACTTAATACCCAAGATAAGTTATAATATAAAGACCTTTACTTTTAGTATAGCCTATTATTTTCCCAGGATCTTAACTTATAATTATAACCTTATAAGTAGTATCTTTACCTATTACCATGATTTCTCTTTACCCTGATTACCCTACTTTTAAACCTATTACACATAGAGTAATAATTAACATAGCTACTTCTAGGAGACACAATATTTGTAAATATTTATATAATCTTAGGGTATTTTCCTAAGGTATTAATAACTTTTACCCTCTTACCTTTATTACTTTTAGAAACCTAGGTAAGCTTTAGATATTTATAATATCTTTCTTATTTATATTTTAGTACTAAACTACTAGGCTACTTTAATATTATTAGAGCTATTATAACCTAGAGATACCGGTAAATTTCTATAATAATCCTCTAGGAGATTAAGGATCTAATTTGTAATTACAAGAAATTAACCCTATAGGAAATTAATATATAGTACCTTATAGGCTTTCTTACTAAAGGCTTAAGGTGTAATAAATTCTATAGTATTTTTAATATCAACAAGGTTAATAACTATTTTACTATACCTATAGAGGTTACTATAACTAGTAGGATAATACTATTTCTAACCACTTATACTATAAATAAAGTAGCTAAAAGGATTATTAGTACCTTGTTCTGGTATTAATTAATAGATACCCTGTGTGGTTACTTCTTACACTAAGTTACTCTGGTATAAAAAAGCTGTAAGTAATACTAACTACTTATTTACCTCTAGCTATCCTGATCTGGTATCTAGTAGCCCTTCTTTTATTATAGTTATAAACCCCGGTAAGAATTAGGAACTATATCTTAGGAATTACTAAATATTATAACTAACTAGATAGTAAATCTTAGACTCTACTAGTAACCTAAATGTATCTGGTATTTCTAGATATTATCCCGATATAATTACTAATAATAGTATTTCTAGAAATATATCTAGCTCTTTATTAAGTTTTAAGAAAACTCTTACCTTCCTGTAAGGTATTATAGACTTATTTTATAAATACTTTAGGAAGTTTACTAAGAACCAGGAGGCCTATTTACAGGCTAAAATTACCCCTTAATCTAATAAGATGTGGGATATATTTATCTAGTATAATTAACTAACTCCAGACTTTAAATTAATAAAAGGTAAGCTTAAATGGTATATAAGATAAGACAGTAAGTATTTTAATATATACCCTAATAACCCGGTTAGCCTATTTTTATGTGGGATTATAGCCTTAGTAAAAAATAGGAATACTAAAATTATTAATAATTAGGATCCTTAAGTACTAAAGGAACTTTTCTATATTTTAGGTTTCTATATTATAATAATAGTTGATAAGTTTTTAAAGAAAGGAGGGGGAAAATAAAAGGTCCTTATAGTAGGCTAAGGTATAAGTAAAGATATTATCCCTAGCTAGTTGGGGTAAAAAAAGGCCTAAAGGTGGGGTTTAGGGTTTTAACTTCTCTTTAAATTAATAATCTCTCTATAGTATTATAGTAGATATTAATAAGAATAGTCTATAGGTCTAAGTAGATATATAAGATTTTTCTACCCTAGCTAGTAGTACCGGAGATATCCTAGTAATTAAATCTTACCTTATAATTTCTAATCTAGGTATAATCTTCTCTTAGGTAAATCATATATCTTATTACTATATTAGTATCTTTCCAGGGAGTACCTATATGTAAAAATAAGCTTTATATACCCTTAAGGGTATTCTGCTTATTATTTAAACAGCTTATAGACCTTATATTATAGTAGTACTACTTGTATATATCTCTAGAAGCTTACCTAATAAATCTATATATTTAATATAAAAGCTATAGGTAAATACCCTAAATTCTAACCCTTATAAATAGTAGACTATACTGTAAATATCCTTATTAAAAATACAGGAGGTCTTTATATTTCTATATGGTAATAACTTACTCCTTCTCTTATACTACTAGTAACTTATTAAATATTTTCTTATCTTTCTTACAAATTATAGTATAATATAGATAAGCTCTATCTTTACTATTATAAGCTTTCCTCTTATTTGGGTTTTTATTCTTTCTAACCAAGGTATATATTACAAGTTTAGGTAGGTTAATAATATTAAAGCTACCAGGGAGATTCTTATTGTGGTTATATTATATATAGTATCAGCTAGCTAGTTATTTAAGTAGCTTAGGAATATTTTATATAGTATTTCTAAAGAAATTAAACTTATAATAAGAATAGTTTCTTTAAGTTTACTACTTTATCTTTAATAGCTAAATAACTATATTAAAACCGTGTCTTATTAACTAGGTGGGTTTTTGGTTATACTTAGAGCCAAGCCTGTATCTTTCCAAAGTTATTATTAAACTTTTTGTGGTTTATAACAGCCAGAATTAAAAGTTTAATAGAGTTATCCCTCCACTATTCTTGCTATTATTTAACTTTTTATTTATTAAAATAAGACTTTTTTACAATTTTACTTATCTTAATATACTATTATATATAGCCTTTATAGCTTTTTATCTTTTTAAGGTTAAGTTTGGAAAATAGGTTAAATAGGTTATTATTAAACTTAGAGTAAATACTTTATAAGGCTTAACAAGATATATTATCTAAGCTATCTAGAAAAGGTTTATTATTATTAGGAGTATTAAGAATAAGATTATTATTATTAGAAGTATTAGGATCTTATTAGTCTTAAATATTATTATTAATAATATTAGGATCCTCTCTACCTTTATTTAGGGGTAAAGGTCTTATTTGGTTAGGTAACCTAGTATTAGGATAAACTCCTTGGGTATTAGAATACTTTGATAAAAGTAGATAAGTGGTAGATAGGATTAACTAAGGGCTTAAGCCCCTTAATCTCTAAGCCTTAATCTTTTTTATAACTAGGGGTGTAGTTTTCTATTATTATAATTAGTATCTACTTTTAATAGGTTTAGAAAATCTATTTAATATAATACTTAATATGTTTTTAGATTAATTAAGTAGGCTTCTAAACTTAAAGATAAGATTTAAGCTAGTACTTAATAATAAGCCTAGGGGTAAGCTTTATTTCTAGGGGATAGGCTTTAAAAAACCAGCTATTATAATGGATATTTAAGGGAGGAATAAGGGTATAAAATATAGGATAAAATAGAGAAAAAAAGGAGAAATATAAATAATAATATTAGTTAATAGTAGTTTAAAAGCAATATAATAGTATATAGAAGTAAATAAAGTAGGAGGATAATAGGTTATAGTTTAGGGTTAGGTTATTTAGAGATAAGATATAAAAAGTAAACCTATTTTATACTTTTAGTGTAAACCCGATTATAGCCTGTAAGGTTTATTACCTAATTTACCCCTACTATTTACCCTAACTAATATATAAAACTTTATTCTTCTTGTAATTATAGCTTTATTACTACTATAATAACTTATATAAAGCTAGACTTATAATATTTATTTCTAATATAAATAATACCCTAGAAGATAGAGAATAATAAAGACTAGAAATCGATTTTAAGATAGTATATACTAGCCTATTATACGATAAGATACCCTTAGTACTATAAGCTACTTGTAAAACTATTTATCCAGAGTTTCTAGCTTGGAATAGTTATCAGAAATTAACTTATATGCTTCTAACTCTGGTAGTTTACCTTTTTCCACAAAGTAAGTATATCCCCTTTTCTCTAAAGTCCTTATAGCCCCAGAGCCTATAACACGGCTATAAGTCCCTATATACTTCCTATTTAAACCCTTTTTACTAAAATACTTTTCTAGATCTAATAGTATAAAATATCTTAATATACCCTTATTAACCTAGGTCTTAATAATATACTGCTTAATAATATAATATATACCGTTTTTTCCAGAATACTTAATATATTTTAATACTTAAGAAATAGTAGTATTAGTTTCCTGTTATATAAGTTTCTATACTAGTTTATAGGATAGTAATAGTATAATAAAAATCCAGGAGGGTTAGAAAATACTCTGGTTATTATTATACTTTTATAACTTTTTATATATTATCCTTACTAGTAAGTTTTGGTCTCTATAAGGTAGTAACCAGTATATAGCTATAATAGTATTAATAAGAAGGGTATAAAACTATTATCTTATATTTTCTGGCTTCTTGTGGTTTTTTTTATAATTTATAACACCTAGAGGCTTGCTATAGTGCTAAAAGGTAGCCTATTTATCTAACCTTCCTATTACCTCTTTGATATAAAAAACAGCTATCTGGAATTAAGTACCTTGTTGATAAGAATTAACTAGCTCCCAGAATAGGTTCTTAATATACTAGTATAGCTATAATAGGGTAATCCTAGTACCTAAGAATATAAGATATAGATAATAGGGTAGGACTATTTCTTTTCTCCCTTTATAAAGCTATAAGAGTTTATCCTAGTAGAAAGGGGGAAGCTTAAACTTACTATACTCTTTCTTCTTTTTATTAGAAAATATTAGGTAATATAACTTAGTGTAAAGTATAATAGACTAGATATTATACCTAAAGAAGAATATAACTAATATAATAAGGTAGTTAACCTAAAACCTAAAATAATACTTATTATTAAGAATATACTTATATTAATTAGGCCAGGATAATAAGGCCTGTAAGAATAAAAGCTTACCATTTATAAATAGCTTAATATTCTTCTAAGACCATTTATACCGGGAATTAGGAATAATATTACTATTAAGTAGCTTGTATAGGAAATCCTTATTAAAAGCCTAAATATACTACTAGAAGATATTTGGCTACTATTACTTAAATCTATACTTTTCTATAAAGATAAATAGGCTAAAGCTATAGTATACTAACTGTATTATATACTTTTAGATATAGTACCGGGTAGGTAGTAGCTAGCTATTATAGCCGGTAATAAACCTATTAGCTACTCTTTTATTAAGAGAAGACTTAGTATTTATATTAAAATTACTATAAAGGCTAATATCTACTTTATTATTATTACTAACTATATTACTACTACTATTAAACTTCTTAATACTAAGACTTTTATCCCCGGCTTTACTACTACTTTTACCTAGGTTAGATAGCTTATAGCTACGTAATACTATAGGTTATACCCTAGGCTATAGCTTTTAGATTATCTGGTATACCTACCCTATACGGTATGTGGTATTAATACTACCCCTAATATTACCGGTAGCTACTAAACTGGTCTGGCTAAATTATAGCTACTCTAGGCTATTATTATTAGGGCCCACAAAATTATTATCTCCCCTATTCTTACAGTCTACTATATACTTTGTGTACTTTTATATCTAGTAGCTTTTAAAAAAGATACCCTTAGTGTTAATAGGGTTACTACTATAGTAGAAAGGTAGTAGGTAGAAGCTAATAGTTATTATAATAGTTTACTAGATAGTAAATTCTATATCTATTTTATTATAGCCCTAGCTATAGAGAAATTTAATAAGGTAGAGATAGTGGTTAAACTATATGTGGAAAAAGTTATATATATATATAGTTAAGATAATAAATATTAGTAGGCCTGGCTTACTTATACTAGGTATATCCCCCTCTATTGGGTAACTACTATTTGGTACTAAGCTACTACCATATAAAAGCTTAAGTAGTTATATAAATAGCCTTAGTAAGAGAGTTTCCTCCTACCAGATAGCTTAATATAAAGCTTATAAGTCTTAAAGTATAATATAAGCCTACTTCTTTGTATACTTATATACTATCTCCAGTACTAGCCTATTAATCCCCTAAGTACCGCCAAGGCTTATATAAATACACATATATATATTACCCTAAGTAAGATCTTTTAGCCTGGGTACTATAAATATATATTTCTTCTATATATTAAAAATATTCTTATTATAATTATAGTACTTTAAAGTAAGCTAGCTGTAAGAGTATTTAATACCATTTAGTAATAATACAGCTATTAAATATATAGCTTTACTGATATTAGTAAAAAGAAATATTTTAAAAAAAGGTAAATTAGGATCTTATTTAATATTATAAACCCCAGGGATACTAGGAGCCTAGTATAGCCGTGATATAATAGATAAAGGCCTACTACCTGGTAGTAATATTATACTCCTACCTAGCTAACTAATAACCTATTATACCTATATCTTCCTCTCCTTGATTATATAATTTAGGTAGTACTTTTTCTAGAGAAAGATCTAGAAATTACCTATTATACTAGATCTAGTAGCAGTAATAGGAGGTATTATAAGGAAGGGAGTAAACTACTTTCTAATATTAATATAAAACTGGTCTGGGTTAATATATATAGGGTTAAAGGCTTTGATAAACCTTTTCTAGAAGCTATATACTAGCTGCTTAAATAATATATTAATATCTCTTGGGGTAAGACTACCAGACTTTATATTTATTCCCTTATAGTTCTTACTATTAATAAATATCCTAAAGTTACCAAACTTCTTCTTTAGCTAACTGTTATTATTTATAATTCTAAGATTAATAGCTTTCTAAATCTTAGTAAGAAACTATACCTATAGTAGGTATATAATATATTAGTAATAGGAGTTAAGAAATATTAACTCTTTTATACTTATATTAGGCTAGTCTTTAGGTCCTACTAGTATTTCCTTTATACTAGTTAGGCTTTTAAACTTATTATAAGATACTTTCTTATTAATATATAAGCTACCTACCCGGAGCTCTGTGCCTTTAGATACCCGGCTATATTTAGCCGGTATATTTATCCTAAAATAAGCCTTATAGGAAGACTTTAGATATTAAGCAAGAATATTAGAGTCTAGTCTATTATACCCTTAGGTATCTATAATATTTATAATATATAAAGAGTTTTATAACGTATTTAATTATAATTATATCTTAAAATCTACTATTTAATACCTATTTTAAAATAGAGATATTATACTAAATAAACCTATAATATTTTAGTATAAACCTTATAAGCTTATAAAGTCTATTAGATAGTATTTAAAACTACTAGCTAAGTAATAATTATTATAATTACTTAAGTATATAAGCGCTTATCTGGTCGCGCCGTTTTTGGTAATTAAAGCTTCCTTTAAGGAAAACTAACTCTCTAATTAGTATTTCCCTCAAAGCTTCCCCGTATATTATTTAAAAATACCTTCCCTAACTAGCTTATATCTTTTATAGATTATTTTAGATATTAATTTATATAAACCTATATTGTGGAAATAAGCTATCCTAGAATTAGTATATATTTAATATTACTTCTAATATGATTTTTTAATTTATGTTAATATACTTATATACTAGTCTTTATGGGATTTCTAACCTTAGATTCCTATAGTTCTTGGCTTAGATTATATAAGAACCACTCTTTTATGGTATTAAAGAAGGTTATCTATACCTAATCCCAGATAGCTTAAAGGGATACCACTAATATATATATCTCTAATAATATCTCTATAGAGCTTATATATATAGGTTTATATATAATTATAAAAGAGATACCAAAGTAGGTAAAGTATAGATGTTACTTATACCTAATAGCCTGGATTAAGGAAATTATAACTAGTTGCCGCTATATTAGGGGTAGGCTATAATATTACTAGGCCTCTTATTAGAGGTAGTAAAGGTACTTATACTAAGAGGTAGTCTAGATACCAAGCTAAATAAGAGGGTTATCTAAAAAGTACTTAGTCTTAGTCTTAATAAATATAGTAATTAGGTTTTTCTTAATAAGAGTATATCCTATTTGGTTTATATATATATACCTACTATTCTTTATACCCGTAAGGATTATAAGTTTAGAAATAGTTATCTTAAATAGACTATTAGAAAGAATTATATATAAGATATAGTTAATATGCTTAATATTATTATGGGTATATAAAACTGTGGGATCTACCTAATACCTATCCCGGGAATTGGTATTATTTTAGTTATTTGTTTTAAAAGCTATGGCTAAAAGTATAAATACTAAGTTTAGCTTACTGTTATTATCCTGCTAGAGGTAAGGTATAAAGTTACTTATAATAGTAGTATTTATAATAGGTTTAACCCGGACTAAGATACTTATTAGTAGCTATGATTAGAAGATAAGGGATAATAGTGGTGTATAAATAAGATTGTTTTAAGTAGTCTTATATTATTTTAAAATCCCCGATTCTTTTACTTTTTTATAAATACCTTAAAGAGCTTTAAGTATCATGCCTATATGTATATTATCTGGATTGCTAGATTTACAGAAATAGCTAGGAGTAAAGCCTTTACTATTACTTAATAAATTATAAACCTCTACCGGTACTATATTAATCCTCTATTAGTAGGCTTTTTATATCTTTTTATAAAGAGTTTAAATATTAGAAAACCTAGTATTATTTTATAGAGATACCAGGCCCCCCTTATATATAAGTATCTAGAAGGTTTTAAGGTATTATATCGTTTTAAGGTATATTTTAGATTATTTTACTGATAGTAATAATATATAAGGTTATAATTTATTTATACAAGAAGTCTTTTTATCTAAGACTAATATAAAATTAGATATAATTAATAGATATACCTAGGTATAAGGGTAGGATTATAAGCTTATTTATATTATATTTTCCCTTTATACTATC